>OU342746.1:76901538-77069355 GCA_910589775.1 Avena eriantha
AGAAAAATTTGCAAAGTTGTGCCTATCAAAATACATGGGATAGATTTTTATGCCAACCTAATTGTACTGGGAACCAAAGGATTGGAAGTAGTACTATGTATGGACTAGATGTCAAGGCATAAAGGGATGATAGACTATGCTAAGAAAGCCATCACCGTGACCAGTAGCTCTAGAGTAACAGTAGAGCATATCTCTGAAACCTTACCTCGGCAATTCAAGTGCAACAAGAGTCTAGCCCTACCCACCATAGACCAAGTAAGAGTAGTCTGTGAATACCCTGACGTATTCCCAGATGAATTGCCAGGTATGCCCCCGGATAGGGATATTGAGTTCATTATCAAACTAATCCCCGGAACCGGACCCATAGCCCAGAGACCCTATAGCCTGAACCCCTCAGAGTTAGTGGAACTGAAGAAGCAGTTGGATGCCATGTTAGCAATAGGGTTGATTCAACCAAGCGGATCGCCATGGAGATCACTAGTGTTATTCGTTGACAAGAAACATGGAGGCAACCGTTTCTGCACAGATTACAGAAAGTTGAATGACGTCACCTTCAAGAACAAGTACCCCTTGCCAAAGATAGAGGATCTATTTGATAAGTTGACTAGAGCCCAGGTATTCTCAAAGATTGTTCTTAGGACTGGTTATCACCAACTTAAGATTCGTGCAACGGATATTCCAAATACCGCCTTTACTACTCGCTATGGTTTATACGAGTATACGGTTATGACTTTTGGATTAACCAATGCCCCTGCTTATTTCATGAATCTCATGAATAAGATCTTTATGAATTTCCTAGATAAGTTTGTAGTTGCGTTTATTGACGACATCCTTAGCTACGCCAAGTCAGAAGAAGAGCATGAGCAACATCTGAGAATCATCCTAGAAACCCTCAGAGAGCATCGCTTATATGCCAAGTTTAGCAAGTGTGAGTTTTGGCTGAAAGAAGTAGGATTCCTAGGACATATTGTGTCTGCCAGAGGAGTCTCTGTTGATCCCGCCAAGATCAAAGATGTCGAAGAATGGGAAGCCCCAACCACTCAAACCCAAGTCCGTGCATTTATCGGATTAGCGGGATACTACCGCAAGTTCGTAGAAGGATTCTCGAGCATTGCCAGATCCATGACCCAATTGTTGAAGAAGGACAAGAAGTTTGAATGGACCGACAAATGTGAAGCCAGTTTTCAAGAACTGAAGAAGAGATAGATATCAGCCCCAATATTGATCATGCCAGACATCAAGAAGCCGTTTGATGTATATTGTGATGCATCCAAGATTGGTCTCGGATGTGTGTTGATGCAAGAAGGCAAAGCCATCGCTTATATGTCTCGACAACTGAAGCCGCATGAGCAGAACTATCCGACCCATGATCTTGAGCTAGCAGCCATAGTTTTGGCATTGAAGACATGGCGTCATTATCTGATGGGTAATCGTGTGAGATTTACTCAGATCATAAGAGCTTGAAGTATATTTTCACCCAGAAGGAGCTGAATATGAGGCAAAGGAGATGGATAGAGTTAATCAAGGATTATGACCTTGACATTCACTATCACCCCGGCAAAGCCAATGTGGTAGCGGATGCTCTTAGCAGATTGCCTTGCAGGCTAAACACCATGATCAAGGAGAAGTAGCCAAGTTTGTATGAGGAATTGGAGCAGTTTAGAACTGAGCTAGTTAGCAAAGGATTCTTAGCTAGCATTGAACTTCAACCCATGTTGATCAGCCAAATCAAGGAAGCCCAGAAGGGAAATGAAAGTATCAATGGCATCAAACGTTGTATTGGTACAGGAAAGGTACCTGGATTCACTGAAGACGAAGGAGTTATGTGGTACAAAGGATGTATCTGTGTGCCAGCAGACTCGGAGTTGAAACAGGTTATCATGCAGGAAGCTCATGATACTCTTTATTCTATCCACCCTGGAGGAACGAAGATGTATCAAGATTTGAAGGAGCAATTTTGGTGGCACAAGATGAAGAGAGAAGTCGGAAGCTACATCGCCAAGTGTGACATCTGTCCAAGAGTCAAGGCAGAGCATCAGAGACCCGCAGGACTATTGCAACCATTGCAGATTCTGGAATTGAAATGGGATTCCGTCGGAATGGACTTTATCACCGGTTTTCCTACTTCCAGTAGGTGAAATGACTCAATCTGGGTCATAGTTGATAGACTGTCCAAGGTAGCTCACTTTATCCCTGTCAAGACTACCTAACAGAGTTCGAAGCTAGCAGAACTGTATATTGCTAGGACTGTTAGTCTGCATGGAACCCCCAAGACCATAGTATCCGATCGAGGAACCCAGTTTACCTCGAGATTTTGGCAGAAAGTTTAGGAAGGATTGGAAATCAAATTGAACTTCAGCACAGCTTATCACCCGCAAACTGATGGACAAACTGAGAGAGTCAACCAGATCCTAGAGGATATGTTAAGAGCTTGTGTGTTGGAGTACGGATCAAAATGGGAAGACTGCCAGCCTTTCGAATAATTCTCATATAAACAACAGTTATCAAGCTAGTTTGCAAATGGCACCATTTGAATTCCTATACGGAAGAAAGTGTCGCACCCCTTTGAATTGGTCGCAAGTAGGGGAGAGTTAGATCTTTGGACCCGACATTCTCCGGGAAGCCGAAGAGAAGGTTCACAAAGTCCGTCAGCACCTCAAGACTGCCCAATACAGACAGAAGAGTTATGCTGACAAGAGAAGGAGAGACCTGACTTTCAATGTTGGAGATTTTGTATACCTCAAGGTTTCGCCATTAAAGGGAACCCAATGCTTTAGTTTGAAAGGAAAGTTAGCCCCCAGATATATCGGGCCCTTCAAGATTCTGAATCGTCGAGGAGAAGTATCGTATCAACTGGAACTACCTGAAGAGATGTCAGCCACCCACAATGTGTTTCATATCTCGTTACTTCACAAATGCCTGGAAGTGCCGGAGAAGACTGAAGTTTTCAAAAACATCGATCATAGAGCTGTGGAGATCAACAATGACCTGACCTATCGTGAAGTTCCCATCCGTATCTTGGAAGAAGTGTACAAAACCACCAGGACCAGGAGTATCAAGTTTCTCAAGATTCAATGGAGCAACCATACCAAAGACGAAGCCACTTGGGAGCGAGAAGATTACATTCAGACAGAGTTCCCAGATCTCTTTAGTTCCTAGTCTTCTTTGTAAATCTCGGGACGAGATTTTGTTTAAGGGGGGAAGGTTTGTAACATCCCAAAACTCTAATCCAAGGTTATTAAGATCCAAATCATCAAAATTAGGGTTAACAAAAACTTTTCCATTTAAAATTATTAAAGCATTCATATGTGTGTGCATGTAAAAAGGAGTTGTTTTGAATTACCATGATTAAGTGATCCATTGCTTGGAAAATGATTCTTAGGTGAAATAAACATCATCTAGATCATTCCCAAACAAATCCCAAAGAAAAACAAATCAAAATGAATAAAATAAAGAAATGGTCATTTGTGCCATTTTAATCAACATGCCTACTTTGGCTATTCCTAGGACTCAATTCTTAACAGAAATAAATATGGATCTTGCACCCCTTGCTAGTACAAGTAGTAGTGTACCAAGGCCCACCTTGTGATCTGCCAAAATCTTTCAAACACTAATTTTAAACACCTTGTGATCTGCCAAAATCTAGTGTAGGTATCATGATCACCCTATTTCAAAAACCACTCAAATGAGCCCAAATTTCAAAACCCAAGCAACCACAGAAGCTTAAGCATGTGTATAGAAAACCCACCAAAATTCATCCAAAAATTCCAAACTTGATTTCTTTCGGCCATTTTCACAAACACTTGGTGGACAGAATTCAAACAAAATACAAAACACTATTTGGAGTAGTGTTTGAACCAAATTGGTTCCCTAGTTTGCAACCACAGCCAACCCACACACTCCCCTACCCCTCACTAGCCCAGCCAGTCACTGTGCCACGACCAAATGGTCATGAACATTAAGGCCGAGCCCCCATTTGGGAACCACACCGGCGACAGCACGCCACAACCGCCGCCACCGCCATCCCCCATGTCCAGGAGGTAGCCCGTGGTCCACCTCCACCGCTCAACCAGCCCTAGCCCGAGGAAAGCGACCAGAATGGTCAGGAACCGCAGTGCCCGAAGATGGTCAGCCATGCCGACGCCGCCCATAGAGCGCGCACTGTCCCCGCGTAGCCAGACCTTGCCTCACTCCAGCTGCCCATCTACACGATCCCCACCGGCCTAGAAAGCTAACGAACATGCCCTTTTCCCCGACCATGCCTCGTAGTCGCCGGCCGCCGTGAAACTCGCTGTCGGCAGAGACTTAGTGTGCGCCGCGCCATTCACTGCCCCCGACCGCAAACCACTGCACACTCACCGCTATGACACTCGCCAGGGCACCGCCCACCGTCCTAGCGCACCGCCCACGCCTCTAGCTCGCTGTGCCGTCGTCACCGGCGAGCATCGCCCATGCTTCTCTGCTGCTTAGCCGCGCCTATAAAAGGAGCCCTTCACCACACCAACTACTCACACCATTGCACTCCCCTCTCCTCACTGATCCTTCCCCACGTCTCGCCGGAGCCGCTCAAGCCGGGTTCGCTGGAATTTGGCTGGAGGACCCCCTGCAGAGGAGGAGAAGGCGCCGTCGATTTCGTCCACCCAGGAGCTGCCGCGACCACCCCTAAGTCCGCCGTCGACAGCACGTTCGATCACCCCAATCGTCATAGTAGCTGGAGCCCTAGTATGCCCCCCGAGCAACCCGACCGAGCCTCTAGGGTTAGACCTCGCCGGCGACCTGTCCGTCGTCGATGACAAGCCACAGCCGTAGATCTCCCTTCTAATCTAACGGCCCACATCGCCTCGTACCGCTTTGCGTGTAAAGAGCCGCTAACAGGTGGACCCCCGTTATCAGTTGTTCTCTGTGCCGCGGAACGCCACTGGGCTGGCCCGTTTTCCTTCCCGCGCGACCCATTTAATTCAAATTTAGATTTTTCTAATTTAGTTTGAACCTAGTTTTGTCCCTTAGTTTGAAAATCAATTCGGAGAGATATACATATCCAAATGGAGTGATTCCAATTTTGTTAGAAAGCTACTGAAAAGATCTACCAAAGACCGTTGGATTTAATTCATTTAGAATTAGAGATCTCTCCTAGTAAAAATAACAAGACAGAAGCTTTTGCACAATCAAACATTTTTATAAAATCAACCATGATAGCTTTTGAGTTGATTCCAACTCTCAAAAATCACATTTAACCATACCTATCTGAATATGTAATAATATTAAGGTTTACATGCAGTGACTTTGGACTAGTGCCAAAATAATGCTATATAGGCATTTCGGGTCACTTTAAATCATTAAATAATGAACCTAAACTTAAGTAAATATGACCCAACCCTTAAATCACATTCCCACATGTTAGAATATGTGGTGATGTCATGTGTCCACATGATCCCATATTTTAAGTGGTGAATATTAAATCTTAGTTAATTTTCAATGAGTAGAAATTACTTTTCTTAAATAAAAAGAATGAAACTAGTTAATAAAACTTGTGATGCTTGTGATGATAATAAATCATCAAATCTGTGCCTTAGAGTGCTAATTAGACTTGTAAGTATTGTTTGGTGATTGTATACTCCGTATATATTTATAGACGATAGTACCGACCATGCTTTCGAGGAGGAGGAGTTCTATCAAGAGGAAGAAGAAAACTTCAACCACTGCACTGCACAAGGCAAGCCACCATTAACAATGCAAGCTAACACTTGCAAGTATAATGATTAGAAAGCTAGAATTAAGCTAGATGATTGAGCAAAGATGCTTTAGGCATGCTTTGGTTATACCACTTTGACTATTACTTACCCCAAGTATTATTTTCAAGCTTTACTTCCTCTAATTTACCCAAAGTCTTTTACTTGCTTTGAAGGTAGCATAAAGAGTATAAAACTTGACCTATATAGATAACTTTAGATGTCATTCTATGGCATGAGATTGATCCCATCTTTCCACCTTAGTGAACACTCTTAACTTAGTAGTTAGAGTAGATAAAAACTTGAGTCACTTTAGATGGGAATACTTGGTGAAAATGAATTGTGAAAACCTTGGAATGATGAGTCATTCTATTGAGAGATTTTGACATGTGTTGAGAAACACAAATGGTTTATGATGGTGAAAATGTTGAGGCATGAGCCTTAACCCCTTTTACAAAATTGATGGTTGGATTCGGATGCGATACCGTTCCAGATTTACCGTACAAACATAATACCTGAATTGGGTAAGGCTTAGACAGAAATTTATATGCATTAGTATTAGTTCCCTCGCGGTAGAGGTTTGAGCTGATGCTACCTCTCAATGTTTTCCACCTATGCAGTGCCCAAGATGACAGATGGTCACGGTTGGGAGGCCATGCTCATATGAGAGGTGCTTATACTAGGGTGTGTAAAGGAAAGGTTATGTTTGATTATCTGCATATTAAGTATGATGATTCAGGGTTATCCCTGACAAATGTATCGAATCTTGTGGTGAAAGTGTACCACATCTGCAGAGTGTCAAACTATTCGAATAGCCGTGTCCATGGTTATGGACAGTTGGGATGGCCATATTGTTTCGTTGTCAGATGTTTTCAAAATAACTTATGAAATGAATGATGACTCTTGACTTGATCACAACAAGGTTGTGACTATGACATTAGCTTCCCAACTTTAGTGATTCTAAAACTTTATTTTATCTTTCTTTGCTTCTGAACTCAGCTTAGGCTTTAAACTTAACTTTATAGTTAAACTTAGAATCGGCACTTTAATCTAGAACTATACTACTTGTTAGTGGTAGTTTGCGAGTACTTAAAGAGTACTCATGGCTTTTGTCCCTGGCTATTCTCATGGCCAGACTATGAAGGAGACTACCAAGATGATGACCAATAGGACGGCTATGATAACTAGGACTACCTGCCTTCGTCAGCATTGCATGTGCCCCTGAAGATGGACCCCACCGCTACGCTTATCTTTTATTCCGCTGCTTGTTTTATTAAGACTGGATCATGAGATCCTTATTTGTGTAAGACCTTATGTATGGTTTATAACGGATGATGTACTGTGATATACAATCTGTTATGTCTCGCAAAAATGCTAATCCTGGGATTGCGATGAATGACATAACAGGCATCTAGGATTAAAAATCCGGGTGTTGACACTGCGCGTCTCCAGAAGATTGGTGCAAAGAGACAGTAGCCGGCTGCTAGAGTGAAGGCGCGAGTAGGAAGGTGCGAGTGGGAAAGTTTTGGCGCACGCGGGGTATGTGTCCTGGTTGTCAGCAATTTTCACGCGAAAATATCGGCCAAAATTTTCTCCCTCGTTTTTCTTCCTTGTTAAGTTTTGGAATTTTTATTACTGAGCCCATGAAATTAGCCTATCAGGCCCAATCATAGCCCAAAACTTTTAATTCGGCCTTCTAATAATGTTGTGGCCACCGACCGTAGCGCATTCAGTTTGGAAGTGAGCCCATGAAGAGTAGGGCATCCTCCCCCCAGTTATCCCAGAATCTTTTTAATTCGGCCTTTATGGTCGCCCCCTTCCCTAGCCCCCAGAAAAAGCTCCACCTACCTATGTTTTTTTTGAAACTACTACATTACTAGTAACTTCCATGTACCCTGCACATGAAAACCAGATAATAGACATATGACATATCATCACTATATAAAATTATAATAAATAACAAAATAATATAATTTGATCGACATCTATATAGTATGTGTGCATATTTGGTCCTTTACTTTGTACCATGTATATTTAGACCTAGCAATGGACCAATGTCAAAACAGCGGACGGAGCTAACAAAAAGTCCATCATGTGCATGTTTCATTACAGAGAGGCTGACACATGGGACCCAGCAGTGTGGCCTTATAGAGATGCTGCATCGAGCAACATTGCCAAGTTCGAAATAGGGAGGCGCGAGGGAGAAAAAAGTACAGCGTGGTGAGAGGCTAACATGGAGGACCCAGCAACGTTATCAAGTTCGACCCAAAAAACAGTCCAACATAAACACACGCCTTTTCGAGGTTAGGGAACTTTTTTTAGCGTAGGGTCAAGGAAATTCTGAGCATAGGCTAGTGAAATTCGAGAAAGGATCCTATGGAGCATAGGAAAGAACATTTTAATTCGGCCTTGTTAGGGTCAAGGGACTACTTAGCACAGCCTAGTAAAATTTAAGAAAGGAGGCCATGGAGTATAACGCATGTAGATGGACCATGTATAATAGCCCAAAATATTTTCAATTCGGCCATTTGAGCATTGCCCCCGCGTCTTAAAAAAAACTCCGCCTCCACCCCTTAAAGAAAACTCCGCCATATTTTTAAAAAACTAGTCCATTATATATGTGGCATTTTATAAACTGAAATGCCAGGAGGTTGCCCTTTTATTTTTGAAAATATATGCATGGACACACGACATCTTTAAAAAAATTTAAAACATAACTTGAAGGTACTAAGGAATGTTTAATAATATATTTTCTATAAATATCTTGAGCGTAGTGGCGACACACATAGTTTAAATCTATTGGAAATGCAAAATAGCAGACATAGCCAAAAAAAGGTCTATCATACTCACATTTCATTTAAAGATAGACCGACATATGGGTCCCACCAGCACGGCCTTATACAAGTGCTGTATCGAGCAACGTTGCCAAGTTCAAAACAGGGAGGCGCGAGCGAGAAAAAAGTCCATCATGCACACGTTTGTTCTAATGAGAGGCTGACATGGAGGGACCCAACAGACTGAAAAAACGACTGATGCAGTGAGCAACGTTATCAAGTTCAAAACACGGAGCGCGAGCAGTGAAAAATTTCAGTCATACAATTGATCCTTCTAATGAGAGGCTATCATGTGGGACCCAACTGCGTGACCAAACGGTAGATATTTCAAGCAACGGTATCTAGTTAGGAACAGGGTGGCGCTTGAGTAGAAAAAACGTCCATCATACCCACGATTCTTCTAATGTGAGACTGACATAAGGAACCCACCAAGACGGCTGATGCAGTGAGCAACGCTATCAAGTTCGAAACACGGAGGCGCGACCGAGGGAAAAAAATCTATCATACACGCATTTCTTCTAACGATAGGATGACATGTGGATTCCAGGATTTTGATTAAACGGTAGATACATTGGGCAACACTATCAAGTTCGGAATAGGGTAGCGCGAGCGAAGAAAATTTCCATCATACACACGATTCTTATAATGTGAGAAAATTAAGGAGGCAATAGCGAAGGGATAAAATTCTATCATACACACGTTTCTTCTAATGAGAGGATGACATGTAGGTCAAAGGAGGTTGATTAGACCGTAGATGTATCGAGCAACGCTATCAACTTCGGAACAGGGTAGCACGAGCGAAGCAAAAAAATTCCATCATACACACAATCCTTCTAATGAGAGGCTGACATGTGGGACCTAGCAGGCTGACTAAATGGCAGACGCCTCGAGCAACGTAATTGAGTTCAAATCAGGGAGGCATGACCGAAAAGTATGGTCCGCTAGAGACACTGACGTCTGGGACCCACACGCCTCAAAATACTTCGGTGAGTCAACATCGCGCGAGGAAACGAAAATCTTGCTTGTGCCACCCGCTGGCCGAGCTTCCTCCATGTTTTAGCAGATCCATTGTAGCAGAGGGCCACACAACCGGGAAAAAAAGTTTTCCATCGGCCACGGTCGAGCTGAGAATTTCGTCGCGGAATACGCGCCTTCCACGACGACCGTCAGGCCAATTCTTTGCGGAAGGAAACTTTTCTTGTAGTAATTGGATCTGAATACCACAAGCCAAGTTTACATACATATACATTGGACCAACATGTTGTACCAACGATTCCCAAATTTTATGAGTTTTCAAACATCCCAGTTAACTCTGCCGATTAGAATGATTTTATGTCGATTTATCGAAATTAGGTCAAATTTGAAACTATAAGTACTAATAAATTGCACGTGCCCTGCATGTGAGACTCAGATAATAGGCATCTGGTATATCATCACTATATAAAATTATAATAGGTAAAGGAGAAAAAATATAATAGGTAAAATTTGAACTACTACAAGTAAACTATGTAGTTTGCTTTGAAAGTTTTACGGAAAATATCTTAGAGGTACCCATCGGAGGGGGCACGGGGGGGCTCAATTAATATACTATCAGAAACCAAAAGAGAGTTCTGACGACATGTTCATCTTCTTGCTAAGATTTCGCGTCTTGACAATTTAATGAAATTAGGTCAAACTTGAGCTACAACTAAGTGCGATAGATTGCTCTTGAATTTAATGAAATTAGGTCAAACTTGAACTACAAGGAATAAATAGTATGTTGCTTTGAAAGTTTTATGAAAAAGGCTTTTGGAGGTAACCATCGATCGATTAATTAATATATCAGAAACCTCGGAAAGTTTTGAAGAGTGGTTCGACTTCTAGCTAAGATTTTGCATCATGAAAATTTTGAACACCTTTTGAAAACGATCACATGAAATAGGGAGAGAGGGGAAATGATATTTCTATTCTCTATGGGCAACCCACAAGCTTGAGGTGCACCTTAGGCTTAAAGATAACTTTATTTGTTTCACTATGTATAAGGTGAACCTTAGCGGATACCACATAGTAGGCCTTATTAAGGTGTGCTTTTCTATCTACTACTACAATGAAGCAGTTTTGAATTGGATCCATAGCACCAATCCTGACCGTTGGGCTGTAAGATCCAATGGTTCAGAGCATCTGGATTCGTGTTGAATACTACCTAGAGCAAACTCCACCATGTTCTAGAACCATCATGTCACCAACCCCAAAATTTCAAAGCATAGTAGGTTGTATTCTCAATATGTGTAGATAGTTATTATTAATAGACTTAATTTATGTATTTTGGGGATGGTGACATGATGGTTCTAGAACATGGTGGAGTTTGCTCTAGGTCTGTACTCTCTCTGTCCCAAAATATAAGGCGCCTAAGGATTGGTCAAAAGTCAAACCTTACTAACATTGACTCAATATTTAGAAAAAAATATCTACATCTACAATATTGAATGGACATATTAAGAATATATAATTTATGGTGAATCTATTGATATTAGTTTAGTATTATAAATTTTTATATTTTTGTGTATAATCATGGTCGAACTTAAAAAATGTTGAGTTTTGACTAATCCTTAGGCGCCTTATATTTTGGCGCAGGGAGTACTATTCAACACGATTCCAGCTTCTTTGAACCATTGGATCCAACAGCCCAACGGTCAGGTTTGGTGCTATGGATCCAATTCACTATAGTAGTAGAGATAGAGATATCTTATCTTACCACTATATAGTGTACAAATAACTTTGAATATTGACCGTTTGATCAAGGCTCGTGAATTCCAACATTTCTAGCCGTTGGATCTTCTTTTCCATTCTAGCATCTAGAAGATTTTATTGACAATCTTCAGCATAATGAATGCTATGCACAAACCTCAAATCACACTTCTCCATCATACTAGATTCTTCTCCCTCGTAGCTAATAATCGCTGACTTCTACATGATCTTGTCTTATCTTATCTTATCTTACCACTATATATTGTATGGATAACTTTGAATGTTGACCGTTGGATCAAGATTCGTGAATCCTAGTATTTCTAGTGGTTGGATCTTCTTTTCCATTCTAGCATCCAGAAGATTCTATTGATAGTATTCGGCATAATGAATGCTATGCACAAACCTCAAAACACACTTCTCCATCATACTAGAATATTCTCCCTTGTTTCTCTAGACCATGTTATCAAAAAATTCATGTGTTATAGATACCAAGTACGAGGACCAAATATACACCCATACTTTATAGATGATACTTTCTCTAGACCATACTTTCTCTTTGACTTCTACATGATGATACCAAGTACGAGGACCAAATATACACCCATACTTTATAGATGTCGATCAAATTTATAATTTTTTGTGCTTTACCAATTATAATTTTATATAGTGATGATATGTCATACGTCTATTATCTGAGTCTCATGTGCAAGGCACATGCAACTTACTAGTTTACACAATGCGGGAGTAGTATATTTCTTTGCTTAGACATATGGTCACTTATGTCCACGCGTTGTACATGCTGAGAGAATAAAACGTTGGCAGGGGAAAAGGGAAGTAGCGAAGAGAAATTGAAGGCGGTTCCATGTCAGAGAAAAGTTATAATGGGTTTCTGGCATGAGGTACTCCTGTGACCTTACTGTGTACTACACTATACTAGTACTAGTAAATTTCAGGACCTATGCACACAAAAAAATTGTGTGTTTTATCTCTACTTCGCTGCCTCTCACCATCCATCCTCCCTCTCTCCTATCCTTTCCCCTCGCGCACCGGCCCAGCTGATCTCTCCCTGGTCCAAAGTGTGGTGCTGCGCACGTGTGCCTTGGTACGGCGACTCTATGTCTCTGGCGTGTTCGGCAGCCGTGTTGGTGTGGAGTAAGGATGAGGAGTACATAGGAAGGAAACCACTTTGGTCCTTAGCGGCAAAAAAACTCAAACTTTTCCAATTTTCAAAATTTTCACTTGCTAACCAAACATCGGGAGGCAAGGTTACTCAAAAGATCGGCCATTCGCAGTACTTTATATCTTATCTTTATCTTGTCTTATATCTTACAATACCATATCATACCACTATATCGTGTACGGATAACTTCGAACATTGACCATTGGATCAAGACTGGCAAATCCAAACATTACTAACCGTTGGATCTTCTTTTCCATTCTTTGCATCTACAAAGATTCTACTGATAGTCTTTAGCACGATGAACGCTAGTATGCGCAAACCTCAAAACACACACTTCATTGCTCAGTTTCAGGGTCCTTGTGCTAAATGCATGGAATTGGGTGCAATTTTCATTTTTATGAGGTCCTTGATGTAACTTGTACTTCCACCGACCGTGTTATCTCTCAAGAAAGTCGCTCCTACGGGACCTACCAAAGTTAAAAGAAAATGCAACTGCCCCAATTATCAAACAAACCGTACCATAGTTTCTTATACGTAATACCCAAGTTTTTTGTACTAGGATTTTTGAAGCTTCCTAGCTAACTTCGCACTCTTCAGTGACTTCTTGTCGATTAATGAAATTAGGTCAAACTTGAGCTACAAGTAAGCTCGATAGATTGCTCTTGAATTAAATGTATTTTTGGAGGTAGATGGGTGCATCTTCTTGTAGTAAACAATGTCGTCAGTGTGAGTTTCCAACTATCAGGAAATAAAATTCTCAATTTTCCGAGTGATGATGAGATGGTTCTTTTCCGTAAAGAAAGCTCGAAGAATATGGATCTCAATGCCATAAGCCAAGCTTCTAGACATATTAAGTGGACCAACGTGTTTTACTTACGATTCCCATATGTTTTTTGAGTTTTCAAACTCCCTATCTAATTAACTCCGCCCACTTGAATGACTACATGTCTTATTGAAATTAGGTCAAACTTAAACTATAACTAAATTGTAGGTTGCTCTGAAAGTTTTACGAAAAAAGCTTTTGGAGGTATCGTACCGATCGGGGGAGTCACAATCAATATATGAGAAACAACCGAGAGTTTTGACAACAGGTTTGACTTCTTGCTAAGATTTTGCATCGCATGACACTATTTAATGAAATTGGGTCAAACTTGAGCTACAAGTAAGCGCGATAGATTACTGTTGAAATATATGACTTTTTAGAGAGGTAGATGGGTGCATTTTCTTGTAGAACAGTATCGTCTATACGGTGTGATTTTCCAACTATATCAGGAAAGAACATTCAATTATTCTTAATTTTCCAAGTGATGACGAGCGAGGTTGTTCTTTTCCGTAAAGAAATGTCCAAAGAATATTGGAGCTGAATGGAGAAGCCAAGTTTACCGACATATATAGTGGACCAACATGTGGTATTGTTGTACCAACGATTCCCATGTTTTATTTATGAGTTTTCACACTTCCTAGCTAACTCTTCCCATTTGACCGAATGACTTTATGTCGATTTATCAAAATTAGGTCAAATTTGAAACTACAAGTAAATTGTAGGTTGCTTTGAAATTTTTACAAAAAATCTTTTGGAGGTACCCATCGAGGGGTCACAATATATCATAAAACACCGAGAGTTTTGACGATAGGTTCAACTTCTTGCTAAGATTCTACATATTGGCAATTTAACGAAATTAGGTCAAACATGAGCTACAAGTAAGCGCGATAGATTTCTCTTGAATTAAATGTATTTTCAAAGGTAGGACGATGCATCTTGTTGTAGTAAACAATGCCGTCAGTGTGAGTTTCCAACTATCAGGAAAGAACATTCAATTCTACAGTTTCCGAGTGAAAACGAGCGAGGCTAGTTGTTATTTTCTGTAAAGAGAAGTCCAAAGAATATTGGATGTGGATGCCACAAGACAAGTTGACAAACATATATAGACGATCAACAACTTGTTGTACTTGCGATTCCCATGTTTTATGATCTTTCAAACTTCCTACCTAACTCTGCCCATTTTAATGACTTTAAGTCGATTTATCGAAATTAGGTCAAATTTGAAACTACAAGTAAATTGTAGGTTTTGCTTTGTAATTTTTACAAAAAAGCTTTTAATTTTGAGGTACCCATCAAGGGGTCACAATTAATATATCTGAAAACAACGAGAGTTTTGACGATAGGTTCAACTTCTTGCTAAGATTTTGCATCTTGACAATTTAACAAAATTATGTCAAACTTGAGCTACAAGTAAGTGCGATAAATAGCTTGTAAGATCTCATAAATATCAAAGGAGAATATCAATTTCCAATCACCAAAATTAGGGTTAACAAAAGCTTTTACTATTAAACACTATATGAATGCATGTGTGTTTATTAATGATGTATGAATGCTTGTTATGCCATGTTTGTTTGTTATATATGTCGAGAAATAGTTTAAGGATCAAAGAAAGATCATCTAGGTCAAATCCAAACCAAATCAAATCAAAAGAAAATCAAATAATAAGGCATATGACCTAATGGTCATTTTTGCCAAAGTTAACACCTAGCCTACTTTGGGCATCTCTAATAAATGTGTTCAAATAGAAACAATTCCATTTATTTTCCCACCTTGCTAGACCAAGTGATAATGAACAGAAGTGAACTTTCAAAACTTACATAAAAAAATTCAAATTCTATTAGAGGACATTGCAAAATTGAATCCATCATAGACATCAAGATAACCCTTTCTCCAAAACCCTCAAAACCTTCTCCACTTGGCAAACCTTTTCAACCAGAGACACTCAAGCATATGACCAACACACCCACCAAAGACAATTTGAAAATTAAACTGTTTATTTCATGTGGCCATTTGATCGAGAACTTAGCAGGCACAGTATAGATATACCAACTATACACTATTTTGATTAATCTAGTGATCATCTTTGTACTCGACACAGCTCCACTACTAGCCCATGATCACCCCTAGTACCAGCATGTGCAGTGGAGCCTCTCTCACTCGCCAATTGGACTAGTGCCACCTGTACACGGGCATGCCATGCCAGTCGGACATGGACACAATGCCACAAGCCTCGCCACCCTCGTCCACGACCACTAGGAGATAGGCGTGACCTCACCGCACTCGCCAGTACACGCATCGGCCAATGACACCCTGTGGAGACGCCAGCATTACCGCGCCCATTTATCTCTCTGCCATGCCGAGCGAATGCTAGAGCGCCGAGCCGTCCCGCGCAACCATGCCGCGCCTCGCTCTTCATTGCCTAAATACAACCGCCATGTCGCCAGCGACCTCCCAGACACGCCCGTTTGACGCAGCGCGCCCCGTGACCACCTTACGCCATGACGAACACCCGCGGTACCTAAGCTGAGCATGGACGTCCCTGTTCGATTAAGACCGTGCCTCGGTGTGCCACTATGCGCATGACGACCGCCAGGGAGCACCGCATCGACTTACACCCTCAGCCATGCCGATAGCACCCTGTAGCGACGTTGCCGACAAGCCCGAGCCATGCCTCACCGCTCCCCTCGCGAGGGTATAAATAGACCGCTCCCCCTCCCTCAAAACGCACACCACTCGACTCACCTCTCCCCTAGGAACCCCTCTGACCCATCCCCGGAGCAAGGTGAGCACTGCATCGCCGTAATTTCACCAGAGCCCGCCGCTACTATGGAGGCACAAAACCAGCGATAGTATCTGCCCCAGCAGCTGCCGCGACCACGAATCGAACCGTCATCGTCGACCAATTCATTCGCCCACCTCGCAACGGCCTAGCTGGAGCCCTGGTAAGCCCCTGACGACCCCCGGCGTAGATCTAGGGTTGAAATCCCCTGTGCGCCGTGCGACGGAGACGATGACATTGAGTCGTTGATCACGCTCTAATCGTGTGGCCCATATTTGCCCATACCGCTTCATGTTAGATAGTCGCTGACATTTGGGGCCCGCGCTAATGCAGCCCGCTGCGCGCGTGCCGTGCAGTTGGGCCAGCCCAATATCGTTCCCACGAGTTGCCCCCGAAATCAAATTTAGATTTTCCTTTTATTCCAAAACCCTATTCTATTAGTGGCTTCAAAATTAAATCAGGAAGATTTAGAGAACCAAATTGAATGATTCCAATTTTGTTAGAAAGGAAATGAAAATCTCTAAACACTCCCATTGGATTCAAATAGTTTGAAGTTATAGATCACCCATAGTAAAAATAACAAGGCGGGGACTTTTACAACTTCAAACATTTTTCTAAAATCAACCATAAATGCTTTGAGTTGATTCCAACTCTCAAAAATCACATTTGCCATGATATATCTGAATATGTAAAAAATATTTAGTGTTACATGCATTAGCCTTGGGCTAGAATTAAAAAATTCTATATAGTCATTTTCTAGTCATTTTAATTATATTAAATAGTAATATCCAACTTTGTAATATATGCCAACCACTTTAAATCACATTCCCAAGTATTAGAATATGTGGTGATGGCATGGTCAACATGATCTGATATTTTAATTGGAGAATATTAAATCTTAAGTATTTGTCAATGAGTAGAAATTTCTTTTCCCAAAATAAAATAAATAAGACTGTGTCAATATTTCATGTAGTGATTGAAATGATGCTAGATCATCTAGTATGAACCTTTATGTGCTAAATAGAAGTATTTAAGTATTGTTTGGTGATTGTGTACCTCGTAGTTATTTATAGACTCTAGTACCACCCCGGGCTACAAGGAGGAAGAGTTCTACGAAGAAAAAGAAGAGAACTTCGAAAACTGTACCAACCAAGGCAAGCTAAACTATGCAAGTTCCACTATGCGAGTTAACCTATGCAACATACACTAGGATTGCTATTGTGAAGCAACCTTGATTACACCAATCCCAAGTTTACTTGCAAGCTTTATTCTTTTACCCTTTACCAAACTTTCTTAAATAGTTAATTACTAGTGATTAGTGGAAAATAGGATAGATGACTTCAAGAGCATAGAACTAAGCTTGGATATTTACACTTGATTAGCACCCCTCAATAGTAACACCCTCATTGATAGTTGCTAGTGCTAAACTAATATTGATCACTTTAGATGGGAACACTGGGAGAAAATGATTATGAAAACCTTGGAATGATGAGTCATTCTATTGAAATGTTTTGACATGTGTTATGAGACACAATGTTTGAACATGATACTGAATGAGGCATGTGCCTTGACTTTGATAAAAACTGATGGTTGGGTTCAGATGCGATACCATTCCAACTTTATCGTACAACCACAATACCTGAGTTGGGTAGGGCTTAACTGGAAGTTTATATGTCTTAGTATGTGTTCCCTCACGGAAAAGAGGTGAGCTAAGGTTACCTCGTGAATATGAATGTCCACCTATGCAGTTCCCGGGATGGCAGATCGCCATGGCTGGGAGGCCAAGCTCATAGGGGAGGTGCCTATACTAGGGTGTGTAATTGAAAGGTTAGGATTGATTATCCACATACCAAGTATGATGATTTAGGGCTATCCATGACAGATGTATCGAATTTTGTGGTGAAAGTGTACCACCTCTGTAGAGTGTCAAACTATTCGAATAGCCGTGTCCACGGTCATGGATAGTTGGGGTGGCCATACTGTTCCGTTGTCAGATGTTTTCAAACTGACTTGTGACTTGAACTATGACTTGGACTTGACCACAACAGGGTTGTGGAAATGAAAACTAGGTTCCCACTTGAGTAATCTAGATAACTAGAATAGGCATTACTCCTAAGTACTTATGAAATAAAACTAGCTTATTGCAAACAAGCCTACAACTTAGGATTCCTACAAGAATTGTGTTATTTATATTAGTGAATAGTTTGCGAGTACTTTAAAAGTACTGATGGCTTTGTCCCTGGCTATTCCCATGGCCAGACTATGAAGGGGACTATCTGGAGGACGGACAAGAGCATGTCGTCAATAACTATGATCATCTATCATCGGCAGCATTGCCTGTGACAATGAAGATGGAGACTCTAATATGTTTATTTCCGCTGCTTTGATGTGTATTAAGACTTGATCATGGGATCAACTATTTGTAAGACTATGGTTTCTAATGGATGATGTAATGTGCTATCAATTCTGTTATGTCTCACAAAAATGGTAGTCCTAGGATTGCGATGTACGGCATAAGAGGCATCTGGACTTAAAAATTTAGGTGTTCACAAGTTGGTATTAGAGCCATCCTGACCATAGGAGACCCTAGTTAGAATGGGCGTCTAAAAAACTTAGTTCCAAAACAAAGGAAGTGGGTATTTATGAAAACCTATTCTCACTCTTATCCTTGATATTCTTTCAAAAAAACAGTTCACATGTTCCTCAAAATTCTTGCAATTCTACATAAAATTTGACACACTTGATCACCTCACTAACTTATTCATCCTAATTTCTTAAAGAAGGAAGTTAAGTACAACAAGTTCTATCAGCTAGGCAACAGAGGAGAGCTCATCTTCGAGAGGGACTTGAGTCAGTTAGTGGAGTTTCTTGGACGCCTGCATTCCGAGTTCTTTGAAGTGCAACTCAATGGTCAGCCAGGAGGAGAACTGCAGTGGTTGATCGTTGCAGATCTGAGAGGAAAGATGGAGCCACCCACCTCGGAGAAGATACAGTTCAGCTTGAGGGAAAACAACTGGCAGGATGGACTAGCTAGAGCAATGTAGGAATCACTTGCCCATCTGTGTGGGAAAAACATCAACCAAATCAATGGCTCTCGCTTCGCTCAATACGCAAGACGTGATTCTATGGGACAGCCCTTGGCCATGCCAGGACATCTAGAGTTGAAGCACCATGTGTATCACCTCGACTTCCTGCTGAACGAGACTCAGAAGGAGTTGGATAACGCCCGTGCCTACGCCAACTAGAAGCACATTGTTGCAACATAGAAGAGCCAAACCCTCACCATCCTAGCTAAGGAGCGCAAGACACTTCGTCGCCAGCATGACAAGAAGGACCGCATCATTTCTCTCCTCCGCCAGAAGGTGGCAACCCTTGAAGAAACCATTCATGACCAATAGATTCAGCTTGAGTAGAAGGAAGAAGAAGGTGAAGATATTCGTGGGGATATCACTTCTTACCTCAGTGACGATGACGGCTACCTGGAGGACATCAACATGGAGTTCCACACCGACGAGGAAGATACTGATTTCCTAAATGACGAAGAACCCACCAGTTTTGATGATGAGTAGTCGCACTAGAACACTCTCATAGGTGTGAGTTTGTATCCGGTCCCAATGTATCATAGAATGACATAATGGTCCTTAAAACCATATGCTTGGTAGTTGTTTGGAATGGTTGTTTGTAATTTCTTGCTCCAAATGAATGAAAAGGAGTTGTTGGTTTTCAAACCTTAGCAATACTCAAGTTTAAATTTTTTGAACCATACCCATAAGCCATAGAAATTTCCCTCTTGTCTTATAATCTATCTCAATCTTCAGATGACTCGCGGCAACCCCGGTGGAAGCAACTCATCCTAGGATCCAATGCTTCAGATTATGCAGATGCTAGTATCAGATCATGAGGGCGGTAGAGCCGAGCATCAAGCCAATCTAGCCACTCTTCAGCAGATCACTCAGATGGCACACAACAACCAAGGCCATGGAAATCAGGATCACCATGGATCTAAACTCAAGAACTTTCAAAACACCAACCCTCCTATGTTTAGCAAATCTGAAGAGCCCTTAGATGCTGATGACTGGCTGCAATCAATTGAGATCAACTTGGAAGTTGCAGGAGTAGATGCTGTAGAGAAAGTACTGTTTGCCACCCACTATCTAGCAGGTTATGCAAGATCATGGTGGAATAGCACTCGCACGATGAACGGAGGATAGATGATGACTTGGGACGAATTCAAGATCAAGTTCAACAGGACTCATGTGCCACCAGGTTTGATCAAGAGGACGAGGGATGAATTCAGGGAATTAAAGCAAGGAAGAATGACTGTGGTGGAATACCATGACAAATTTCTATCTCTAGCGAGGTATGCCCCGATGAGATCGACATCGAAGCAAAGAAGAAGGAAAGATTCCTGAATGGCCTACATGATGAGATGCAGACAGTGTTAGTCAACATTTCTTTTGACGACCTAGAAGCTCTGGTGGATTCTGCTATCTAGATGGAAGGAAAGATCAATCAAGCCAATGAGAACCGCAAGCGTCATATGATGCACCAGCCTGGAGCCCACCATACCCCGAAGTACTGCCCCAACTCGTCTGCAGGATTTGCACCAAGAAACAACATGCCACCTATGTCCCGTCCGAACTTTCCCAATCGTGGCGGAGGAAACCCGAGGCCCGGAGGCCACAACAACCACAACACCGGTAACCCCCATAACTTCAACCGTGCACCGCCAAGGTCCACGATCACCACCACCAACAACAATACTGCCCCAAGGACTAGAAGCAATGTTGTGCCTATCGCAGGGAAGGACAAGTCAATGATAACCTGCTTTGAATACGGAGTCACGGGTCACTACTCCAATGAGTGCCCTAAGAAGCTTGCTGCAACCACCAATGTCACAGCAGCTGCCTAGCAGCAGCGTCGTGTCTAGCCTAGAAAGAGGTTTGCCCCAGGCAACCCGCACAACCGTACCGGCCGTTTGTTCCACATAAATGCAGAAGAAGCCCAGGAAGCGCCAGATGACGTGCTGGGTATGTTTTCTGTTAACTCAGGTCTTGCAAGATTGTTGTTTGATTCTAGAGCATCGCACTCGTTTGTTACGGAAGATTTTTCATGCACTAGTAAGATTCAACCAACAAATTTGAAGCATGTTATGATAGTTCAAATACCTGGGTCAACCACCAAAGCTAGAAAATTTACGGAAGATTTTGCATGTCAATTTAATCGTACTTGGAACAAAAGGTTTGGAAGTAGTACTAGGAATGAATTGGATGTCGAAACATCAAGGATTAATAGAATCTGCCAAGAAATCCATAACCATGACCAGTAGCACCAGAGTATCAGTAGAGCATGTGTCTGAGATGCTTCCCCGTCAATTCAAGTGCAACAAGAGTTTAGTCCAATCAACCATAGACCAAGTCAGAGTAGTCTATGAATACCCCGACATGTTCCCAGATGAATTACCCAGTATGCCCCCAGATCAGGATATCGAGTTCATCATTGAACTAATTCCTGTAACTGGACCCATAGCTCAGAGACGTTATAGTATGAACCCATCTGAATTAGTGGAGCTAAAGAAGCAACTTGATGCTATGCTGGAGAAAGGTTTGATTCAACCAAGCGTGTCGCCATGGAGATCGCCTGTTTTGTTTGTGGATGAGAAAGATGGAGGTAACTGTTTGTGTATAGATTACTGGAAGCTGAACAATGTCACCATCAGGAAGAAATACCCACTGCCAAAGATAGAAGATTTGTTTGACCTGGTGACAAAGTGTTTTCTAAGATTGATCTTAGAACTGGTTATCATCAACTCAAGATTCATGCAACGGATATTCCAAAGACTGCCTTTACCACCAGATATGGATTGTATTAGTACACTGTCATGTCTTTTGGATTAATCAATGCCCCCGCTTGTCCTGAATCTCATGAATAAGATTTTCATGAACTTCTTGGATAAGTTTGTCGTTGTTTTTATTGATGTTATTCTGATCTACTCCAAGTCAGAAGAGGACCATGAGCAGCACCTAAGAACCATCCTTGAAACCCTTAGAGAGCATCAGTTGTATGCCAAGTTTAGCAAATGTGAGTTCTGGTTAAAGGAAGTAGGATTCCTAGGACATATCTTGTCAGCGGGAGGAGTTGCCGTCGATCCCGCCAAGATTAAGGATGTTGAAGAATGGAAAGCTCCAACCACTCAAACCGATGTCCGCGCATTTCTTGGATTAGCTAGATATTACCGCAAGTTCGTTGAAGGATTTTCAAGCATCGCAAGGCTGATGACCCAGCTGTTGAAGAAAGACAAGAAGTTTGAATGGACGGAAAAATGTGAAGCAAGTTTTCAAGAGGTCAAGAAGAGATTTGTTTCACCCCCAATTTTGATCATGTCGGATATCACAAAGCCTTTTGATTTATATTGTGATGCATCCAAGATTGGTATTGGATGTGTGTTGATGTAGGAAGGAAAAGTAATATCATATATGTCCCGACAACTGAAGCAACATGAGCAGAATTATTCCACCCATGGCTTAGAACTGGCAGCCATAGTTTTAGCCTTGAAGACATGGCATCATTACCTCATGGGTAACCGCTGTGAGATTTATTTGGATCACAAGACTCTGAAGTATATTTTCACCCAGAGGGAGCTCAATATGAGGCAAAGGAGACGGACAGAGTTAATCAAGGATTATGACCTTGACATTCACTACCATCCTGACAATGCCAATGTGGTAGCGGATGCTCTTAGTAGACTGCCATGTAGATTAAACACCATGATTAAGGAACACCAGCCAAGTTTGCATGAGGAGTTGGAGAATTTTAGAATGGAGCTAGTTAGTGAAGGATTTCTAGCCAGTATTGAACTTCAACCCACCTTGATCAGTCAGATAAAGGAAGCACAGAAAGGAAATGCAAGTATTGACAGAATTAAGCGTTGTATCGGTACAGGGAAGGTACCTGGATTCACTAAAGATGAAGAAGGACTTATATGGTATAAAGGACGTATCTGTGTGCTAGCAGATTCAGAGTTGAAGCAAGTCATCTTGCAGGAAGCCCATGATACTCTTTATTCTATTCACCCGGGAGGAACGAAGTTGTATCAGGATTTGAAGGAGCAATTTTGGTGGCATAAAATGAAGAGAGAAGTCGGAAGCTATATCGCCAAATGTGACATCTGTCAGAGAGTCAAAGTGGAACATCAGCGACCCGCAGGACTTTTGCAACCATTGCAAATTCCGAATGGAAATGGGATTCAGTTGGAATGGATTTCATCACCGGTTTGCCTACATTTAGTAGGGGAAATGATTCTATTTGGGTCATAGTAGATAGACTATCCAAAGTAGCTCATTTCATACCCGTCAAGATCACCTATCAAAGCTCAAAGCTGGTAGAGTTGTGCATCGCTAGAATAGTCAGTCTGCATGGAACCCCCAAGACCATTGTGTTAGTTCTCAAGGAACCCAGTTTACCTCAAGGTTTTGGAAGAAAGTTCAAGAAGGATTAGGAACCAAACTGAACTGCAGCACAGCTTTCACCCTCAGACCGACGAACAGACAAAAAGAGTAAATCAGATACTAGAAGATATGCTAATAGCTTGTGTACTAGAATATGGATCTAAATGGGAAGATTGTCTGCCTTTCGCAGAATTCTGATACAACAACAGTTATCAGGCTAGTTTGCAGATGGCCCCATTTGATTTTTTTGTATGGAAGGAAGTGCCATACCCCCTTGAAATGGTCGCAAGTAGGAGAGAGTCAGATATTCGAACCAGACATCTTACAAGAAGCTTAAGAGAAGGTTCACAAGATCCGTGAACACCTCAAGACCACTCAATCTAGACAGAAGAGTTACGCTGACAAAAGACGTGGAGACCCGACCTTCAATATCGAAGACTTTGTGTATCTCAAAGTATCACCCGTGAAAGGAATACAACATTTTAAACTCAAAGAGAAGCTTGCACCTAGATATATAGGACCCTTCAAGATTTTAAGTCACCATGGAGAAGTATCCTACTAGCTAGAACTGCCAGAAGAGATGTCAGTTGTGCATGATGTGTTTCATACCTTGTTACTTCGTAAATGCTTATAACTCCCGGAGAAGGCTGAAGTTTTCAAGAACGTCGATCATAGAGACGTGGATATCAACAAGGATTTAACGTATCATGAAGTCCCCATTCATATTTTGGAAGAAGCCTTCAGAACCACCCAAACCAGAAGTATCAAGTTTCTAAAGATCCAATGGAGCAACCATACTGAAGAAGAAGCTACCTGGGAGCGAGAAGATTATATTAGGACTGAGTTTCCAAATCTCTTTAGTTCCTAGTTTTTCTTGAATCTTGGGACCAGATTCTGTTTAAGGGGGGAAGGTTTGTAACATCTCATAAATATTAAAGGAGAATATCAATTTCCAATCACCAAAAATAGGGTTAACAAAAGCTTTTACTATTAAACACTATATGAATGCATGTGTGTTTATTAATGATGTATGAATGCTTGTTATGCCATGTTTGTTTGTTATATATGTCGAGAAATAGTTTAAGGATCAAAGAAAGATCATCTAGGTCAAATCCAAACCAAATCAAATCAAAATAAAATCAAATAATAAGGCATATGACCTAATGGTCATTTTTGCCAAAGTTAACACCTAGCCTACTTTGGGCATCTCTAATAAATGTGTTCAAATAGAAACAATTCCATTTATTTTCCCACCTTGCTAGACCAAGTGACAATGAACACAAGTGAACTTTCAAAACTTACATAAAAAAATTCAAATTCTATTAGAGGACATTGCAAAATTGAATCCATCATAGACATCAAGATAACCCTTTCTCCAAAACCCTCAAAACCTTCTCCACTTGGCAAACCTTTTCAACCAGAGACACTCAAGCATATGACCAACACACCCACCAAAGACAATTTGAAAATTAAACTGTTTATTTCATGTGGCCATTTGATCGAGAACTTAGCAGGCACAGTATAGATATACCAACTATACACTATTTTGATTAATCTAGTGATCATCTTTGTACTCGACACAGCTCCACTACTAGCCCATGATCACCCCTAGTACCAGCATGTGCAGTGGAGCCTCTCTCACTCGCCAATTGGACTAGTGCCACCCGTACACGGGCATGCCATGCCAGTCGGACATGGACACAATGCCACAAGCCTCGCCACCCTCGTCCACGACCACTAGGAGATAGGCGTGACCTCACCGCACTCGCCAGTACACGTCGTGCACATTTATCTCTCTGCCATGCCGAGCGCACGCCAGATCGCCAGGCCGTGCCGCACAACCATGACGCGCCTCGCTCTCCCCATGCATAAATGCAACTGCCACAATGCCAGCGACCTCCCAGACACACCCGTTTGATATCGCCTGACCCGTGACCACCGTACGCCATGACAAACACCCGTGGTACTTGAGATGAGCATGGACGTCCCTGTACGATAAGACCGCACCTTGCCATGCCACTATGCGCATGACGACCGCTAGGGAGCACTGTGTCAACTGATGTCTACGCACTTCTATTCTTGTAGACA
Source organism: Avena eriantha (assembly GCA_910589775.1). Taxonomy (NCBI): domain Eukaryota; kingdom Viridiplantae; phylum Streptophyta; class Magnoliopsida; order Poales; family Poaceae; genus Avena; species Avena eriantha. The sequence continues at coordinate 76,927,147 of OU342746.1, forward strand.
GTTGTTGGTTGTCCAAGTGCAGAGGTTTGTAGAACAGTAGCAAGTTTTCCCTTAAGTGGATCACCCAAGGTTTATCGAACTCAGGGAGGAAGTGGTTAAAGGTATTCCCTCTCAAGCAACCCTGCAATCAAGATACAAGAAGTCTCTTGTGTCCCCAACACACCCAATACACTTGTCAGGTGTATAGCTGCACTAGTTCGGCGAAGAGATAGTGAAATACAAGTGGTATGGATAATTATAAGTGGTAACGGTGCTAGAAAATAGCTTGATGGCATGTGGTTGACGTGGGAAAAAACTAAAGACAAACTGAAATAAATATGGAAGCAAGCAAACATGTAATAGATCTAATAGAAACAAGGCCTAGGGATCATACTTTCCCTAGTGAACACTCTCATATAAATATCTTCTCTTTATGATACTACGCTGAACTACTCTCCGGTTGGACACTCTAATTGTAGCATCCCAATTGTCTAACAATTGTAATGCTACTTGGTCTAGTAATATAATGGCTACTTCCTATATATAATTGTTGCATCATAATTATATTATGCTCATGTCATCATGCCACCTTGCATTTGAGCATCATATAAAACCCTTTTGATTTGGTTCTTCTCTCATATGCATTATTAATTGTATTTGGCTCTTGATATATTGTATTTGAATCTTGATAAATGCTTGATGCCCAAGTTGAGTAGGGGGCATATCTTTTATTCCACTCCACCACCTTTCTTTGTCACCACCTTATAATTCCACCATTCTACTTACCCATGGGCTTTTATTTTCTTTTGGTATTTAATCTAGCTCATGGGAGATGGGATGGATCCAATTCTATTTTCTTTTGCTTGGCCTTTATTCCATATTTTGGAATGCATAAGAATAATGCCATGTTATTATAATTGTTTTCACAAGCATAAACATGGCCATTAATTATTATGCATGGGCCATGCAAGAGTACCACCACCTCTAGCTCATTTGTTTTTCTATTTGTTTTAGTGGTTCTTTCTTTGTGGGATCATCTCCATCTCTCTCCACCATCCCTATGATCCCATCAACACCATTTTCCCATCATGCATGATCAAGTGAGGCCTTTTTCCAAAAAACCCCATCCCTCTCTCTTTTTCTTGAGTTTACCTTCACCTCACCTTGTGCTAAACCAAAACCCTCACCCTTCTTCTTGGTTTGATCTTATAAGCATGTTTTTCTAAAACCTAAACACCCTAATTAAACCCTAACCCTAGTTTTCTCTCTATTCTCTCTAACCCTAGTTCTAATCTAAACCCTAACCCTTAACCTCACCTCCCTCCTCTCACCATGCCAACGCTTCCCTCTCCATGCCATGCAGGCCCCACCCCAGCTACCCTCTCTAACCTAACCAAACCCTAAACCGAGCCATCTACTCCCTCCTAACCTAGGTAACCCGAACCCTCTCTACTATCACTCTCTCTCTCTCTCTCGATGCTCAGCAAACCCCACCCCGAGCCAGCCCCACAGCCACGCTGTCCCCACCTGGCAGCCTCCACCTGCCCTGCCCTGGCCTCCCACGCCGAGCCCATGCTCGAGAAGGACAAGGAGGAAAGGTGGCACCCGAGCAACCTTTTTCTTTCTCCTCTCTACTGATTCCCCACGGCACCCTCCTCTTCTACTTCCCTCTTTCCCCACGTCTCTGCCTCTCCCAGGTCCACCCCAGGGCCTTGCCCTCTTCCCTCTTCTTCTCCACCGACGCCATCTTCCCTCTCGCCGTTCACCGTCAGTACCACCGCCGTTTCCTCGTTCCAACCGGCGAGCGCGACGTGGAGGTGGTCAAGGAGGCCGAGGGGGTTCTTCTGCATCGCCCAGAGAACGCCAGCGAGGAGGAGAAGCCCCACTTCTGCCGCAGTACGTCGACGCCCTCCGAAACCCTAGCGCCGCCGTTCGCCAGCTCCGTCGACGTTCTGCTGTGTCCCGCCACGATCCGCCGCCGTCAACCACCCCGCGGTGAGTCCCTCTCCCGCCTAGAAAGCTATGCACCTCCTCCACCTTTGTAAACCGACGTGATCTATCTGATTCGTTGTATAACGATGCGATCTATCTTACTCTTTGTTATCCGACGTTATCTTGTTGGGGTGTTCTTTTTCGTAGTTACCAATCTTTAGGTTCATCTTAAGAAGAAGGTGTTGGGGTATGGGTTTTACTTGTCCATGTGCGGAGTAATGATTTGAGTGCGGGATGGAGTCGCGACCATACCACTACTTTTATCATTTGCTCTTATATATTGAATTAGTAGAGTTACTAATCTTGATTCGTGAAGTGGTTTTGCGCATATAGTGGTATTTTAATGCCGAAATTTGCGGAAAATTTTTCTTTGTTAGTTTGTGTACGACACTCCTTGTTCAGTCGTGTGTGTTATGCTTAATATCTTCTAGGTGCCTTGAACTTTGTTGATATTTTAATATCATCTCAGTGAATTGTATCCTTTAATCTTGCTTAATTCCATTTTGGTACTATTTTGGATTATTATTATTCTCCATTATAGTACTGACTTGTGTTTTATATCAATCACAGGATGGCACCACCACGCCGTTCTGAGGAGGACATACCACCTAAACTAGGGGCGTCTTTGGCAAGTATTGCAAATGCCTTGGGCACTATGCAGCAGAACCAGCAGAGCTTCGAAGAAAGCGTGAGGAGGAATGAGTTTGTTCCGCTACCTCCACCTCCGAAGCGAGGAGACATCAAGTGTTTTCTCAAGTTCAACCCACGCCAATTTGAGGTGTCTGATCAGCCACTTGATGCGGATGATTGGCTGCGTGAAATATCAAGGTTGCTGATGACTGCGGATGTTCCCGAGCAAGAATGGGTCAAATGTGCCACTCACCTTCTGAAGGGAGATGCCGCTCTCTGGTGGGAAAATTACCTCAAGGCAGACCTCTCTGGTTTTCAGCCTACTTGGGAGCAATTCACTGCTGCTTTCAAAGAGCAATATCTATCAGAAATTGTCATGGAAAGGATGAAGGAAGTGTTTCTCAACCTCAAGCAGGGCACTGACAATGTCAATACCTACATCAGAAACTTCATGAACCTTTCTCGGTATGGTGGCGATCAGATCTCTGATGACAAGAAGAAGCAAAAGAGGTCCCGGCAAGACCTCAATGCATCCATCAAATATGCAATCACTCATGAAAGGCCGGCGTCTTTTCTAGAACTCCAACACACAGCTCTGCAGGAAGAAGCAAGTAGGCAAGTGTTTGAGGAGTCAAAGAAACACAGCCGCGATACAGCAAGCTCTTCTACTATGACAGCTCCTTCTAAGCATCGTGTCTGGGTTCCTAACACCCCACCGTTGCTCCCGGCTCCACCAAGACCGTCAAGCTACGCGGCAAGGCCACCAAACTCCTTCACTGCGGCTCCCAGGGGCTACAACCACAACTACCCTGGAGCGCCTGGCGGAGTCCCTGGCTACGTTGCTCCACGTCCACCTGGTGCTTGTTATACTTGTGGAAACACTGGGCATCAGCACTGGAATTGTCCAATGAACAACAAAGCTCTCCCACCACCACCTCCAAGACCTGCGGCAAGTTCTCCTATGGTTCGTGCACCTCCACCTCGGGCTCTCAACATCAACACAAAGCCTGGGTCTACGGTTGCTCGTGCCAACTGTGTCAACCCCGCTCAAGCTGAGCATGCACCTGGAGTTGTGATGGGTATGCTTCCTGTTAACTCAGTCCCTACATGAGTTTTGTTTGATCCTGGTGCTTCGCATTCTTTTGTTTCTCACAAGTTTGCGCATGAGCATGATCTGGCTATGGTTCCTTTATTGCATCGTCTTGTGGTACAATCTCCTGGGTCAAACATGAGGGCTGCTCATATCAGCCATGGCAATCAAATTGAGATTGGTGGCTCTTCATTTCTGGCTTCCTTAATTATTCTGGGAAATTCTGATATTGATGTTATCTTGGGCATGGATTCGTTAACAGTAAATGCAGCTGTGATTGATTGTGCTGAACGTTCGGTTTCTCTGAAAATTCCTGAAGGCCATATAGTCTATTCTCCAAGTCTGACTCCTGCAATTCAGCTTTTCTCTTTGGCGGCTCTGAATGATGATGCTATGGAAGGTATTCAGAGTGTTCTGATGGTCTGTGAGTTTCCAGATGTTTTTCCTGAAGAGTTGCCAGGTATGCCTCCGGATCGTGAGGTCGAGTTTGTGATTGAACTTGAACCTGGTACTGCTCCTATCTCCAAGCGGCCTTATAAAATGGGTCCTGCTGAGTTGGCTGAACTCAAACGTCAGTTGGATGAACAAGAGAAGTTGGGTTTCATTCAGCAGAGTACTTCTTTTTGGGGTAGCCCAACCATCTTTGTGAAGAAGCGAGACAAGACCGATAGACTTTGTGTTGACTATCGGGCACTCAATGCTAAAACCATCAAAAATAAATATCCCCTTCCGCGGATTAATGATCTTTTCAATCAGCTAGCTGGTGCTGTGGTATTCTCTAAGCTTGACTTGAGAAGTGGTTATCATCAAATCAAGATTTGCAAGGAAGATGTCCCCAAAACAGCTTTCACCACCCGCTATGGCCTGTACGAGTACACGGTCATGTCTTTCGGTCTCACCAACGCACCTGCCACCTTCTCGAGGCTTATGAACTCGGTTTTCATGGAGTATCTTGATAAGTTCGTTGTGGTCTATCTGGATGACATTCTAGTCTATTCTAAGTCAAAGGAAGAACATGAAGAACACATTCGGTGTGTCCTAAATAAGCTTCGTGAGAACCGCTTGTATGCAAAGTTCTCCAAGTGTGAGTTTTGGCGGCCACAAGTCACCTACCTTGGTCACGTCATCTCTGCCAAGGGCATTGCCGTCAATCCAGAAACTATTAAGACAATTATGGACTAGCTTCCACCCATAAATGTCAAAGAAGTCCGGAGTTTCCTTGGTTTGGCCAGTTACTGCCGTCGCTTCGTTCAAAACTTCTCGAAGATTGCGAAGCCTCTTACCGATCTCCTCAAGAAAGGCAAGAAATACTTTTGGGCTCCTGCATGTCAAGCAAGCTTTGAAACACTCAAAGAGAAGCTCACTTCCACACCAGTCTTAGTTCCTCCAGATACATCAAAGCCTTTCCAAATATTCTGTGACGCCTCATTGCAAGGATTGGGTGCGGTCCTTATGCAAGAAAAGCAAGTTGTTGCTTATGCCTCTCGACAGTTGAAGACGCATGAGATCAACTATCCTACACATGACCTCGAACTTGCAACAGTTGTCTTTGCTTTGAAAGTATGGAGGCATTACTTGCTTGGCAACCATTGTGAGATCTTTTCGGATCACAAGAGTCTGAAGTATATCTTCACACAGCCTGATCTCAACCTTTGTTAGAGGAGGTGGATTGAAACAATCAATGATTTCGATTTGACCATCAACTACACTTCGGGCAAAGCTAATGTAATGGCCGATGCTCTCAGCCGAAAAGCTTATGTCAACAACCTCATGGTGGAAGAACAACAGCCTCTCTTGTGCGAGGAATTCCGCAAGCTCAACCTTGAAATTGTGGATCAAGGGTATCTTCTGAACCTTCTGGCAACACCGCTCTTGGAAGAAAAAGTTCGCTCTATTCAACTTGGTGATCCTTACACTAAAAAGATCATCTCTAACATTCAACTTCTGAAGTATGAGTCTTTCCACGTCGACGACCAAGGCACTCTTTTCTTTGAACACCGGATGTTTGTTCCAAACTACCCGGGTTTAAGAAGCAAGTTCTCAAGGAGGCGCATGATTCTGTTCTTTCTATCCACCCTGGTAGCACTAAGATGTACATGGACTTGAAAACACAATATTGGTGGCCTGGTTTGAAATGATATTGTGCCAAGTACGTCTCGGAGTGTGATGTCTATCGTAGAGTTAAAGCTGTCCATCAGAAACCTTCCGGTCTTCTACAGCCATTGAAGCCTCCGGAATGGAAATGGGAGAAAGTAGAGATGGACTTCATCACTGGTTTTCCAAGGTCGCAGAAGGGCAACAATGCAATCTTTGTTGTCATCGATAGGCTTTCTAAAGTAGCTCACTTCTTTCCCGTCAAGGAAACAGTTTTTGCAATTCAGTTGGCTGAGCTCTATATCAATAGAATTGTCTCTCTGTATGGGGTTCCTCTTGAGATCAGTTCAGACCGTGGAAGCATCTTCACTTCCAAGTTCTGGGGAAGTTTCCAAAATGCTTTGGGAACAAAATTGAACTTCAGCACAACTTACCACCCTCAGTCGCAAGGACAAGTTGAAAGGATCAATCAGATTCTGGAAGATATGCTCCATGCTTGCGTTATCTCTTTCGGCATGAAGTGGGAAGAATGTCTTCCTTATGCTGAATTCTCTTACAACAGCAGCTTCCAGAAAATTCTAAAGATGGCACCATTTGAGGCTCTCTATGGTCGCAAATGCAGAACTCCGATTGGTTGGGCGCAGGTGAAAGAATATTGTTTGGTCCCGACATTGTAACTCAAGCGGAGGAGAAGGTTCACATCATTCTTGAAAACCTGAAGATTTCTCAAAGTCGCCAGAAGAGCAATTATGACAGAAAGCACTTGGACATGGAGTATGTTCCTGGTGATCTCGTTTACCTTTGTGTCACTCCCATGAGAGGCACGCACCGCTTTGGTATCAAAGGAAAGCTGGCTCCTAGATACATCGGTCCTTTCAAAATTCTTGGAAGAAGAGGAGAAGTTGCTTATGCTCTTGCGCTCCCTGAAAAACTCAAGGTCCATGATGTTTTCCATATCTCTCAACTCAAGAAGTTCTTCAAGGATCCCGGCAGGACTGTGGACCATGAACTCATCAATCTCCAAGAAGATCTGTATTATCAAGAATACCCCATAAAAATTCTAGAAGTCGCTGAAAGAAGAACTCGCAACAAGTCCATCAAGTTCTGCAAGGTGCAGTGGTCGCACCATTCCGTTGATGAAGCCACTTGGGAACGTGAAGATGAGTTCCGTGCCAAGTATCCTATCCTCTTTTAGTCTTCTTCTTCTTCCTAGAATCTTGGGGCGAGATTCCTGTTTAGTGGGGGAGAGTTGTAGCATCCCAATTGTCTAACAATTGTAATGCTACTTGGTCTAGTAATATAATGGCTACTTCCTATATATAATTGTTGCATCATAATTATATCATGCTCATGTCATCATTCCACCTTGCATTTGAGCATCATATAAAACCCTTTTCATTTGGTTCTTCTCTCATATGCATTATTAATTGTATTTGGCTCTTGATATATTGTATTTGAATCTTGATAAATGCTTGATGCCCAAGTTGAGTAGGGGGCATATGTTTTATTCCACTCTACCACCTTTCTTTGTCACCACCTTATAATTCCACCATTCTACTTACCCATGGGCTTTTATTTTCTTTTGGTATTTAATCTAGCTCATGGGAGATGGGATGGATCCAATTCTATTTTCTTTTGTTTGGCCTTTATTCCATATTTTGGAATGCATAAGAATAATGCCATGTTATTATTATTGTTTTCAGAAGCATAAACATGGCCATTAATTATTATGCATGGGCCATGCAAGAGTACCACCACCTTTAGCTCATTTCTTTTTCTCTTTGTTTTAGGGGTTCTTTCTTTGTGGGATCATCTCCATCTCTCTCCACCATCCCTATGATCCCATCAACACCATTTTTCCCATCATGCATGATCAAGTGAGGCCTTTTTCCAAAAAACCCCATCCCTCTCTCTTTTTCTTGAGTTTACCTTCACCTCACCTTGTGCTAAACCAAAACCCTCACCCTTCTTCTTGGTTTGATCTTATAAGCATGTTTTTATAAAACCTAAACACCCTAATTAAACCCTAACCCTAGTTTTCTCTCTACTCTCTCTAACCCTAGTTCTAATCTAAACCCTAACTCTTAACCTCACCTCACCTCCCTCCTCTCACCATGCCAAGGCTTCCCTCTCCCTGCCATGCAGGCCCCACCCCAGCTACCCTCTCTAACCTAACCAAACCCTAAACCGAGCCATCTACTCCCTCCTAACCTAGCTAACCCGAACCCTCTCTACTATCGCTCTCTCTCTCTCTCGATGCTCAGCAAACCCCACCCCGAGCCAGCCCCACAGCCACGCTGTCCCCACCTGGCAGCCTCCACCTGCACTGCCCTGGCCTCCCATGCCGAGCCCATGCTCGAGAAGGACAAGGAGGAAAGGTGGCACCCAAGCCACCTTTTTCTTTCTCCTCTCTCCTGATTCCCCACGGCACCCTCCTCTTCTACTTCCCTCTTTCCCCACGTCTCTGCCTCTCCCAGCTCCACCCGAGGGCCTTGCCCTCTTCCCTCTTCTTCTCCACCGACGCCATCTTCCCTCTCGCTGTTCACCGTCAGTACCACCGCCGTTTACTTGTTCCAACCGGCGAGCGCGACGTGGAGGTGGTCAAGGAGGCCGAGGGGGTTCTTCTGCATCGCCCGGGGCACGCCAGCGAGGAGGAGAAGCCCCACTTCTGCCGCAGTATGTCGACGCCCTCCAAAACCCTAGCGCCGCCGTTCGCCAGCTCCGTCGACGTTCTGCTGCGTCCCGCCACGATCCGCCGCCGTCAACCACCCCGCGGTGAGTCCCTCTACCGCCTAGACACCCTCTGCCTCGCGGTAAAACCCTAGCCGTGACTGGCGTTTCGCCGAGCACTCTCAGTGCGCTGTGGCCGCGAGCGTCTGCACGTCGCCGCGTCACGCAGCGACCTATCTAGCGCTCGTCCGCCCTTCTGTCACCATCCCATACCCTACCGCAGCGGCTCCATTCCTCCGCGCGCACGCCCAGGTCGCGGGATCGAGTTCCCGCGCCGCGCTCGGTTGCGCCGCGAGTTTTCCCCCGTCAGTTCCGTCAGACCGTGGAGAAGATCCACAGTGCCGCTGCGCGCTTTGCATTCCCCCCCCCAAACTTTTTACCGCTCAACCCACGCTCCAGCACGACCCCACCTGTCAGCCCCTGCGGGTTTCAGCCACTCGCACCTGGCCCATAGCAGCTGGCCCCACCTGTCATTCGTAGTGGCTAGTTAGTCCCAGAGTGAGAAAAGCCCGCGGCTGTGCAACGTTATCCGCTGGGCCCAGTCAGCGTTGGCCCACCCGCCAGTGACTTGGGCTAAGTTTCGCTGAGTGTAAAAGTTTTCCTTTTTTTCTGTTTAATAAAATAATTTCAGTAGTTGTTTAAATTCAAATTCCAATCAGATTTTAAATAACTTTTAAATTATAAATCCAAATAATACAAATGATATATGTTTTTGAATCAGAAAAATGTGAGGATTTCAAATATGTCATTCAAAATATTGTTTGAGCACTTTAAAATTTCGAGATGATTAAAATTACAATAAAATGCCCTTTTCTTAATAAATTAATAACTTTAATTCTGTAACTCCAATTTTGACAAATAATATGTCTAAATCGATCGGCGCGACGAGCCCGTTCTATTTATGCATTCCTTTTTCTGAATTGAAGCATGCATCATGTCATTATTACAAATCAAAACTGTTTATGGCAATAAAACTTGGTTAAATAATTAATAAGATGCTTTATTCTTGTACCACACCACACCCTTGCCATGCTACTTTAATGCCAGGAAAATTGTGCATCATTCATCATGGCATGCTTGTTTTCTTGTCGCATTTTAATTCATATGCTTGTGCACCTTATTTATGTTGGCCTTGTTTCTTTGGTTCTTCTTCGAATAGACGCCTAGCAGGAGAATTATCAGGAATCACAGGAGTACTACCCAGATCCATCTCTCGCTTCAACTGAGCTGCCATGCAAGCACTACCACATGCTTGCATACATATAGTACCTATTGCCTCTATCTTATTCTTGCATCATTGGGTCACGCTTGCATTAAATTGAATCCCAAGTACTGCATAGCCTTTACTTTTAAACCCCCCTGAAGCTTGTTCCTCCATCTCATGAGCCATTACTACAGGAGTTGTTTGAGCCATGCGAGTCGTAGAAAAGCATGTGTAGGGTATGTGAGCGTCTGATGAATAATGAGGTACCTAAACAACATAACCGGAGTAGTAATGGGATAACTAATGAAAGAGGCACTGGTGAGCAATATCTACTATTTGGTTTTTCATGCTAAGTTGTGTCCCGTAGGACCCCGAGTACTTGATTCCTGTTCCTTGACTATTCGCACTATCCACATCCGGAGGCCTTATGGACCCCCCTGAGCCAAAGCTTGATTCCTTTCTGTTTCTTGGGGCCACAATTAGTTTGGGGCTTTATTATTATCCTGTACTTATGCCATGTTACTGTTTTATTTAAGATTGTGCGTGGAGCACCTGTATTGTTTTGGATCGTGACACGTTTTCCCTGTATTGACAAGCCCAGTCATATTTTCGGGTTCCCAATCGTTTACCGCCGTCCACACAAACCTTGAGTCCGTCTCGGAGTCAGCTAGCTTCGTTGCGGGTAGCTTAATGGGGTGGCCCCCTGAAATATTTCTGAATCCTGTGATCGCTTTGTCGTGAATGCCTTGTTGGGTTTTGAGTTGGTTTTTCCGAGGTTGATCGAGTGTGTGTTGCTATTCGTGCACCCCTGCAGGGTAAATCTTTCTAAAAGCCGTGTCCGCGGTTATGGACGACTTGGAGCACAGTTTCTCGACCATAGACAAGTATAACTAAAGTGCCGCTTTAATCTGACTAAGTACCTGATTAGTAAATAGTGCAATACTCATGGAATGGTTAATAAACTGCTAACAGATGGGGGTTGTTCGTCCGCTTCCTCGTTGGTAAGCGAGGAGGAGGATGGATCTGTTAATTATACTATTATAACTGTTGTTCTAAATTCACGGACATCCATCTATCATTGGTTAGGCGGATGGTTAGCGAGTATCTATAGACTTGTTAGTTATTATCTTTTGCTGCAATTGCGTCACCCCAGGTTGTGTCCCCTTTAGCGGCATAAAGACTTGCTGAGTACCCCTAGGGTCTCACACGATAAATTGTTTGATTCAGATGAGCAGGTGTACCCGCAAGATGGATACTGGGTGGAGGAGACGGATGATGTTGGCAACGATCACTCGGTGTAGAGATTCCGGGAACGGGGATCCGTGAGATCTGTGGGCGGGATATGTTTATTTATGTGGCATCTTATGCCAATTTGCTTCTTATCCGTACTCGGATCTTGTTTTCCGCTTCCGCCTGATACTCTGATATGTTTGATGTATGAGGAGTTATCCTAACATATTATCTCTATCTAGGATATTTGAATCTTGCCGTATGGCGTTGCAATATTTCTATTTCTTTTAGATGGAATGGCTCTGAGCACTATTGTATGTGGCTTGCATAGATACTCACTTGTGTATGTAGTTGATCCCTTCGCCTGCCGATCACGCCGCTCGTTCTTGTCCCGATGCTCTGAAAGTGGTTAGGACGGCCGAAAGGTCTACCGTGAGTGGCCCCTGGCCCCACCGTACTATTTTAACCACTTTCGCTCATCTAGGCATGTAACTAAAAGCGTAATTCACCGAGGTAGTTACACTAATCCATGGTAGGGCTATAACATCATACCTCAAAGTAAGCCTTTCCCATCTAGATAACCCCACACTGTAACCTTGAGCACTAGATGGTTCCAACAAACACCACAATTTAATAAAGACATCCAACTCCAAATATAACTCATAACAAGTATTTGTAATCTCTAGCCTAAGTGCCACCATGGTGTGCACGCTGTCACTTTCACACACATGGGGAGAGCAGAGATCTATTAAAGCACTTGAGTAGCAAGGTAGATCTACTTGATTACAAAGCTCATGATCACAATATGATCATGCATAGAGAGAGATGAACACATAGCTACCGGTAGAACCCGTAGCCTCGAGGAAGAAGTACTCCCTCGTCATCATGGGAATTAGCAACGGTGAAGGAGATGGTGGTGGAGATCGATGGAGATGGCTCCGGGGGCACTTCCCCGTCCCGGCAGGGTGCCGGAATACAGACTTTCTGTCCCTTGAATATCCCCTTCGGTGGCGGAGGCACTGCGGAACTTTTCGTGTCTTTCTGATTGACCATCTAGGGTTTTTGCATCGAGGGAGATATATAGGGGAAAGAGCCAAGGTCGGTGGCCGGCCAGGGGTCCCACACCATGCCCTGGCACGGCCAGGGGGACCCGCGCCTAGGGGCGGTGTGGCCACCCTGTGGCCCCTCTCCGTCTCGTCTTCTGGCTCTGTGACTTCTAGTAAAATATCAACTTTGGCTTTTGTCCTATCCAATTACGAGAATATTCATTTTCTGACTTTCCTAGAACCAAAAACAGCAGAAAACAGGCAGCTGGCACTGTGGCATCTTGTTAATAGGTTAGTCCAAGAAAGTGTATAGAAAGTACTCCAAAGTGTGGACAAAACATAAGAAAGTAGATAAAACCAAGCATGGAACATCAAAAATTATAGATACGTTTACAACGTATCAACATCCCCAAGCTTAACTCCTACTCGTCCTCGAGTAGGTAAGTGATAAAAAGAAAGAATAATTTTTGAGGTGACATGCACCATCACAATCTTGATCAAGGCATTTATAACATTGATAGTTGGGATCATAGTACTCTAAACATGAGCATGAAAGACAAAGTTCTAACAATAAGACAAAGCAACTATGTTGCAACATGAAAAGGCACAAACAAAAGATTCTTGAATATCAATGCTTTGCAAGACGTTTGTTTATTTCACATAAAGAAAACATAGCATAGTGGCATTCATCTTGTCCCTCATAGAGTAGCAAACTTAAATGCATAGGACACCTTCAAAGTTCATAAGGGTGACTAGATACAAGTAGTTTAAAACAAGCAATATCAAGTTATGCATCAATCAACAAGTCTTGGGACAATGCACATAGAACTAAGAATGCCCACTATGCTATCAAAGTAGGTGCATAAAGATAGAAGGTGGAGACTCAATGTAAAAGTAAAAGAAAGGCCTTCATAGAAAGAAGCAGAGATTCAAGTTTCATAAAGAGCTTCCAAAAATTATGGTACTTATTAGCTTTCAGCTCTCATTGCCCCTATCATAAGCATCTTGAAGTGATCAAGGTTAAAGTGAACAAACTATGAAGTATATGCTTGACGAAGTATGAGTTGGAAATCTCATGTCCCTTGAATACGAGGGCCGCTCCTCATGGTACTCAAGTTTACTCACCGATAAGTTCTTGTCATCATAAGTACATGTGTATCATAGAGAACCGCCAACGGGGTACCCCTTGCCCGATGATATGGAAGAATCCCCCTATCAAAATGACAAGGCAAGCAGACAACGAGCATCTTAGGAATCTTCTTATTTACCATGGGAAAATGGTGCTTTTTTCTCTCTTTCCTATATTCTCATATCTTTTTTTATTTTTATCTTTTTCTCAATATCTGACTCTCTTTTTTTATAAGAAGAATGCTTCATAGACAGCTCATTATGGTTACGCTGTACGTTTCCATCATGATAGCATAGATTAGACCAGCGGCCCAGGCGTTTCTCTAACACATGTACATAACTCCATGGACTTACAAGCTTCCCTTTCATTTCACACAGACGACATCCATAGACAAAAGAGCATGATATCAACTAGGTACAAAGTACAAGTGCAATGTTGAAAGAGTTCCCCATGACAGCATGGTTCTGCTAATCCCCAACAAATAAGTGCAAGCATATACAACATAGACGACACAATGGATCAAGTTTATTAAGGGCAAGAAAAGTAAAGTGTGCCATCAAGTTCGTGAGAGCTTTAATCACTAGTTTTCTCATAACAAGTTTAATTCGGAAGGTAGATAAAAACATGAATATACTTGGAATAGCAAATGCTAATAGGTAGGTATGGTGGACTCTTTGGAATAACTTGGTCTAAGGAATTGGATGCATGAGTAGAACTCATACTTGGTTACGGAAGCTAGCAAAAGACTGGGAGCGACAAACTAAGAGAGCAATAATGGCCATAATCATGCAGAGCGACAAAACATCATTGATCAAAGCATAAAGTGATACTACAAGTTGAAAACTAAAGGATAATAAAGGCTATGGTGACTTGGGAGAGTCATAACATGGTGTGAGCATGCGCCAAGTCAACCCAAATAAAGCATCGAAGGAGAATACCACAATACTATGCTTTAATATGCTAAAACAACGCATGATTCTTTCAAGGCACATTAAGAATTCTCAATTGTTTATAACAAGTCATGCTACAGCAATAATCACTAAGCATAAAGCCAAAAAAATACCAAGCATGGCATGACAAAGCATAGGCCACAGTCAGAAACAAACTCTCTTTACCACTTAAGCATGAACTTTTCCTACTCTTTTCCAATCCAAACCAAACTATTTGAAAACCAATGTATGAAAGAGGGGGTCCAACCAATTTGTTCAGCAAACTAAGAAAACAAGGAAAACAAAAAACCAAAAAAAAAGAAAAAGAAGTCGCCCCAAGAACAACACAACTGTGCATGAAACAATAAAAATGAAGCGTTTAGAAGAAATCTACGATTTTTATTGATGAAGAAGGGGATGCCTTGGGCATCCCCAAGCTTTGACGCTTGTACTTCTTGGATATTTCTTGGGGTGACATGCGTGGCATCCCCAAGCTTGAGCTTTAGTCCATCCTTCATCTCATTAGTCATTACTTCCATACACCTGAAATTTTTCCTTCATACAAAACTTCACACAATCTTTATTAGCAACATTAGTGCACTCCAGATAATAAGTCTTTGGGTTTAGTTTCAACACCAATAAAACTTCCATTAAAACACAAGCTACTGTAGCACTACCGTCAAAAATCTCAATTCCCCAAAAGAAATCAAAATAGAATCAATAAGAAGCAAATGCAAATAATGGCAGAAATATGTCAAAACAGACTAGCAGGTAAAAACCAATTTTTTCGAACACCTTATGTTGCTCAAATCGAAAAGTGTTGAACTAACGAAAGTTTGATAACAACCTGGGGCAGAAGCACAAAAAAATTACAGCTCAAACCGACGTATAGAGGTTGTTCATGAATTTTTACAGCGAAGCACAAAAAGCTGTTTCGGGACAGCAACTTTCCCAAACATTACTTCTCTCTTATTAGAGGTTACTCTTGGCACAAAAACCACACAAAAATGATAAGGAGAGGCTATTACAGAGGTAATAACTTGCAAGACTCAACTAAAAATTTGGGGTTATCTCCCAATAAGTACTTCTCTTTGACGCCTTTAAGTTAGGCATGATAGCTTGAGAAGATGCTCACATAGGAAATATGAATTCAAGTAAAAGAGAGCATCAAGAAGAAAATTCAAAGCACATTTAAGGCTAACCCACTTCCTATGCATAGGAATCTTGTAAAGAAACAAGTCATGAAAGCACAAAGCAACAAGCATAGGAAAGCCAAAAAAGTGCAACTTCAAGACTTTCAACATAAAGAGGGGAAACTTAATAATGTTGAGATACATAAGACCATGTTTCCTTCTCTCATAATAACTTTCTGTAGCATCATGAATAAAATTAACAATATAACTATCACATGAAACATTCTTATTATGATCCACATGCATATAATGATTATTACTCTCCACATAAGCATAGTCATTCTTATTAATTGTGGTGGGAGCAAATTCAAAAAATAGCTATCCACCATAATCACCAAATATAGAAGGCATTTTGTAGTCATAATTAATTGCCTCCTCAATAGTAGGTGGAATGGAAATATCATAATAATTATTGTAATCATCATATATTGGAGGTTTGGTATCATCATAAGCAATAGAATAGCTATCTTCCAAAACTAGGGAACTAAAAAGATCATTTTCACAAAAACTAGCTTCCACAAGCTTAGACTTTTCCATAACATTAGTAATAATGGTGTCCAAATAATTCATACTAATAACATTGCTATTAGCTTGCAAATAAAGTTCCATAGGTTTTTTAATTTTCCCTTTAAACACTTCATGTCCTGACTCAAGATAAATACTATAAAGCTCTCTAATTTTGTTGTTGTTTTCCATTAAGCCTAACTAGTGAAAATAAAAACAAGAAACAAAAAGACAAAATTGCAGAATCTAAAGGAAATAACTTCGAGCACTCACACCGGAGGATGTGAGTACCTTTTACCTTACCTCCTCGGCAACGGCGCCAAAAAATAGCTTGATGTCTACGCACTTCTATTTTTGTAGACAGTTGTTGGGCCTCCAAGTGCGGAGGTTTGTAGAACAGCATCAAGTTTTACCTTAAGTGGATCACCCAAGGTTTATCGAACTCAGGGAGGAAGTGGTCAAAGGTATTCCCTCTCAAACAACCCTGCAATCAAGATACAAGAAGTCTCTTTTGTCCCCAACACACCCAATACACTTGTTAGGTGTATAGGTGCACTAGTTCGGCGAAGAGATAGTGAAATACAAGTGGTATGGATAATTATAAGTGGTAACGGTGCTAGAAAATAGCTTGATGGCGTGTGGTTGATGTGGGAAAAAACTAAAGACAAACTGAAATAAAGATGGAAGCAAGCAAACATGTAACATATCTAATAGAAAACGGTGTTTCAATGCTTAGAAACAAGGCCTAGGGATCATACTTTCCCTACTGAACACTCTCATATAAATATCTTCTTTTTATGATACTATGCTGAACTACTCTCCGGTTGGACACTCTAATCCATGGTAGGGCTATAACAGCACACCTCAAAGTAAGACTTTCCCATCTAGATAACCCCACACTATCACCTTGAGCACTAGATGGTTCCAACAAACACCACCATTTCATAAAGACATCCAAATCCAAATATAACTCATAACAAGTATTTGTAATCTCTATCCTAAGTGCCACCATGGTGTGCACGTTGTCACTTTCACACACATGGGGAGAGTAGAGATCTATTAAAGCACTTGAGTAGCAAGGTAGATCTACTTGATTACAACGCTCATGATCACAATAAGATCATGCATAGAGAGAGAGATGAACACTTAGCTACCGGTAGAACCCTTAGCCTCGAGGAAGAACTACTCCTTCATCATCATGGGAATCAGCAACGGTGATGGAGATGGTGGTGGAGATCGGTGGAGATGGCTCTAGGGCACTTCCCCATCATGGCAAGGTGCCGGAACAGAGACTTTCTGTCCCCTTAATCTCCCCTTCGGTGGCGGGGACGCTGTGGAACTTTTTGTGGCTTTCTGATTGACCATCTAGGGTTTTTGCATCAGGGGAGATATATAGGCGAAACAGGCAAGGTTGGTGGCCGGCCAGGGGGCCCACACCATGCCCTGACGTGGCCAGGGCGGACCCGCGCCTAGGGGTGGTGTGGCCACCCTGTGGCCCCTCTCCGTCTCGTCTTATGGTTCCATGAGTCTTCCGGTAAAATATCAACTTTGGCTTTTGTCCCATCCAATTCCGAGAATATTCATTTTCTGACTTTCCTTTAACCAAAAACAACAGAAAACAGGCAGTTGGCACTATGGCCTCTTGTTAATAGGTTAGTCCAAGAAAGTGTATAGAAAGTACTCCAAAGTGTGGACAAAACATAAGAAAGTAGATAAAACCAGGCATGGAACATTTAAAATTATAGATACGATTGCAACGTAAAATCGACCTACACCCTCAGCCATGCGGATAGCACCCTGTAGCCATGCCTCACTGCTCCCCTCACCGGGTTATACATATACCTATCCCCTGCCTCAAAACACACACCACTCGACTCACCTCACCCCCAGGAACCCCGCTGACCCATCCCCAGAGCAAGGCGAGAACTACATCACCGGAATTTCACCAGAGCCTCCCACTACTGTGGAGGAACGGAACCAATGATAGGAGCTGCCCTAGGAGCTGCCACGACCACCAATTGAACCGCCATCATCGACCAGTTCGTTCGACCACCTCGCCGGACCTAGCTGCAGCCCTGGTAAGCCCCCGACGACCCCCGCCGTAGAGCTAGGGTTGAAATCCCCCGTGCGTCGTGTGACAGAGACGATGACACTGAGCTGTTGATCGTGCTCTAATCGTGTGGCCCAGATTAGCGCATTTCGCTTCGTGTTAGAACAACCACTAACGTGTGGGACCAGCACTAATGTAGCCCGCTGCGCGTGCGCTGTGCAGTTGGGCTGGCCCAATATCGTTCCCGCGCGTTGCCCACGAATTCAAATTTAGATTTTCCATTTATTCCAAAACCCTATTTTGTCAATGACTTGAAAATTAAATTCAGGAAGATTTACTGAATCAAATTGAATGATTCCAATTTTTTTAGAAAGGAAATTAAAATCTCTAAACACTCCCATTGGATTCAAATAGTTTGAAGTTATAGATCACCCATAGTAAAAATAACAACGCAGAGACTTTTACAACTTCAAACATTTTTCTAAATTCAACCATAAATGCTTTTGAGTTGATTCCAACTCTCAAAAATCATATTTGCCAAGATCTTTCTGAATATGTAAAAATATTAGTGTAACATGCAATATCCTTGGGCTACGATTAAAAAAATGCTATAGTAATTTTCTAGTCATTTTAATTATATTAAATAGTAATATTCAACTTTGTAATATATGCCAACCACTTTAAATCACATTCCCAAGTATTAGAATATATGGTGATGACATGGTCAACATGATCCCATATTTTAATCAGAGAATATTAAATCTTAACTATTTGTCAATGAGTAGAAATTTCTTTTCCCAAAATAAAATAAATAAGACTATGTCAATATTTCATGTAGTGATTGAGATGATGCTAGATCATCTAGTGTGAACCTTTGTGTGCTAAATAGAAGTAGCTAAGTATTGTTTGGTGATTGTGTACCTCGTATTTATTTATAGACGCTAGTACTACCCAAGGCTACTAGGAGGAAGAGTTCTACGAAGAAGAAGAAGAGAACTTCGACAACTATACCAACCAAGGCAAGCTAAACTATGCAATCTCCACTATGCAGGTTACCTATGCAAGATACACTAGGCTTTCTATTGTGAAGCAAACTTGATTACACCAATCCCAAGTTTTATTTGTAAGCTTTATTCTTTTACCCTTTACCAAAGTTTCTTAAATAGTTAATTACTGGTGATTAGTGGAAAATAGGATAGATGCCTTCAAGAGCATAGAACTAAGCTTAGATAGTTACACTTGATTAGCACCCCACAATAGTGACACCCTCATTGATAGTTGGTAGTGCTAAACTAATATTGATCACTTTAGATGGGAACACTGGGAGAAAATGATTATGAAAACCTTGGAATGATGAGTCATTCTATTGAAATGTTTTTACATGTGTTATGAAACACAATGATTTGAAAATGATACTGAATGAGGCATGTGCCTTGACTTTGATAAAAACTGATGGTTGGATTCGGATGCGATACCATTCCAACTTTACCGTACAACCACAATACCTGAGTTGGGTAGGGCTTCCCTCACGGAAAAGAGGTGAGCTGAGGCTGCGTCGTGAATATGAATGTCCACTTATGCAGTTCCTGGGATGGCACATGGCCATGGCTAGGAGGCCAAGCTCATAGGGGAGGTGCCTATACTAGGGTGTGTAATTGAAAGGTTAGGATTTATTATCCGCATACCAAGTATGATGATTCAGGCTATCCCTGATGGATGTATCGAATTTTGTGGTGAAAGTGTACCACCTCTGCAGAGTGTCAAACTATTTAAATAGCCGTGTCCGTGGTCACGGACAGTTGGGGTGGCCATACTGTTCCGTTGTCAGATGTTTTGAAACTAACTTTCGACTTGAACTATGACTTGGACTTGACCACAACAGGGTTGTGGAAATGACAACTAGGTTCCCACCTGGGTAATCTATATAAGCAGAATAGGCATTACTCCTAAGTACTTCTGAAATAAAACTAGCTTATTGCAGACAAGCCTAGAGCTTAGGATTCCTACTAGAATTGTCTTATTTACAATAGTGATAGTTTGCGAGTACTTTAAAAGTACTCATGGCTTTGTCCCTGGCTATTCCCATGGCCAGACAATGAAGAGGACTATCCGGAGGATGGACAGCACGATGTTTACGATAACTAGGATCATCTCCCATCGTCAGCATTGCCTGTGATAATGAAGATGGAGACTCTACTATGTTTATTTTTGCTGGTTTGATGTGTATTAAGACTTGATCATGAGATCAACTATTTGTAAGACTATTATGGTTTGTAATGGATGATGTACTGTGCTATCAATTCTATTATGTCTCACAAAAATGGTATTCCTGGGATTGCGATGTACGCCATAATATGCATCTGGACTTAAAAATTCGGGTGTTCACATAGCTCTTGAATTAAATGTCATTTCAGAGGTAGATGGGTGCATTTTCTAGTAGTAAGCAGTGTCGTGGGTGTGATTGTCAACTACGAGGAAAGAATATTCAATTCTATGTTTTTCGAGTGAAGACGATTGACGTTAGTTGTTCTTTTTTGTAAAGAGAAGTCCAAAGAATATTGGATGTGGATGCCACAAGCCTAGTTGATAGACATATATATTTATAGTGGATTGACAACATGTCGTACTTGCGACTCCCCTGTTTTATGGGTTTTCAAGCTCCCTAGCTAACCCCGCACATTTGAATAACTTTATATCGATATCTCGGAATTAGGTCAAATTTGAAACTACAAGTAAATTGTAGGTTTTGCTTTGATGGATTTATGAAAAAGCTTTTCGACGTACCCATCGAGGGGTCAAAATTAATATACCAGAAACCAACGAGAGTTTTGACGATAGGTTCAACTTCTTGCTAAGATTTAGAATCTTGAAAATTTTGAACCCCTTTTGAAAACGATCACATGAGAAATAAGGAGAGAGGGGAAATGATTTTTCTATTTTCTATGGGCAACCCATAAGCTTTTGAGGTGCATCTTAGGCTTAACGATAATTTTATTTTCTCCATACTATATAAGGTGAACCTTAATCAGCGGATGCCACATAGGCCTTAAGGTGTGCCTTTTTACACATTGCGGATGACCTTAGGGCATCACCTATGTATGTAAAAAAACTTGTTGATCAGATGGCTCCTAACATGACCAGGAAATGAATATGAGTTAGAAATTGCAATTTTGCATGATTTTATTAACATCATCCTGCCAACATGATGTAATTTATCTCATAATTTTTTGAAACTCCTAAGTATGATATCTATTCTTCTTCGAGATCCTCAGCATTGGCAGTACGGCCATGGATGATCAGTTGAGGTGTTGGATTGAGGGAGTACGGCCTTGGATTTCTGAACACAGAGGGGGTACGGCCTACCAAATTTCTATTATTACATGGGAATTACCAAATTTAAAACCAAAATAAAGCGGTAAAATATCCCGCGTATCCGGACATAGTTTGTGCCCCAAAATTTGAGATACTTCGAAATTGCCATTTGACCCCTATTAAATTCAGTGGGTGGGGGGCTTCACTCGTAATTTTTCTAGTATAGTTCTAGCAGTACCTAACCACCCTTACTCCTCCAGGAATACGTCACCGGCCGGAACATCCCCGCTGCACTTTAGCCGGCGTACCCGCACGCCTGATCTGCTCAACAAACCTTCTTGTCCAGTGTGTTAAGCACATCATCGACCGCCTAGGATCTCCTCCATGAATGCCGTGGTCTAGCGTTCTGCTCGTATCCTTGCCCGCCCAAGATCTTCTTCCCATCATTGACACCCACTACGACTATAGCACCTTTGGCGACCTCGACGTGACCCATGAGGAGCGGAGGTGGCCTAGACGCCGCCTCGAGCGAGGTAAAACCAGATCTCCCTGCGATTTA
This sequence comes from Avena eriantha, assembly GCA_910589775.1. Classification (NCBI taxonomy): domain Eukaryota; kingdom Viridiplantae; phylum Streptophyta; class Magnoliopsida; order Poales; family Poaceae; genus Avena; species Avena eriantha. The sequence goes on from OU342746.1 coordinate 76,948,818, forward strand.
TTTGTTGGCAATGTATTGTATTCGTGCTAACTTTCCTAACTAACAAGTTCTTTACTTGATATAAACCTATTATGTACTAAATTAACCCGTTGTGGTTATGCTTAAACTCCACGCATTGAACTGTTTTTATGTACTGTACTATTTCTTTGTGAATTATTAGTCACTTAACATATTTGTTTACATTCTCTGTTGTACCTGTCCACTTGAGATATGATTATATAATATCTCTGTCATTCGCCGATTTATGAACTATATTACTATTTCCATCGTGATATTGTCCTATACTGCATGTTTACACACATCATACTATTTGACCATTATGTACTGTTGATTTGATCCCTCTTAACCTGTGGCTCAAATTGTTTGTTGTTATTATGCAAGGAGCAGCCTCAGTTTGCACACAATATCATAGAGTGAATGGCTACTATAATCTCGTAAGACCCCATCACTTTTGTTTCACTTCATGCCAACATATATCATGTTGGAACCTGTGTGTATTTACAGTTGGCCTTACCTTTATGCAGAGGACCAACAATGGAGTACAAACTCCGCTCGTCCACACGAGCCGCCATAGATCTCGTGTAACACCTACCGTAAGGCCCCCCACACGAAGTTTGGTCCTTTCCACATTTTTTGTTTGCTTAAATTTACCTTTTTTTCTTGTCTTCATATTTTTTGCCAAAAATTAGCGTCAAACATTTTAGCCCCACTATGGTCTGCTTTTGTTCCATGTGCTTAGTTCAATTTCCTAGATATGGAGAGGTCGGGTGTATTGCATCTGAGTTGTCTAATTTTAAGAACAAGGCCACACTAGCTATAAGATCCACACATGTATCATAAGGAACTCAGTGTAATTCATCTCACTCTTGTATCTACTGTGTATCATAGCTACATGAACTGGCTATTTTAATACGAGGCACTTGATGGTTCAGTTTGTTGTTCTCAGGCCGCTGAAGCGTTGAAATTATATGGCTATTCATGAATAATTCAATGTACGATTGCTTGATTCATTGTTTGTCTGAAATTATCTGGCTAGCATATTCGAGGCTGACAATTGATGTGTTTTTGTTGGCTGAGTTACTCTTTTTTTTCTATGATTAATTCAGTGGAAGATTTTGTGTAGTGCCTGGCTAGTTTATATATGAGAAACATAATGGCTTAGTTTTAATATTCGTTTTATTCATGTTCTGCACATTCTAGTTTGAGCAGTCTGCATCGGATACTTTGGTTGATTGGTCGCATTGTTATTCAAAATGAACTTATAGTTTGTTTCCAAGTTTGTTGTTTAATTAACTTGTTTTGTCTTGGTCTCAGCCATCTTCAAGTAGAGCAGTCATTTCACAGAGCAACACATGCTCGTATTGCTCCATGGCGCCAACTGGTCCACTTATTCAATAATAAATAGATGTATGAGCCACCACTGTTAATTTCTTCCTTCCTCAAATATTACCGTATTGACTCAAATTCATGGTGGTGTGATTGCATGGTAATGCTGTTATAACTTGTTTTGTGTTTGTTTCAGGCTACAAATGACCCTCTGAATGCCGAACAAAGACCCGCTTCTCCAAGTTTAGATTTTGTTTCACACAATAGAAGTGACAATACCTATTGCTCATGGCACACCGCTTCGACTGATCCTCTTTTTTCAGCCGAAAGATTATTTGCGGATGCCCTCCAAGATGCCCATGATATTGTTGAGCAAGAAACCAACAAAATGATTCAGTAATCACCATAGCACGCAAAAACTTATATGAATTGAAAAATAGGCATGCTTTAACACAGAACATACATAATAATCTCATCTGCAAGTCTCTTGGGAAGCCAGTTGTTGCACGTCTCGGGATGCAAGCTCCATAGAGAACTTTTTTGTAACACCAGTTATGCTATTTTTTTAGTTGTCTAGACTCGAATGCAACTTTTATGCTTCATTTTATTACTATCAAGTTTACTGAGGATTGTAATAATCTACTATAATTTGTAGTTGTAAGTTGTTTGAGAATTGTTACAAACTAAGCATCTATCAGAATTACTACACACACATGAAAAATAGTGAAATTGTAAGAGGTACAACACACAATCTACTGGAATAGGGAGAATGTCCATTGTATTACACGGGTGCAATATAACTTGCAAAATTCATAGATGTTCACCAACAAAGTGAACACATAAAGAGCTGACCTGAAGAGAATACATCAGGAGAAGACCCACACAATCCATCAATCTGATGAATAGCCATCATAGTAATCGTAGTGGGTTGTACTATCCTCGCCATAAGGCGGCACCATCTGTAGCTCAGAATGCTCGACGATTCTGCAATACTCCGCCAACAATTGATCGAGTTCGAAAGGACGGTCATTGATCCATAATCCTCCTACTCCATACCCATATACAACGCTTGGCTCCTCTTCCCATGCAAGAGCCTCAAAGTTGTAAGATCTAATCTTGGATAGGTTCGCATAGTATATGCTGCCTGCCTGCATCGTGGGTACCCTGGCACTGTCAACGCAGACGCACCGATTGTTAGCAACGAAGAGAGCACGACTTCCGATGCCTCTGACCGGCTAAAGGACACGGTTCTGGGTATTAACCTGGTAAACAACCGTCCTACCACCGTAGACCGGTCCACTCACAACGAACAGCAACTTCCCGTCGGACTCGACGAGGTAAAAGCGATTCTCTGGGAACTGGCAACCCGGAACAGGGCCTACAATGGTGGGATCCATCTCTAGGGTACATGCAGAGCGCTGCAGCTAGACATATCCATGAGCAGCATCACACATAGTCAAGAGGATAGACCCGTATCTATATACGACAAAAACATCACCGATGTAAGAAGTCATGCTCCGGAGTTCCGCGAAGTCATACGGCGAGTACCACCCTTCACCAAAGACTGGGCGACTCCCTTCCTCGGTGCTCTCATCCACCCACAGAATGGTGGTGTTCTGATGGTTTGATGTAAACACCATTAACAATGGGAACATCGTCACAGCGACAGAAGCCACTTGCTCGGTCGGTATCTCCGCCCTCAGGCGCTTGATAGCTCTCGAGAAGGGGTTGTACAACCAGATCTTGTACGGCTGCACTCTCTATCCAAGCACAAGGAGGCCGCCGGTTGTGCTACCAACATAAAAGTACCTTCCAGAGAGAGGGAGGAGAAACAGAGATTTAGTCAAGGTAAACAGACTGAAATTCAATCAAGGTAAACCATGGAGAAAAACCCTTGGCAAAAGTGGACGAAGAAACAGAACTTGAAAACAGATAGTATAGGATGTGAATGAAAAAAAGGATCGCATATATACAGATGAATATAAACAAAGCACATGCGAATAACCCGGCTAATCTTCTTCTCAAGGTGGCGGCCAGTTCTCATCTTCAGCAACGTGATGGCGGCGTTGTCTACCCGATACTCCTTCGACAACTAGTGCTCTAGAACAATCCAGTTGGCTGGCATAAAGCGCTCCTCCATGAAGCCGCGCCAGGAGCTGCAGACTGCCTGAAAGGCGGCGTAGTAGTCAAAGTTGTACGTCGAAAGGACGATGTCACCTATCTTCTGGACGAGTCCCTCAGGGAGACCAGCTCATGGCAAGTCCTCCTGCTTCTTGCCGGCCATGGATGATGGCATTCGTGTGGTCTCGGTCCCAGCGCCTAGGACAAGAAGCAGTTCCAGAGACACACATTTAAACGAAGGCCTGGGAAAGCCAAGCGAATCGTATGGAAACAAGACAACGACATGCACACAACAACCGCAAGCGTGTTTCATCAAACTGGCATGGGCACGCGCATGCGCACATGCACTAATTATGGTACAACGGTTGTGCACAACAGCGTACGACTCTTGGGAGCACGCGAGTGTGTAGGTGTAGGATGATACTAGTAGTAGTAGTATCATAACCTCATTATATTTAATTATCCCAAAATCTAAGAAAAAAATGTGCCCTCCATTGTCCCTCAGGGCACACGCAAACGCAAAGCATTTTCCATTTTTCAATTTTGCTTTTTGGCTGTACCCTTGGATGCTCACCGTGTGACCGGATGGGGTGTATGCTCCATGGAGCTAAAAACCTCATGTTCTCTCAATAACACGCATTAATTATTGAGGTATATACATTTTTAGTCCCACAACTTGCACTGTAGGAGTGTTTTAGTCCCACATCTTGCAAAGTGAGCAACACTAGCCCCACAACTTGTAACTAGGAACAACTTAGTCCAATTCAATCGAATTTCTGTGATTTTGTCCGAATTGGTCGTAACTAATTCTGAAAGTGACATGTGGCATCATATTTTTTCCAAAATGACCCCTGTGTATTTTTTACCGGCCTATTGTGACCTTGGTATGACTTGACAGGAGGATCTGAATAAGAAAACAAATAATAAAAAGTACCAATACATTGTAGTGTATCTAACTGATTACCTGTGCTACTTAAGAAATCAACCTTGCCACTACAACATGCACGCGGAAGTATTAACTGAAGAGTGGTCCGGCTGATGTGTTCTTTATTTTGGATATTCAAAAATATGTGTTCTGAAGATGTGAAAAAATCTAATTAAAGATCCAAATTCTGAACTCAAAATAATTTGTGCTCTGGGCTACAATAACAACTCAACTTTATTCCTTTTCATTTTTGCGAATAAGAAAAAAACTCAAGTTTATTCGAGACACTGCAGCTACCTACTAGGTTAACGACAAAGCTATACAATTGATATTATGGACCGTGCCAACATAGACGTGAGCATTTTTGCATTCGTATGTGCTTTTTTATTGTATAAATAATTACTTCCCCCCAAGTACTCCTCGTCTGGCATAACTATGTCCTCTCAAGTACTCCTCGTCTCACATGAGTAGTCATGGGCATCTACCAGCATAGTGGCTTGTGGGTGTGTGTGTCGTTGCACAAAAGTGTTAAGTTCGAATCCATTCTTCTCTTAGAGATTTAACCATTTTATTTGTACGTCTACTAACAGGTGGCCCACTTATTAGTCCGCATAGGGACACAAATGACATAGAAAAATATAGAGGGGTCATTTAAAAAAATCAACGTCATTTGTGGACAAATTAAGTCAAATTCACTGAAATTCAATTAAATTCGACTAAAATGCTCTTGAGATATAAGTTGTGGGACTAGTATTGCTCATTTTTCAGTATGTGGGACTAAAACGCTCTCGCGGTGCAAGATGTATGACTAAAGGTGTATATACCTCTTAATTATTTTACAGCCTCAATTGCTAGGCAAGAGGACCAATTAATTCTCCTAGTTTTGCTCAATTACTCCTCTAGTTGACCGTAAAATATGAACTGCCACGTCGTGTAATGCTCCTACCGATCATGTTGTTAAAACAGGAATGCATCCATTGGCTTGCATGTTTTCAATTAGATGTGGTGGCCACGTGCATTGGCTGGATTTTAGGATTACTACTGCATGAAATAACTAGCTATAAACGGAGTAGGTGAAGTTAATGCTCCGAACTAGTACTACTCCATCCTAGTAATACCAAACACAGGGAGTACCTTAAGTGTGGTTATATGGATGATCAGTTTATGTGACTCTCGGCTATGAATTCCTGACCATATAGCCATACGTTCCACCACCTTTTTTACTACTACTACAAGTAGTACATGGATGCTAGCAAAATTCCAAATCTCAATCGATCGGCAAAATCACACACACCGACTTCGAAGCATTTCCCGCCTAACCGTTTCAAAAACATTGAGCCAAAATCTCCCACCTAGGGAGTACCTTTTTATGTTATTATTATTATTAGATGGACGCGAGCCAAATTCAAAATCTCAATCGAGCGGCAAAACCACACACCCACATTGAAGCATTTCCCGCCCCTCCGTTTCAAAAACTTTGAGGCAGAACCTCCCACCGGGGGAGTACAATTTTTTATTATTATCAGAAGATAGGCGCCAGTCAAATTCAAAATCTCAATAGAGCGGCAAAACCACACACCGAATTTGAAGCATTTCCCACCCCTCCGTTTCAAAAACTTTGAGGCAAAATCTCCCACCGGGGCAGTACCATTTTTGTATTATTATCAGATGGGTGCTTGTCAAATTCAAAATCTCAATCGAGCGGCTAAACCATACACTGACTTTGAAGCATTTCCCACCCCTCAGTTTCAAAAACTTTGAGGAAAAATATCCCACCAGGGCAGTACCATTTTTATATTATTATTAGTTGGACGGTCGCCAAACTCAATATCTCAATCAAGCGGCAAAATCACATATCGATCTTGAAGCATTTCCCGCCCCTTAGTTTCAAAAACTTTTGACTTCAAAATTCCGATTCTACCCATTGTTTTGACGCCCTATGGGCAAGCTAAAGTCGGTAGTTTAGGGGCACGATCGTAATTTATGTTTTTGTTCACCTCCTTAGTCCGGATTCGCCCAGATTTTCCCGCTGGTCCTTCCAAAAATCCCAGCCCCCTCTCTCCCATGCCCTCACCTCCATGACCACCACGTGCATCGCCTGACAGCAATTGCACGGTGGTCGGAGCCGCTTGAGCCGCCGCGGAGCCACTTCACCGATGCTCAACCACCGGATCTGGTTCATCGGGTCTCTCTACCACTACACCGGAACTGCGGTGTCGTTCACCTTGCCGAGGCGTCATCGACCGCCCAAGGTCTGCTTTCCGGCCGACGAAAGCTACCCAACCGTACCGGATCCGTTTCACTGGTGTACACCAGATGTGATCTAGTTCAGGGAGTTCCATGTCCACCGCTCTAGACCAGCTGCTCGGCCGTCACCGTTCACTACACTAGATCTGCCTCAGCGACGATCTTGTCACCACGCTCAATCCGGCATTGACCGCCCAAGATCTGCTTCCCTGACGCCAACAGCCACAGCAACCGCAACACCATCAGTGACCTGGACGTCACCCACACGGTACCGATGATGCTTAGACGCCTCTCTGACCAAGGTTAACCAAATCTGCAACCCGTTTTTGTTTTGTCAGCAGTATAGCAGGTTCAAGCTTGTCGCAGTGAACTACATTGTTGTCATCGTGCTCATACATACAAGTCAGTGGGCATGCCTATTCTTCGTGCTAGTACATACAAGGTCATTAGACATGTTGGTTTGCATTCACTGCTCTACAAATTTGAAGTCATGGACATGTCTGGTATTTTGTATTAGATTTGTTCTTAGGTACTCCATACGATAGTAATTGCCTGCTACCGTGTAATTCTTGCAAAATCGGAAGTCAGCGGAAAATATTAGTGTTGATTCCCTGTTCTACAATTGCTGAATCTATCTGGTTCATCCTGAGATCAGTTCCTCCTATTATTTCCTCCTTGGCATCGTTCTGCTATCCTGTAGTAGCCGTTTAAACACTTTGTACTAATTCGATTATAATTTTGTTGTTTCCATCTTCTTCTTCAAAAGCTGCATCACTAACTATTTCCTTTTTCTTGCATATAGCTCAAAATGGAACAATGAACATGTTGGTTTGCATAGCCTATTATACAGGTTCACAAGGGATGCCATTAATTCCTTATCTGGTTCTGGTTTGTCTTGACAACGGCATAACTTTCCTCTACTATGTAGTTCACTCGTGGTTTGCATTCCTGCTCTAGAAGTTCTCTTATGATGCCATTATAATTTCTATCTGGTTGATTCTTAGCTATGACAGTAACTACATGCCATTGTGTAGCTCACCGCAAATTCTGAGTCACCCAACAACTATGCATTCCAGGAGATGCCACTGCTTCCATATATGTTTGCTGAAATGACCTCGCTTTTTTATATTTGCAGAAATTCTAAGAAACACTTTGTTTTATTGCTCATTTCATTGTAGGCACACTTGTGTAATGCTTGTTTGTCCTGTTCTACAGGTTCACGAGCGACGCCATTATATCTCACATATTGTTCTAGGTCTAGTTCGTCCTAAGACAGGACATAACTATCCTCTACAATATATATTTCATTCGTGGTTTGCATTCCTGCTCTACAAGTTCTCGTATGATGTGGTTATAATTTCTATCTAGTTCATTCTTCGCTATGACAGTAACTGCATGCCATTTTGTGTCTCAGCACAAATTCCGAGTCACCCAACGTCTCTTGCATTTTAGGGTATAGAACTGCTTCCATATATATTTGTTGAACCGACCTGGCTAGTTTATTTTTGTTGAAACTCTAAGCCACACACACACATTTTTTGATTGCTCGTTTCACGGTAGGCACACTTGTTTAATTCATGCTTGCTTGTCCTGTTTGTTGACGTGTTGGTCCATAATTGAACCATTGACTAGTTATAAACTCGAGATCATAGCTCTTGTCCTATTAGCCAAATGAGTAGTTTATATTGATTAATGTATTAACTTGTTATCACTTAGTTTCATGGTGCAATTATTGCTATCGTCACCAAAGAGGGGGCTGCAAGATCATGTCTCCTACAATGTAGCTGTCATACTCAAAGGAAGATGCAGGTGATGAATTGAGAAAGAAAATTGATGACTCTGCTATCAACTTGATTGCCAATCGAAATACTGATTTTTCTTTCCCTTGAGTTGATAATATGTAATAATTTTAAGAAGTTTGCAGCTGATGTAATATCTAGATAACTCGCGTAGGCCATGTATGCATTTAGTTGACATGTCCACACATTGCAGTAGTCGTTACGGTAACTACGCCAGGCATGTCGATTAGGGAACAGTACTATGCTTTGTTATTGGCCCGTCGTGTATTCGGCTGACGATGAATAGTAAAAAATGCTGGATTATATAGATGTTTTATGATATTGGCATGGGCTTCAAAAAGGCCAAAACTGTAAAAGGTCGTAAACGTAATGGGCCGACCTACAAGTGGTAACTAGACGTAATAGTAACAGTCCGCAATGGTAGCAGGCCATAAGAGAAACAGGTCATAACAGTAACATGCATTAACAGTAGTAGGCCGTAGCAATAGCATGCCATAACAGAAACAACCCATCACAATAACAGGCAAGAAACCGTGAAATCAAAGAATAGTAACATGCCAAAATAGTAGCGGGCCTCAACAGTAAAGGGCCGCAACAGTGAAAAGCCAGAACAGTAACGGCCCAAGAAATTTCCAGGCGAGGGCAGTAACAGGCGGACACATTTACCAGACTAGAACAGTAAAAGGCCGCTTGTGGGCCTGAACAGCTAAAGCCCGAAACAGTGAAAGGCTAGGACAGTAACATGCCGGAACAGTAACGGGCCATGACAGAGAAGGGCCGTCAGTGGGAGGCCCATGATGGGCTGAGATAAATAGTGATGGACTGCCCGTAGGCCTGAAATGTATAGGAGCGCCTTGGCGCAGGTTGCTAATGGGCTGCAGAGTGTTGGACCATCATGGGCCTTCTTTAGGCTGAAACAGAATTGGGCCTGAAAGTTTGCGGGCCGCTGCTAGCTGCAACTTTAGGCCCATTTCAAACAGTGCAGGAAAAAACAGTAACGGGCCACCTTCTTATTGGGCTCCCCTAATGGGCCGAACCTGTTAGTATTTAGCAGGCCTTGGTTGGGCTGCCTTCTGCCACGGTTTCTATGACTGTTAATGGCGGTAACTGGCCGCTAACGACGGCTGCCACATGGAAGTTCGCATGACGTCAGCAGTCAACGCGGCTGGCAAACAGATCTACGATAAAACAAGTTTTCATGGTTGAAGGTTGCGATCTGCCACGGTCAGGAAAAAAACCATGGTAGATTCTTTTGTGAAGGGGCTTTTACCACGAAGGGCATCCGTTGAAGAAGACTTTTTAGCCACGAAAAATGGGCCTTCAACCACGGAAATCTTCTATTGTTAAAGTCAACTTTTCTTGTAGTGCATGTCCGCAATGCAAATGGTGGAAGGACCCTATAATATGCATTTTTACGTCGACTCAGTAGGCAGACGACAATCTAACCATCTCATAAAAGACCGTCGAACATTCTTAAAGATGCAGGAGCTATGTAATGCAAAAGTAACTGAAGCGGCAAACCAAGGATACACATCTGTGCCTAGCACATTAGCCATTGGCACACCACCACCACCATCTCCAGCAGTCCTACCACAAAACACAACTGATCAAAACAGTGAATATCCTAGGTCAAAAGGTGAAATGTCCATGATTTAGAAAGGGCGTCCATCCAACAAAACCCAGAAGCTCATCACAGGACAAATCAATATGGTGGAAACAACAACACCAACCTCACACGAATATCTCCATTGGCCAGAGCAAGAAATCACATTCAGTAGAGCCGATCACCCGCTTCAGGTCCCACGACCGGGTCACTCAGCCCTGATAGTCGAAGCACTAATTTGTGGGTTCGATATGAGCAAGGTCTTCATGGATGCAGGAAGCAGCATAAATCTGATCTATGCAAAAACGCTAGCTTCAATGGGCTATCCCATGGACAATCTCGCGCCAACGGAAACATCTTTCCACGAAATAGTACTAGATAAAGCTGAAATTCCTTTAGGAAGAATATTTCTTGATGTTGTTTTTGGATCCAAAGTAAATTTCAGGCAAGAAAAACTCAAATTCGAAGTCATGGACTGGCCATCACAATATCATGCGATCCTGGGACGACCATCCTTCGCACGGTTCATGGCAGTTCCACATTATGCATACCTAGTCATGAAAATGCCAGCACCAAAAGGGATCATCACGGTAAAAGGAAGCTTCACACGTGCCGATAATTGTGATCGGGAGTTCAACAAAATTTCTGAATCTTTCAGGATGGCTACAGAGTTTGAATAACTCAAAACTTAGGCAATCGCAAAACCACTGGAAGTAGCACGGGCCAATCCCGGTCAGGCTTTTGACACTGCAAAGGACACAAAAGAAGTACAGATCCATCTCGTCGACTCGACGAAAACAACATTTGTGGCTTCCAATCTTGGCCCCGCATAGGAAAGCATGCTCATCAGGTTCCTCCAAGAGCACTGGGAGATCTTCGCATGGCTACCTTCTGACATGCTGGGAAATCCCAGGGAACTCGCTGAGCACACATTAAATTTGGATCCAAAGGAGAAGCCAGTAAAACAACTGCTTCATCACTTCACAGAACAGAAGTGTAAAGCCATTGGAAAGGAGCTCCATCGCCTTACTGACACCAACTTCATCAAAGAACTAACAAAAGCAGAGTGGGTTCTAAACCCAGTATGTGTTCCAAAGAAAAATACTATAGAACTTCAGATGTGCATCGACTTTACTGCACTGAACAAATATTGTCCAAAAGATCACTTCCCATTGCCACGAATTGACCAAATAATTGATGCAACCACGGGATGCGAACGTCTTTATTTCTTGGATGCTTAGTCAGGATACCACCTGATTAGGATGACGGAATAAGATCAGGAGAAAACGGCATTTATCATGCCTTATGGTGTATTTTGTTACACAACAATGCCCTTTCGCCTCAAGAACGATGGAGCAACATATCAGCAAATGATGCAGAGATGTTTGGGAAGCAAAATAACCACAAACGTACAAGTATATATCGATGACTTTATAGGTACAACAAGACAAGGGTCTGCACTCATCAAGGACCTCAAAGAAACATTCGAGAATCTTGACAAGTTTAGCATCAAACTGAACCCGAAGAAATGTTTAGGCCTGTGGACTTGAATTTGATGTAGGACAACCTTGTTTTTGCCTAGGAGCAATTAACTGATTCCCGATCCGTCAGAAGCATCATACTCTTTTTACCAAATCCCTATGAAAAATAATAAGGAAATACAAATAAATAGAAAAGAAGGAAAAAGAAACTTTGAGACTCAACCTGAAACTATGGTTCAAGTAGAGTCTTGGGTGCTACTGACAGCGGTATGATTACTCGGGTGCTTAATATTTGTTACCCTGGACTAGGCAAAAGGCATACGACCCATGAAGATTTCAAATGATAGCCCAAGGAAGAAGCCGACAAAGACTTTGATTGTACTAGTAAAGAGACTATGAACCGACATTATGTTGGTGTTATAATTACGCGTATGTAAAACCTATCCTCATACAGCTTTAGGACTCGGCCTATTATATATAGGACGGGAGAAGCCCAAGCGAGGGTACCAAAAAACTCCTAGGCAACTTGTAATAGTGCAATTTTTCCAGATATATAGGCGACTTTGACTTCACTTTTTTCCTAACATCCGATGAAATCCCCATCGTTCTCTTTTCCACGAAACCCTAAGTCCTTCACCATGGACATTACCGAGGTTACGCCTCGTCATTTACCGACTTGGAACTGAAAAAATCGTTTTTAATCTAAAATGAAAAAAGAATCAAAAATGTCTGAGAGTTTCACGACCAACTATACGGCGGGAGGATTTTCTCCAGCCGTATAGTTGCGAACGTATAGTTTCCAGACATCAAAAACAATTTTGCGAAGAAGGTACTAGAGGTTTAATGACCAACTATTCGTCAGGAGATTTATCTCCGGTCGTATAGTTGTGACCATGTAGTTGGTCAAAACCTTCAGAAAAACACGATGAATTCAAAGACAAAAATTTCAGAATTAAAATTTGTGAAAACAAATCACTTATTTGAATAAGAACACATACCTTGCACTTACCGTTTACTTATTCGGGGATGACAAGCTCCTCCAACAACAAAGACTTCTTCTATTTTGGAGGAATTGAACTTAGTTCATTTAATAATTCTTGTAAAAGAAAATCACCAGGACTAAAGTTTCTCTCAATAAGATTGGTGTCTTGCTGGGCGAATATGGACACTGCATCCAACATCTTTATTTCTTGCCTTTACATAATCTGGAACTCAAATTCTTGAAGTAAAAGGATCAAATGGATCAGTCTTGGCTTATGATTTTCCTCTCAACGAGTTATTTTAAACCATCATGATCCGTATGAACTCTTACTTTTGCATCAACTATATAAGAACGAAATTTATCGCAAGAGAAAAATACAGCAAAAAGTTCCCTTTCTTCCTTAGGATAATTCTTTTGAGCACTATTAAGAGTTCTACTAGCATGATGTATAAGATTAACTCCTACACATCATCACTAGCTTCACATATTAAGTCAAAAGTCATATACCTGATAGGTGGTTTAATGATAGGAGCATGGGATAAAACATATTTAAGTTTATCAAAGGCTACAAGACATTTATCATCAAAATTAAATCTTACTCTCTTTTGCAGAAGGTTAGTCAAAGGTTTAGATATTCCATAGAAATTCCTAATGAACTTTCTATAAAACCCACATGACCAAGGAAACTTCTTATACCTTTTATATCCCTAGGTTGTGGCATTCTCTCTATGGCCTCAACCTTAGCTCTATCCACTTCAATGCCCTTACCTAATACCTTATGTCCAAGGACTATACCTTCTTTGACCAAAAAATGGCACTACTCCCAGTTTAGAACAAGATTGGTTTCTTCGCAATGTGATACGTCCAAAACGTATGTACTTTCCCAAACACTTTTTCTATTGTTTCTCCTCTAAACTTGTGTGATTTGGATACAACTAACACGGACTAACGCTGTATTCAGCAGAATTACCTTGGTGTCTAGTTTTTGTGCAGAAAATCAACTATCAGGAAAAATCCTAGAAAATATGCCAAAAATCCTATTGCACCAGAAGACTCACGGAGCCAGAAGACAAGATAGAGGAGGGCCACGAGGGGCCCACACCACCTGGCCGTGTGGGCCAGGCCAGGCCGCGCCTGGGGGTGGTGTGGCCGCCTCGGTCACCCCCTCGGCCTCCCTCTTCGCCTATAAGTTGCCTCTTAACCTAAAACCCAAGGGGGGTTTGATGTTTTTCCAAAAAGAGTTTTGCTACGCCACCACCACCAGATTCCGCGAATAACAACCAGAAACTCCGTTCTGGCACCCTGCTGGGACGGGGAATTGGAGGAGATCATCGTCATCATCATCACCATCGCTTCTCCATCGACCTCCATGATTCCCCCATCCATGAGTGAGTAATCCCCCACTGTAGGCTATGGGGATGGTAGGGATTCGATGAGATTGTTCATGTAATGGCATCGGATTGTTAGGGCATGCTGCCTAGTATCTATTATTAGTGCTTTTTGACTTTATTGCAACTTGTTATGCTTAATGCTTTTTACTAGGGCCCGAGTGCCCTGATTTCAGATTTGAACATGTTATTGATTCATTATGATAGTATTGTTTGTGATCTTACCTGAAAGTTGTATACACATATTGTTGTCCGGAACCAAAGGCCCCTAAGTGACAATAATCGGGATAACCGGAGGGAATGGCTTTGATGTGAGGATCACATGTGTTCACGGGGTGTTAATACTTTGCTCCGGTGATCTATTAAAAGGAGCACCTTAATTGCCAGTAGTTCCCTTGAGGCCCATCTTCAAACGGGCTAGAAGGACAAAATATGTTGTGCAAGTTCTCATTGCAAGCACGTATGACTATATATGGAACACATGCCTATGATTATTTAGTACTTGGATGCTTTATCTTATTTATCTGCAAATGCCCTATGTCAATATTTTGCAACGCCCGTCCATCCATCCCTATGCCTACCGCGCTTTAATCCTACTATTTACTGCAATTGTTACTACTGTCTTTACTTTTACTATTGCTATTACTTTGCTATTTCTACTACAAAACTATTGCTACTGATAAACTGTTATGAGCAAGGTTGTTTCCAGGTGTAGCTGAATTGACAACTCAGTTGTTAAGGCTTATAAATATTCTTTGGCTCCTCTTGTGTCGAATCAATAAATTGGGTTTCACTTCCCTCAAAAATACTGCGATACACCCCCTATACTTGTGGGTCATCACAATGCTGCAAAACTCCTTTGAGATTATCCAAGCAACCAGTAAACGAAGTTCCATAGATAGAAAAGTCATCCATAAATACTTCCATTATCAGTTCTATAAAACCTGTAAAAACAACAGTCATGCATCTTTGAAAAGTAGCTAGAGCATTACATAAACAAAAAAGGCATACGAAGTAAGAATGTAAACCATAAGGACTAATGAAAGTTGTTTTAAGTTGGTCATCAAGATGAACAGCTATTTGAGAAAAAACAGAGTATCTTTCCAAGTAGCAAAAATGAGTTTGGTTTTCCAACCTCTGTAAAGTTTCATCTATGAACGGTAAACGATAGTTATCTTTCCTAGATTCTTTATTCAATTTCCTGAAATCTATACACATCCTATGTCCAACAATAGTTCTACTAGGTATCAATTCATTGTTTTCATTAGGAACAACAGTAAAACGGCCCTTCTTAGGGACACAATGAACATGACTTACCCATTCACTTTCTTTTACATGATAGATTATACCTACGTCCAGTAGATGTACTATTTCTTTTCTTACCACTTCCTTCATTTCGGGCTTCAGTCGTCTATGAAATTCTACAACTGGTTTAGCACATTCCTCCAAGAATATTCAATGGACGGTTATCATGGGACTAATGCCCTTCAAATCATCCATTGAGTACCAAAGGCCTTGCGATGCTCCTTATGTATTTTCATGAGTTCTTCTTCTTCATCTCATGAAAGTTTAGCACTAATAATTACAGGAATTTATTTGTATCATCTAAAAATATGTATTTAAGATTATCTGGTAGAGTCTTCAATTCTAGGGGTGATAATTCCTCGTCCCCTCTCTTTTCTGGCTCTTCGAAGGCCTCATTAGTTGGAGGCCCTATAATAGGAAGTGAATTGAATTCACCTTCTAGTTCTTCTAGGGACTTGTCCTCCATAACCATTTCTTAATAATTTGAGTCTTCATTTCTTTCTTCTTCTTGATCTCTAAAGAAGAGAGCTACCATTTCCTCAATAGTTTTCTCTTTCTCTTCTTGTATTTGTAGAGGTCTGTCTTTAAATTTGGAAAAGTAGAATTCTTTTTCCGCTTCCCCAAGCTTAAGAGACACGATCTCCTTTTTGAAATCAACTTTCGCACCTACATGACTCAAAAACTTCCTTCCACATATAATTGGGCAAAGAGTGTTAGCTGGCATATCAACAACTACAAAATCAATAGGAATGTTTTTATTGCCAGTTGTGACAGTTGCATCTTCAACTACTCCCATTGGAATTCTAAGAGTTTTATTGGCTAACATGATTGTCATATCAGTATTTTCAATTGTAGCCGGTTCTATTTCTTCTTTTATTTCTAAATAAAAATCTTAAGATATAACATTAACTTTGGTGCCAAGATTGCATAAACCATAATATGAGGTTTCCTTAAATATGCAAGGAAGAATAGGCTTACCCGCATCTTTTACCTTTTTTTTACCTTCAACCAATATGGAAGTATCTTTATCAAGTTCAGCTATGTTACAATGTGCATACATAGCCATAATTGCTTCCTTGGTTACCTCTACATGTTTGGTTTCTTCCAGTTGTTCCTCAGCTTCTGGCATACTTTCCTCTTCCTTCTTCTCATGTACTGCTTTGACATGTTCATATTAAAAAATATGCTTATGTGAAGTGTTAGGGAAGGGTATCTCATATATTGGTTCTAGGGGAGGCCAGTGTTGCTTTAACTTCTCTTTTCTTCTCAGGTTCGGGTGGTGGATCATACTTGACCAAACCCTCTTTTGGAGCTTTTGATGTGTTCTATAAAAGCTTTAACAACATGCAACACAAGATCTGAATCCAAATAAAGTTATTTAGATAATTCGTTAACATGACCCTTTTTATTATAGTCATGAATACAATCATAATCTATTTCTATGTCTCCTTCGCTTCCTAGACCAAAATTCCATGAAACTCTATGATCGCGAATTCTATTAAGTAAAGCCCAAGTTTTAGTTATAGGAAGATTCATAAAAGCTCCTCTCGCGAAAAAGTCTAGTTCAATTTTATTAGGTTCAATTAAACCACCATAAAAGATATGCAATAAATACCATTCATGCAAATCATGATGAGGACATTGATTAACTAAATCTTTAAATCTGATATAAGCTCTTGCTAGTCCTTCATTAGGACGGTTCCTCCAAGTCATTATAAGACGTTTGATTCCAAAAGATTTTGATAATGGATAATATTTTGCTAGAAACTCATAGGCTAAATTATCCCAAATAGTAGTAGCTTCTGCGGGTAGAGATCTATACCATGAGAGAGTTGTACTAGTCAAAGTATGACTAAAAAGTTTAACCCTTTGCAGTATATCCCGGTAATTGGAAAGTGCCACATATAACTTTGAAACATGCAATATGCTCATATGGATCAGGATCTTCTTCATCTCTAGTAAATTGCTTCTTGTGTAGAATACCAAGTAGTAGAGGATTTATTTCAAACCCCCTTGTCTTCTCGTTGTAGTTGTCTCATTTATTAATATTATAGGGCTTCCCAAAACGGTTGAGTGGGTTAGCACTAGCCATATGCTCAAACACCATCTTGTTGGTGGAAACCTGTAACTCAAAACAAAACTTAGCAAGAAAAAAATAAATAAGTAAAAACTAAAAGACCTACAACGCTTAGCTCCCCAGCAACGACGCCAGAAAATAGCTTGATGATTGCAAGTGCACAGATCGTTTGTAGGTAGTTTCAAAATAAAGATATCGATCCCATAGGGAGGAGGAGTCTGAAATCTAATAACTCTTGAATTAAATACTGAAATAGAAATGCTAAATAAAGTTCTAAGTAACAAGATAAAATAGGAGTATCGTGTAAAAAGGTGTTTTGGGGTTTTTGGTATAAGAGAACAATAAGAAAAGTGAAACAACTGAACACAGAAAGTAAGTATCGCGTATGTAAAAGAGATTTGAAACTGCAATGGGAAAAAAGCATTCTCAGGGAGTAGTGGATACACATCTAGCATTATAAAGAGCTATGGTAAAGATTATTATCATGAACATTCTCAACTATGTATGTGTGGGAGGAACTCTGTATGTAGACAAATAGGAAGCAACCACTGCTCACATCATCCTCATAACCATAGCTGATAGCAATCAACATCAATCAAATTACTGCGCTATTAAGGGACTTAATCCCGTAGGACGTATCCCATGGCATGGATAGTGTTCCGAGAGTTTCCTCGGTTCCCAAGTCGATACGTAAGGGGTGCCAACAACTTTATAGTCGCTCTAAGTGCTAACACAACCCCGTCTACCAACAAGTAGTTCCCTCCATCAAGTCCCCACAGGAGGAAAATATTGAGAGGTCGACTTCTCCCAACATCAAGATGAAGAAAATCTAACACATGGTCATAGCGATGAATATCATAATAAACTTTATCTTATTTCAATCTCATACTAGGGTTTCTCCATCTCCCCAAGAACTAATGATCTACTCAGACATGGAGGCAATCAACATCATGGCAATAACAATGGAATCTTTCATAGATAAATAGTACTTGTATAAATCCACAATGAATATGGAAATTACAACAAGATATAGAAAAGATGTAGATGGGATGGATGGAGATGGTGGTGATGCAGCGGTTGATGATGAGGATCAATGCCTTAGCCTCCCGGATCTATGCAGGGCAAAGATGGATCTCCGGTAGATGAGTCCCCCTCCAGATGCCTTCCGAATGTGAGGTTTCGGTGATTTCTGGTTGTTTGGTATGTCGTATCCCTGATTTAGTTGCATGGGGTGAAACTATTTGAGGAGGCGGTGGCAGTGCCAACTATATAGCAGGAACTATACGGCCAGAAAATTAATTCCCACCATATAGTTAGTCATTAAACCTTCTGGACGCCTCGATCACTTCGTGTTTTCTTCAGGTGTTATTGATATTTCCCACATAAGTGATTTACATTGTTTCTTACTCCTTTTCTCCCCAATACAACTGCTACAAGAATTGTGTCCACTGTATCCATCATTTGTCCTGATCCTATTGAAAATAGACATAAAATGTGCGCGCGAACACCGTAAAATACCAAGATCCTACAACTACAGGGCAAAATAATAATACGAAACATGATGCAAATATGCACTCATTAGCAACCTACCAATGGTCAATGTTGGAGTGGATAGCAAGCCAAATTGGCTGCAATATCCACGTCTACATTGATGACGTGGTGGTGAAATCGACTCGCCAGAGCGTCCTACTCGCTGACCTAGCCAAAACCTTCACAAATCTACGGAAGTTTAAAATCAAGCTCAACCCGGAGAAGTGCACATTCTGCGTGCCCACCGGCCAGCTCCTGGGGTACGTGGTCTCCAAACGAGGCATCGAGGCCAACCCCTCCAAGATCAACACCGTCATGCGACTTGGGAAGCCCGAGGGCCTGCGCAACGTCTTGAAGCTGGCAGGGCGAGTCGTGGACTTTAGTCGCTTCATCCCCTGGCTCAAGAGAAGGTAATGCCTCTCTACCGATTGATGCGAAAGAATCCCATGTTCGTGTGGGACAGCGAGGCCGACAACGCACTCAAATGCTGAAGGAAGTGCTACTCGCAGCGCTAGTACTCGACGCTCCCATGGACAAGGAGCCAATGCTCGTCTATGTCGTAGCCTCTAGTCAAGTCGTCAGCACCGTGATGGTTGTCGAATGACTAGAGGAGGGCAAGGAGCGCCTCGTACATCCCCTGTCTACGACCTCAGCGAGGTCCTCACCAATTTGAGGCAACGCTATCCGCAGTACCAGAAACTGGTCTACGCGGTCTTCCGAGCCCAGAGGAGGTTCCCACACTACTTCCAGGAGCACCCCATCAAGGTTGTTTCCTCCGCTCCACTGCAGGAAAGCATCCGCAATCGCGACGCGACTAGGTGAGTCACCAAGCTGGCCATCGAAATCAGCATCCACAACATCAAGCACGAGCCGCGCAAGTCCATCAAGTCGTAAGCCCTGGGTAATTTCCTCGCCGACTGGGAAGAAGCGCAACAACCCACAACGCTGCCATACCTACACTACTGGTCCCTCCACTTCGACGGATCAAAGAACTCGGACGGTGCCGAGGCTAGGATAATCCTCACCTCCCCCAAGGGTGACAAACTTCGATATGTGCTGCAGCTCAACTTCACGCCCTGCACCAACAACATGGCTGAATACGAGGCCCTCCTCCATGGCATGCGGGCTGCCAAGGAGACGAACATCAATCGCCTTAAGTGCTACGGCGACTCCAACCTCATCGCCGCACAAGTTGCCGACACCTCCGATGTAGTCGCCCCCAACATGATAGCATACCGCCAAGCGGTGGACCAGCTAAGGGGCTACTTCGTTGGATACTCTGTCGAGTGGATCGATCCCTAGAAGAATGAGGAGGTCAATGCACTCTCACACATTAGACCGACTCGCCAAACGCCACCGTCGGGCGTCTTCCTCGACATCATCGACAAGCCATCGGTCTCCACCCAAAGGAGATCAACATCGGGATACCACTACAACCTGAGTCCGCTCTGGTCGCCATGATCATAGAGCCCAGCGACTGGACCGCACTCTATGTCACCTATCTCGAGCACAAGATCCTGCCCAAGGACGAGACTGAGGCACGGATGATCGTGTGTTATTGCAAGTCCTTTGTCATCATAAATGCGAGCTCCACAAGCGCAACATAACAGGCGTGTACCAACACTGCGTACAACCAGAAGAGGGTTGCAAGATTCTACAAGACATCCACACCGGCGACTGCGGCCACCACGCAGGTGCAAGGTCGCTATTCACCAAGGCCATGCGCCATGGCTTCTACTAGCTCACCACACACACCGACGCCATCGACATTGTCCAGTGCTGCGTCGGGTGCTAGAAATACGCCAACTAGACACACATCCCTGGTTCACAAAGTGGGTCGAGGCAAAGCCCATCAAGAAATGTGACGACAAGACCACCACCAAGTTCCTCCGCGAGCTGATCTATCGGTACGGCTACCCACACAGAATCATGACCGATAATGGGACCAACTTCGCCAAGGGCGCCATGGTTGACTTCTGTGAGGAGCACGACATCTGACTCGACCTCGCCAAAGACGCCCACCTAGAGTCAAACGGACAAGCTGAGTGCACCAATCAGAGCGTCCTCCACGGCCTCAAGCCAATACTGTAGGTCCCCCTCGAGTGGACACCAGGATGCTGGGTCAAAGAGCTCCCCTCTGTGCTATGGGCTATTCACACCTCCGCCAGCCGGTCTACAGGGTTCACCCCTTCTTCATGGTGTATGGCGTGGAGGTCGTCATGCCGACTGAACAAGGGCACGATTCGCCTCGTGTCATCCACTATGCAGAAGAGGACAACAAAGTCGCCCGTAAAAACGAGGTTGACCTGCTCGATGAAGCACGCGGCATGTCTCTCTCCCGCACCTCCATCTACCAGCAAGGTCTTCGCTGCTACCACATCCGCCGAGTCCGGACTCCCACCTTCCAGGAGGGTGACCTCATCCTTTGACTCATCCAGGACAAGAAGGGCATGCACAAGCTCTCTCCCCCATGGGAGGGGCTATTCTCCATAGGGCGAATCCTAGGCAACAACGCCTACTACCTCATCGACATCCGAGGTGACAGCAAACTCGACGTCGAGTGGCCATGGAATGTGAATCTCCTCCGAAAGTTCTATACATAGAACTCAAACTTGTGCTCAGCTATACCAATGATGAAATACAAATACTGTCCTCCCAAAATGTGTCCACTCGCCATTCCTTGTGCCAATCACACTCGTACATTCAACAATATGCTAACTATGGTAGTCAACCCTTGGTCGAGCGACCGGCACGACTAAGTAGTGCGGTTCAAGGGCACTGAAAATTACTCGGGTCTTGCACCGGCCATGAAAACACCAAACCGGAGCCACCATCAGAGTTGCCCAGCTCGACTGGCTCCCTAAGCCAAGGCGACCAGTTGTGCTTCCCACAACACATTATCCTCCTCACCCTTGTGCATAGCAACTCGAACAGTTAAGTACCACGCTCAGGGACTCGTTCCAAAATGAACCCACACACGGCTTGGGAACACACCAAGTATGAGAGTGTGCCATGGACTCGCCAAGCGACTGGCTTTTCAAGCCAAGAGGAGATACGCGCTACACTCTGAAAAATGCACCATGTCCTTACTTACCTTGGGCATACGACTCGAACAATTAAGTACCACGCTCGGGGACTCGCTAAATCGAACCTGCTCGCGTTCAGGGGAAACACCAAGTATAGAGTACCCCTTGGGGTCGCCATGCGACTGGCTCCACGAGCCACGATAAGTCGATGTAAGCTACCCGAACAGCTTCCAAAGCACATCGCCAATGCTAAACATATGCGCGCGACTAAACCCCAACAACGAATAGGCTCAGGGACTCCCACAATCCAAATAACCAAGTGACAAACTCAAAATAAGCGACTAACTCCATGATTTACTGAGTGACAAAAATATATTATTCACCAACAAACACTTTACAAAAGGCCAGTCACCGAATAAACCTACATTTGAGATTAATCTCTCATTCTGCAGGATTCCATGAAGACGCAGCATCTGTGCTCTTGACCATCAAAAAGGCTTCCATGGGTTCATCGGGTAGGTCTTCAGTGACTTCACGATCAACAAATGAAATGGCTGCTCTAATTGAAGGTCACGATGCATCAGCTCGATGTCGTTCGGCATCACTCACGTCTCCTAATACGGCAGGAGGTTTCCCATCGACAACATGCGCTCCATGTACGGAGTGGCCTTGGCGTTCAACGCTAGGACGTCGGCGATATCCACCTTGACAGTCGCTGATGGATATCTGTTGGTGACGTCATCAAGGTCAAAGTCCTCCGAGAAATAGGCAAGCCCAAGGCTCAGCGCTGTGGTGGCTCTACATCGGAACGCGGACCATGCCATCCACTCGACGACTGCAGACACCTCTTCGAGGTACCGACACACCTCCGTCAACCCTCCAGGAATCACCTCGGTGGGAGAGATGCCTTGGAGAACAGCTTGTACACACATCGCCGACGTCGTGGCTGCATTTAGCACGGCCGTCACACACTTCTCAATGTTTAACTCTACACGACGGGGTCTCCTTGGCCTATAACATCTGCACAACATCAGCAAATCACGCTCCTATCTCCAAAATGCCCGGGTACTCCCCCGCTCGGGGACTCAACATGTTCAATAATGCGCTACTCGCAAACGGAAAGAAAGCAGAAGACGTACCAAGGAGGTTGCAGTAGTTCTCCATGACGAAGTTTTCAAGGGCAGAGAACTTGCCGTGTAACCCCACGATAACAGAGTTGGATGCCTTGCGCTCCTCCTCTGCCGCTGCAACCATGGCCTTCCTCTCCTCAGAAGAGGTCATCGCCACTTATCCCGACTCCAACTCCCTCGCCAACGCGTTGGCCTTCTTTTCTGCCGCGGTCGTAGAGCCCTTCGTAGCATCAAGGTCAGCGGTAGGCACATAGCCCTCGCAAGCCTTGACAAGCTCAGCAAAATGGTCACCTGCATTCAAGAAACACCTAGTTAACAAGATGCAACTACATGACTCCAAAATGTGTCAAGACCAAAAAACTAACATGCGACAGCTTGGAGGAGTCGGTTGCTTTCCTGAGCCACCCGCAGGTAGCATTCCATTCTCTCCAACGCAGCTCACCATTCTATGGACTCATGCTGCAACATCAATAGAAAACAAAACACTTACCTTGAAGACTCGACTCGCTACTTCCTACCGTTCGACCCTCAGGGACTAGAGGATCAAAGAATTTCAAAACTCGCTGCAAGATCCTTGAGGCTGCTACTGGCCTCGGTTTCGTGCCTCTTTTGCCGCAAGTATTCCGCGTCATGGAGGAAGGTTCTTGTTCCTCCACGACCTCCTCCTCACTCTCGAAGTCTTCTCCTTCCTCCTCGAGTTCCTCGGGGACTTCTTCGTTGGGTGGAGGAAGCCAGTTCTCGAGAACCTGGAAAAGCTAAAAAACAAAAGGGGTCAGCGACCTGACTGAATCGAGCGACTAAGATCTGCGACTGCAAGGATAAGAGAATTTAGTGGAGGAGCTTTCTGCTTTCTAGCAGTGTACGGAGCCAACCCGGCCTTCTTACCAGTGAACTCCTCCTTAGTGATCTTCTTCAGGGCCATGATATAGTCCTCCAACTCCCACGCTTCACTGCTCGATCTTGTCGGATCCTCTGGTCCGGTGTACTAATACATCAAGTGGGCTTGAGTGGCCAGCGGGACCAGTCGCCACCCGAGCGAACAGTTATACAGGTTGATGGTCTCCAACACTTTGTCCTCTAGCTCCGAAATCTAGGACAACATCTTGTCCACGAGCATCTTCTGGTTGCTGGGGAGCTTATCTGCCGACAGCCTGCACGATTCACTCCTTTCCGTGGTGTATTTCGGGATCAACACTTCACCAGCAGGGGTGGATTCCTTCACGTAAAACCAATACTTCATCCACTCGTTTGCACCTTCTTCGGTAGTAGAAGCTTCAAGAACTTGTCCTTGGGCTTCAGCTAGAAGGTCACGATGCCTACGGCTAGGATGGAGCTAGCCTTCCCTTCGTGGTGGACACGACCATGGAACAATTCCAGCCAGAGGGGGAAGTAGGGCCGGCACCCCAGGTAACACTCGTAGAATGCGACAAAGGTGGCGAGCTGGTCGACACTATGAGGCCCCAGATCAGAGGGCTTGATGGTGTAGCAGGCACAAAATCGACAAAAGAAGATCGAGGTTGGAAACCCCAATCCCCTTTCTAGGTGGTTGAGGAAGCAGATGAATTCCTCTGGTCGTGGCTTTGGTCCGGTCTCGCCGGTCGTGGGAATCTGCCAATTCCCCTTGGTGAGGATCCCGGCCTCTTGGAACGACTTCAAGACAGCCGCGGTGCACTTGGACTTGCCCCACATATCTTTCGTGGGTGCCATAAAAAGGGGGATCGCTCGGTCTGGAAGATTCGGATCGGAAATGGTCCTGGGAGCTGAAGATGGGAGGAGGCGGAAGATCCACACTTCCCTCTATCGCTGTCCTTATAAAGTGGTGTTACCCGGCAGTCTTGGGATAGCCGTTACCTCGTGGTAAATCAACGAAAGTTACCGTTGGTGTTGTGCAATGGCTAGTTTGACTAAGCTGATGGTCCAACTTCGACCAAATTGGTCACCCGACTCGCTTGCTTCCTTGCCAATTCCAATCGTCTGGGCGAGGCGACTCGAGAGTATTCTTACTCACCAAAGTTGTGAATGAAGACATACAAGAAGACTTCTCCCTTCATTGGCGGAGTTCGCTGCCGATTCTACTAGGCATCCACCTAGACTCGCTTGCTCCGACTACCAAGCTAACACCTCCGCCGAACCCCCGTCGCACTCGGGGACTACTGATGGGGATATGCCAATCAGGGTGTAGTTAGAAGGCCGGTTCGACTGACTTGGGCACATGGCGAGTGGTACTGCAGGCACAGTGACTAGAATGCGACTGAAGATAAAGCCTAGCGACTAGAAGCTGAAGGCACAAGATATTAGATAATCCCAGTCGGATTAGGTCAAATCCTCTGAAACCTAAATTGATTCGGTTGTAATCCTGTAAACCCTAGCAAGGTGCCACTATATAAACCTCCCCAGGATCCTCTGTATACTTACGTGCTATTAGCTACCCCATCCAAGCGACTTGCTGTCTAGCCACCGAGCTCTCCGATCTTGTAATCCACTCACCAGCAATACAATCTAGCAGGAAGTAGGTCTTTACCCTACGGGGGCCGAACCTGGGTAAATCCCTCATGTTTGATCCCAATCTCGCACCATAGATGGCGACTCGCTCTTCCCCCAATCGTATCAATTGCTACCCTGGTAGCAATTGCCATGGTCATTACCACGACAATTACTGAAGATTATGTATTCGGCTTGTTGGCAGGTTTTTGCCAAGATGATATGCTCCTTCTAAAACTTCTTGTACACCTCAAGGCCCCGAGTGTTCTGCTCCGCGACAGCTTTGTTTTGCTCCTTGAGGCATTCAATCTCCTCCTTTAGGCGATGTATCTCGATGTCGGCAGATTCTTGCAGAACCTTTTATTTCCACCTCATGCCCTTTGATGGCATCATCCAGGTCATTCTTCAACTTATCTCATTGTCGAGCTCCTAAATATGCTTGGATTTCTCGATGATGCTCTTTGCCTTGGCAACGGTCTCTGTAAGACAAAACAAAGACGACATTGTGAGAATTCAAATGCAATGGTTCCAAGCAATAGATTGGGAGCTACTGAAGGAAAACAGACGCTTGCTATTTGTGATATGTTCCTTCAAAAAGGTTGTTTTACCATTTTCAATGTCTAGCACTTCCTGTAGCTTGGCATATTTTTCATTGGTAGCCTTCCTCCGGGTATTCTCATTCTACAAAGAGAAGAGTGCTTGGTTTCTCCAGAGCATCTAGTTGGAATTTATTAGTTTTAACTAAAGGCTCGGGGGCTACAGTATCAGATTTTAATTCATGCGTGTTCTCTCTTAGAGTATCTATCATAGAAATGGCCACGGTAGTCGCTTCCACTGGCAGCGATTAATTGTTTCGTGAGGAAGAGTTGGCGGTCATCTTCGGTGCGAGATGGGGGCAGATGCACATGGGTTTACCCAGGTTTGGCCCCCCGGAGGGTAAAGACCTACTCCTGCAAGGTTAGATTATTGGAGAGCGAGTTACAGGGGTGCCGAGCTCGGCGTCTAAGCAGCGAGTTGCTTGAGGGGGTGTATGATGGAGCGTGAGTCCTTAGGATACCCTAGGGAGGTATATATATGACGCACCTCGCTAGGGTTTACAAGCTACCACCAAACAAGATAAGGATTCAGAGGTTTTGACCTAATCCGACTGGGCTTCTGTTACGCTCTTGGGCCTCCAGTCTTCGGTCGCTGGGCCTCTCATTCCGTCGTAGTCCAGTCGCCGTCCTCTAGGCGCACTCACAGGCCCTTCGGCCCAATCGGAACGTCCTGCTGGGCATACCCCCTTTGGCATATCCCCATCAGTAGTCCCCGAGGCCATCGTTGATGCAGGCATAGGCGTCCCTTTGGTGTTTGGAATAGGCGAGCCCAATTTGGGAATCTAGTCGAGTCAGTGATGGACTCCATCAGAACCAAGGAGATTTTCCCCATGTTTCCATTCGCCACCCCAATGAATGTCACTACTGCCAAGTCGCTTCGGCGAGTGGAAAAGACTGGCGGATAGCGGGTGAAGTGAAGGAGATGGACCGTCAAATCTGGTCAAACTATCCGTTGGAATTTCGAATGGTAACTTCGACGCAATTACCGTGAGTGACAGCTATCCCGATTTTGGCGCGTGGCGTTCCCATATAAGGGGAGTGATGATTCAGCTCTGCAGATCTTCTCCGAATTCTTCATTCTTCCTCATTTGTTCTTCCTGTCTCCAATCTCCCTGCCTTCAACCCTCCGACTCGTCTTTTCCGCACCGTGCGACTCCACATCCAACTCGATGGCGCCTCCCAAAGGCTCATGGGAAAAGTCCAAGTGCACCACAGCCCAGCTCAAGTCCTTCGAGGACGCCGGAGTCCTCCGCAAGGGGAATTGGCGGGTTCACCCCTCCTCCGAGACCGAGCCGAAGCCGCGACCTGGCGAATTCATCTGCTTCCCCAGCCATCTTGAGAGGGGTCTGGGATTCCCCACTTCACTCTTCTTCCATCGCTTCTGCGTGTATTATGCGATCAAGCCATCGGATCTCGGTCTGCATAGCATCGAGTAGCTGGCAATCTTCGTCGCCTTCTGTGAATGCTATCTCGGTTGTAGACCATACTTCCCGCTGTGGTTGGAGCTCTTCCACGGCCGCATCGGGCGCGAGTCGTCCATTGGTTTGATGTTGGCCGCAGGTGGCATCACATTCCAATTGAAGCCGAAGGCCAATTTCATCAAGCTCCTCCTGCCGAAGAAGGCCGCCAGCGAGTGGAAGAAGAGCTGGTTCTATGTAAAAGAATCCACTCCCTCCGGCAAGGTGGCACTTCCTGAGTTCGTCGCCAAGAGGAGCGAGCGTCGCCGGTTGGCGCCGAAGAAGCTTCCAGAAGACCAGCGGATGGCCGTCGCGGAAATGATGGACCAGATCCAGAAGCTGAAGGACCAGGGGTTGATTCCGATCAACCTCTACAACTGCTGGCTCGGGCGGTGTCTAGTTCCGCTGGCAGCTCGGCCGCACTGGATGTATGAATACAGCGGGAAGCACGACCCCTCCCGAACCAGCAAGGAATCATGGGAGGCCGAGGACTACAAGGCCGCCCTGAAAAAGATCACTGATGCAGAGTTCACCAGCGTGGCGGTCGGGCTCGCCTCGTACACTCCTGTGAAGAATGAAGCCCCCACAGTAAGTTTTCTCCCCAATCGCTATGTCCGTACCTCAGTTCTCAGTCGCCGCGTTTGATGTTTTACTCGTGGTGGTTCTTAGCTTTTTCAGGTGTTGGAAGGCTGGCTCCCTCCGCTCGATGAGGAGGTTCCCCAGGAACTAGAGGAAGACTTTGAGGGAGACTATTCTGACGGCGACGGGGAGGAGGACGAGGTTCCTCCCCCAGCGCCTGTGGCTCGCAAGACCCACATGCAGAAACAACGTGAGTTCGAGGCGAGCCGCAGCCTGGACGAACACGATGGAGGCGACGAGGTCACGTAGGAGCACACGTCCCGGCGTACTGCTACGCCGTCGAAGCCCGCACGCAAGCCCAAGTCACCAGCAAAGAGGCCAACGTCACCGTCCAAATCGGCAGTGGTGTTCGAGTCGGATGATGACTCCGATGATGAAGGTTCCCCTGAAGTCTCGCACAAGGCCCCAAAGGATGCGATCCCGACAAAGGGGTTGGAGGGCAAAGACACCGAGGTAGTGGTAGAGGTTCCCTTGGTGGCGATTGCGCCGACGGTCTCGGGGGTGCCAAGCCAAGAAGTGGCAGAGGCGATGACGTCCAAGTCGCCACAGCCGTCAAGGGCGGCCGCGTCTTTGGAGTCGGAGATCCTACCGACTACGGCTTCAACGTCGTGGAAGCCCATGGTGTCGTGGGCTTCAGACGTCTTCGAGAGGGGGCTCACTCACAAGTTGGGTCCCGAGTTGGACAAGCCTATCCACGTCAGCACTGGGCTCCATGTCCTACTGGTCGCTAAGTGAGTATTGGTTCTTCATCCCGATTCGCCTCGCTCTTTTTGTATTGTCGTTATATTGATTGTGGGAACTCGTGCAGGTCGGGGGCCAAGAAGATTGGTCGTGCTTCGGTGGCTAAGATTCCACCGGCCGCCCCCACAGGAGAGGGCGACCTCCCCAAGAAGAGAAAGTCCACCGGAGATGTGGAGACAGCGGAAGGCACGAAGAAGCAGAAGGGGGCATCGACGATGTCGCAGCCAAGGACGGTGCCGCGGAGCCCGATGTTGCGTCAGTCGTCGAAGAAGTGGTGGCGGCGCGATCGGAACCAGTCTTGGCTGCGTCTGTGCCAGAAGCGCCGGCCCCGACGACCAGTGCCCCCACCAGAGCGTCGGTGACATTCCCGCGCTTCATGTCTAGGGGGTTTCCATGCGTGGCGGACACCTAGTCTCCATAGAGTCCAGAGATCGTGGATGCGGACATTGGGTCCTGTCGTGGGCGCACTTCCTTCACGATCCCGTCGACTGACGCCGGAGAACTTCACAAGATGCTCGGCGCCGCTATTCAGGTATGTCCAGTCCCTGAGTTCCTAGTCGCTGAATTTCAGCGGCTGGGAACTGAACTTCTTTCTCCTCTCCAGTCCCCGAATTCCTAGTCGCTGAATTTCGGCGGCTAGGAATTGAGCTTCCTACTCTCCAGTCCCCGAGTTCCTGGTCACTAAATTTCGGCAGCTGGGAACTGGGTTTTTGTTTTGTCAAATTCTAAGATGTGTTGTTTGTTTGCAGGGATTGGAAAGGGAGTCGACCGATCGGCAGGCTGCGAGAGAGCGCTTGGAGCGTGATCTGCGCGAAGCACAAGAGGTGAACCAGCGGCTTCAGGAAACTATTGGTGAGTATCTGTTTTTCTTTCTTTTCCTCTGTCGGGTGTGAACTAGTAGTGTACAGCATGTTGATGGCTTCTCTTTCAGATGGTTTCCCGGCTGCAATTTCCAAGGCCTATGAAGGGTATGTTCCAGTCGCCGATCTAGACGCGGCGAATGGACAAATAGCCTCCCTGGTCCAAGACTTGGAGGAGGCGAAAGCGGCCTGAGTTTCTTCGGAGGAGCGAGCGAAGGCTGTCATTGCTGCGGCTAAGGAAGAACGCAAAGCCACGGATTCCATCATGGTGGGGCTTCACAACGAGCAAACCGCCTTGGAGAAGCATGTCATGGAGAACTACCGCACACTCCTTGTTGAGTCTCCGTATTTGCATGACCCGTTTGTCGAGTCCCTGATTGGGGAGTTTCATAGTTTCACTGATGCCTGATTTTGCAGCTGTGATAGGCCAAAGCGATCCGGTGGTGCAGACCTACAATGCTTCGCAGTGCGTGACTGCCGTGGTGAACGCGGCCATGGCTTCGGCGTTGTGCGTCCAAGCGGCTCTTCAAGGCATGTCCCCCGCCGAAGTTATTCCTGGGGGCTTACAGAGGTGTGGCGCTATCTGGAGGACGTGCCTGCCGTTGTGGAGTGGATGGCGTGCTCAGCGTTCAGGCGCGGGGCTACCACAGCGTTGATCTTAGGTCTCGCCCACTTCCCCAACGACTTCGACCTTGACGACGTGACGAGTGGCTACCCATCGGCGACCGGCACGGTGGAGATGTCGAAAGTGCTGAAGCTGACCACGAAGGCCGCCCCTTACGCTGATCGGGTCTTGGCTATGGGGATCTGCTACCGTACCAGGAGACGGTGTTGGCGCCTGGCGACCTCGAGCCGAAGCATCGCAATATGAAGTCGGAGCAGCCCTTCCGGTCGTCGTTGTCGAAGTCGCTGACGACATACCCGACGAACCCGTGGCAGCCTTTCGTTCGTGTCAAGGGGGGTTGCGCTGCTTCTTCATCAGGTCCTGTGGAATAAACAATGTAATTGTGCAATTTGTGATGTATGCCAAGTGGCGACTGCTGTAATGTACTTTGCAATGTATGCCAAGGGGAGTCAATCGACTCGTAATGCGACTAGGATTGTGTGGTGTGTTTGTGTTTGGTTGAGCGAGTCCCCGAGCGCGTCTGCCCTTTAATGGGGTATAACTCAATTGTATACTTTTGTGTATTGTTTTGGTTGTGCACTGTTTTATCTCTCACGTCTTTTTAGTGGCGAGTCCCCGAGCGCGAGTAGGACTGATTTGTAGGCAAGTCCCCGAGCGTGGTGCTCGACCATATTGGTCATGTTCCTGTTGTATGTTGTGAATGCGTTGTTTGTAA
The DNA here is from genome assembly GCA_910589775.1 of Avena eriantha. Classification (NCBI taxonomy): domain Eukaryota; kingdom Viridiplantae; phylum Streptophyta; class Magnoliopsida; order Poales; family Poaceae; genus Avena; species Avena eriantha. The sequence goes on from OU342746.1 coordinate 76,979,872, forward strand.
CGCGTCTCCTCCCCTGGCCTGGAGAGCCAGTCGCTTGGCGAGTCCAAGGCAGCTCGCTTACTTGGTGTGTTCCCGAGCCGCGTGGTGGTTCCCATTTTGCGGAGTCCCCGTGCGTGGTACTTAACTGTTCGAGTCGCTTTGCACGAGGATGGGAGGGACAGGTCGTTGTGAGAAGCATGTACCGGTTGTCTTGGCCCGGTGGGCCAGTCGGGCTAGGCGACTCCAATGGCGGCTCTGGGTTGGCGTTTTCGTGGACAACCCAAGGCCCGAATATTTCCGGTGCCCTTGTGCCGCATTACTTAGCCGTGTCGGTCGCTCGACCAGAGGTTGACTTCCGTAAGTAGCGTATTGCTAATATGTACGAGTGCAAGTGGCACAAGAATATGGCGAGTGGACACAATTTGTGCGATCTGGATGAATTTCATTATATATGCCAGCGGAGTACAATGTGAGGTTCTAAGTATAGAAATCTCTGAGGAGGTTTACATTCCATGGCCTCCCAACCTCGAGCTGGCCGTCACCCCGTATGTCGATGAGATAGTAGGAGTCATTGCCAAGTACCCGACCTATGGCGAATGGCCCTTCCCATGGGGGGAGAGTTTGTGCATGCCTTTCTTGTCTTGGACCAGTCGTAGGACCAGGTCGCCTTCCTGGAAGGTGCAAGTTCGCACTCGGCGGCTGTGGTAGCGAGGGAGTCCCTGCTGGTATATGGTGGTGAGGGAGCGAGCCAGGTCGCATGCCTCGTCGAGTTGATCGATGATGTCTTGGCGGGCAACCACTACAAGAAATTTGGTGATACATGACCGTCCATATTGGTCACTGAAAGGTCATAGTTTTTAATTTGTGACCTTTTTGTGACCAAATACAGAAGGTCAAAAGCTGAGGGTAACTAGTTAAACACCACAACCTTTCTTCTGAATTGGTCATAGACGTCTATGACCAATACAGTTGGTCACAGATTCTATGACCAACTGTATTGGTCACGGACTGTCTGCCCTGTCCACGTCAGATCCTACGTGGCCGATCCTACGTGGCAAATCTGTGACCAATTCGAAAGGTCGTCGATCAGATTTAGCCCAGTCCAGATAGGTGTTTTATATGGGCCAAGCCCAACAATTCAGCATATTTTCATGCTTATTTTTGTCAACTCTGGTCCACTAAATGGGCCAAACCCAACAGTTTAGCCTTTTTAATTTCTTGGACTCAGCCTTTTTGCATTCCACTTTCTTGCTGGCCTTGGGCTTTTAGCAATTCATTTCCTTTTGGACCTTGGCCCTTTAGCAATTCATTTCCTTTTTGCTCTTGGCCTTTTAGCAATTCGTTTATTTTTGGGTCATTTGGCCTTCTATAGTTTAATTTCATATCAGATTTCAAATTTTCGTTTCCTAAAAATGCCCATATTTTTTTTGGGCCGTAGCCATTTTGCAGCCCAACTAGGTCCAAATATCAACATAAATTTTAGAGCAGTTTGGAAATGTTCGGCCCATGGCATCATAGCCCAAGTACCAAATACGAACCAGGATAGATAGATAGCAAATAAAATAATCAACCAACAATAACAAGGATACACAGAAATACAAAAATACAAACAGATTTTCAAGTCACTAACATACTTGATCCATCAAGTCACAAACAGATAGCAAACAGGTTCAGATTCACGAACAGATACATGAAGTCGGGTTCACAAGGTCACAGCCATACATCAACCACGCTTCACAAAGATACAGAACGAGTAGCTCCTAGAACTAGTCTAGCAACACAGCCAGTTCCCAGAACTACTAGTTCCCAGATCAACAGTTGCTTTACAAACATAGCTGCATCAACAGTTCCCAGATCCTTTACCACCAAGCAGTGCCATCAAGTGAGCATACCTTGCATCATTTTCTTCGGTCTTTTTGCGCAACAGCTCGGACTCTTTGTCGCGTGAAACTTGTGCAGCTTCAGCGTCCTCCGACCTCTTCTTGAGCATGACCACTTCCTCTCGAGATCTATCCAGCTTGTCTTCTAGGTCACGTACATGTGCAGCTACAACAGCATTGGATTTGCCGGCCTTGTTTGTAGATGACTTGAGCCCAACATCAGTCAAGAAAGTACTTGACTTGCAATCCGCTGACGCAAGCACTGCAGCAACAACCTCAACATCAGACTTGGGTTGTTCACCTTCTTGTAGAGGTGCAACCTTCATATTTTCCATCTCGACCTGGTACATGGAGGATTGCACATTATTGGTAGAATAGATATTTAGGACAACAATAATCTAAAGCACAAGTGAACAACTACATAACCATCAGTAATATGGAATGAAAATTGGAGCAAGAAACAAATCACAGGAGCATTCACAGATTTACTTACAATAGCCTCCTTCACTTGCTCTGAAAAGCCGTTTTTCTTGCTATTGTGTGTGCTTTTGAACAGATCAATGGTAGTCAGCTCTTCACCCTGGCGTTCCTCCCTCTGAAATGTTATTCAACAAGAATCAGAATCAAAGCAAAAGCTTTTGAGACAATAGTTCTGTGGTCGTAAATAAAATCAAGTCTTAAAGTGGAAAATATATGCGCGATGTACGACCTCGAACCAGTTTTCTGCTGGAACTTGACCTTTTCTTGATTGACCTTGTTCGACTCACAAGTTTGCTACAAAAAAATACTATAAGCACCCAGCCAGCTAGCACAAGAAACAGCACCCAGCCAGCTACCACAAGAAACAGCACCCAGCATAGCCAATACATGTAGAAAAGACCATGGGCACAAATACAACCATACCTTGTGTCTTGGGGTAGACCACAATGCAACTAGACCTTGCCATTCATCATCCGATAGGCCATTAACCGGAGACTTGATGCTAACTTGATTTGCTGGTACGTCATCAAAGAATAGCTTCTTGATTTTGTGGGATCGGTTCTTTGATACCTTCTGCAGCATATCAGTGCATGCACTCTTAATGGTTTCCGAGTTGGTGTCCATCACAAAGTTCGCCTACCAAGATAGCAAACAAGGCAAGGACATGGTTAGCAGTAAAATGGCAGGTGTTATAGTGAGAAAGAAACACACCCAGCTATGAGAGAATTAACTTACAGCAACTTTCCCAATGAAGTTCTCCATGAGGTTCTCGTCCTTCTATAGTCCTTAAAATGTGGCAGCACCGGAGTATGGGTTCTTGCGTTAAGTCCACACTCTGAGGCAAGCTTTGCAGCCTGCACAGGATCCTATGGACGCTTCATCCCTTCGGAAATGTGTATTTTCACATTGGTACCCAGCGCCTTGGTCATCCTTTTGAGCCCTGCACCCTTTCTTTTGTTACGCCTGGCCACAACAATTATCTCTGAAAATGAAATTAGACTCATTAATAAGAAGTAGAAACGAAAGAATGGTTCATAGACACATTGCTTCCAATTAGGAAATGAACAAGAAAAAACAGAGGTGACGAGCTTGCCTTGATCACACATTGCATGCTCGGGTTCTTCACGTTCTTCGGGTTCTTCAGAAAAGATAGCTGGGCAGAGTCGCTGATCCGTGTTGACAGGGCAGAGGTCCATGTAGGCAGAGCTTGCTTCATCCATGGAGACAAGCACTGGACCGTTTCTTTTGGTACACTTGGCCACGGTGGTTATCTCTGAAAACGAAATTAACCACATTAATAACAAGTACAAATCAAGGGATGGTTCTGCCAAACAGGCAGGCATACATGGATTGCTTACATTTAGGAAATGAACTAGTAAAAGAACAGCAGTATATAAACTTGCCTTGATCATGCGGCTCAAGTTCTTCAGCTTCTTCAAAAATGGCAGCAGAGTCGAAACGCTGATTCCTGGCCAGAGGGCTGAGGTCCATGCAGACAAAGCTTCCTTCATCAGTGGACTGAAACCCATCATCAAGGCGTGGTGAGCACTGCACATGAGTCTCCTTTCCTTTCTGCCTAGTCACTCTAGCAGGAGCAAGTACATCAGCTTCCAAAATGCTCTTTGATGCTCCTGGAACTACCGCGAACACCCTACCCAGAGCCATTGCACTAGATGCTTCTAGTCTCTTACTAGGCTTCTTCACAACACTATTCTTCCTCCTAGAAAACTTCTTGGCCTTGTATGAACAGAAAATAGAATGGAATTAGATCACATGTAAAAATATTGTGTGAGCACATAATGAAAGGAAAACAATAAAGCACAAAAGCAAACAAAGTAAACCCCCCTGCAAACAAGGTTAAAGTTTGCACCTTGACATTCTTCTCCAGAACATTGTCATTGACCTCCTCTTCATCAATGACTTCATCATCTCGAGGATTGTATTCTGAGCTTTCGCCGTGTGATATCTCAGATGTTGAGGCAGCATTGGTAATTCCACTAACTGCTGGACCATCATTCGAATTTCTAATCATCGACACTAGTGCATTGATGCCAAGTGACTGGAATATGCGGTTGTTCCGCATCATTGTTCTAGCCCTAAGCTTCTCGATTTCAGTGAGCGGCGCTTCTTTACATGGATAGAAAAAACATACTATTAGATGTATGGTTGAAATGCATTGACAAGCATTACAACTCAAACAGCTATAAGTATGCTATCAGTTTATATTTCTATTTACTCCTAGTAGACTAATAGGACAATCAGAATATAACACGGTTATTCATATTATGTCAATGCACATCAACAACCAGATTGAAAACAAAACATGGGTAAGAATTCTTGTCAAGTTGTCATGCTTCATACAAACACTGAAACACAGAGACACATTCATAAATAAAACTAACAGTGTGAGTGCAAGTTCCATACCAACCAACTGTGTCTTCTTAGTCATCCTTGTCATGGATGATGTCGGTGTTGTTGGATCCTTAGTTAGTTTGATGATGTCCAATTGCACTAATATCTCGCAAAAAAGAGTGAACAAGAGTTAGATCAACATAGATAAATTAGAATCAGCATGTTCTATACACATTGTTCAAATTCTGCTATTGTTTCTTATGCCTTTCCTGATTGGGCAGTAATAACTAAACAAATAAACTAGCATGTAATGTTATCTGGATGCTGCTATGTTACAGCAGTAACTATTGTTGCTTATGCCAAACCAAGAAACAGCAGAATAAATAATTTAGGATGTCTTTAGCAAGCAAGCAAGCAACTATAGTACTACTACTGTCATGAGCAGTAACTATACTACTATGTTACAGCAAGCAAGTAAATATACTAATACTATTGTTGCTTATGCCAAAGCAAGCAACAAACAGCAAAGAAACAACAAGCAAGCAGCATGAGCAGTGACTATACTACTATGTTACAGCAAGCAACTATACTACTACTATTGTTGCTTACGCCAAAGCAAGCAAACAAGCAAGCAGCAAGCAATAGTTGCAACATACCCTGTTCAGCTGTTCAGTACTGTTGTGTTGGCGAGCTCCGGTTTGATTTTTTCTTGCTCCAATTCACCTCTCTTCTTTCTATCATGTTCCAAAAAAAACAAATGCATGAAAACTTTATTTCAGGAAATTAAATTGTAGCTGAATTTTTGTTCATATAAACAAAGATTTGCACACTGGAACTAGCAATTCATTGGCTGGGTTTTTTTGTAACACATCAGACCATGCACACTAATTATAAATTGACGATACTAGAAAATCAGAATTGCAAACTTGCAACACATGCAGCCAATAGCAGTAATTAATCATCATCTCCTAGTCTCAGGGTATAACAGTGCAAGCAAATTAGAATTGTAAAAGTGAACAAACAAGTAAACAACATGGATAGAAGTTTTATCACATGAACTAAATATTATTAGAACCTTCATGTGAGTAAACCATCAAATTATCACAACATGTAAACTTACATAAAGCCACTTCTTCCATGTTGCCAAAACACCCCAAAATGTTATGGACCACTTACTGCATGCATATTAACCACATCAACTACCCATTCAGCATGAGCAAATGATGAAGTAAAGCCAAAAGAAAATATCATCTTGTGGTGGCAAAATTCCCTCGTATCAAATTTTCTATTGGGGATCATGACATGAAGCTGCTACTACAAGATATCGATCTATTCGATCTTGAGTAATTATAAAACTTCCAAAAAAAGTCTATCTACACACTCTAGCTACACATATATCAGCACACACTCTAGCTACACATGAATTTAGTGAGCATGTCGAAAAAAGTCTAACAGCATGAACCCTAGGTGTGTTCCTTTCAGAAAATGGACCCCCTCAATCCCATGGCAATGAAACCCCCAAAATCCCATGGCAATGAAACCCTAATGGCATGAACCCTGGGCAGGGAAAGAAACCCTAACCCGAACCCTAGGCATGGCAAGAACCCTGAACCCTAGGCATGGCAATGAAACCCTAACCCGAAACCTAGGCATGGCAAGAAACCCTAACCCTAGGATTGGAACAAAATCCTAACGGCATAACCCTGGTCATGGCATGACATGGAATCGGAGGATGTGAGGAGACCAGCAGACGAACTCGCCTGAACAGATCGTTGGCCGTCGTAGGTCGCAGCTACCCGTCTGTGGTCGTCGTTGGAGCGCGTGTGGTCGTCGTCTTCCCGAGCGCGCACCTGGCCGTCGTCTTCCCGAGCACGCGCCTGGTCGTCGTCTTCACGAGCGCGCGCTTGGCCATCGTCTTCTCGGGTGGGGTGGATGGGGAATGGAGGAGGAGGGGGAGGGGAATGGAGAAGTGACGAATGGATGGGGATCTGGGGGATTTGGGTGGATGGCCCTTCTCTTTTTCTATTTTGGTGGGCATCTGTGTCATTCTGTTGTCAAGGTGAGAGTTTTCCAGCGGGAGATTTTGGTGAAGTGAGCGAAATTTTGGGGAAGTGGAGGGAAATTTTGGGGAAGGAGGGAAATTTGGGGCATTTGGAAGCTGTCATCATTTTATGTGCCCTAGTATTAGGGCGTACCAAAAAAATGTTGCGAAGTGGCACCAGCTCATTTTTATAAAATATTCCGCCACATTTTAAGTAAAATTGAACGATCGTTTGCAACTACAAGTTGTGACAATATCCAACCCGCTTTCATCAAAACGGGGAGTTCCCCCCTAATAATTAAATTTCAGGATCTTCGTTTTTAGTTGATAGCGCATGTCTACAAGAAGGGGGTGACACTTGGGTACCAGGTTTTGGATATTTCAGCATTCCACCACACTTTAATACACATGCTATGGTCCATTGCATGGTTTGGAGGGTATTCCGATGCTCTGAAGCGCTTCATCCTACGAAACCCTGATCCGTGGTCCCCGGATTGTCTACCCCTAGATGTTCTTCTGACAGGGGTAGCCCGGTGGATTTTTCTCTTGGTTTGTGCTTGGTTGGGTCATAGGATAATTCCAAACCATGTTTGGGCACAGGTTGTGACAAGATCGAAACTGGTTTCACCGAAACGGGGAGTTCCCCCTAATAATAATTAAATTCCAAAACATTTGTTTTTAGGTGACAGCGCCTGACTGCGAAGGGGGTTACACTTGGGAACCATGTTTTGCACATTTTAGCCTTTAACCACACTTCAATACACATACTAGTGTCCATTGCAAGGTTTGGAGGTATTTCGATGCTCTGAAGCGCTTCATCCTACGAAACCCTGATCTATGGGCCCCGGATCGTCTACCCCCTAGATGTTCTTCTAACAGGGATAGCCCGGTGGATTTTTCTCTTGGTTTGTGCTTGGTTGGATCATAGGATAATTACAAACCTTTTTTGGGCACAAGTTGTGACAATATCCAACCCGGTTTCATCGAAACGGGGAGTTCCCCCCTAATAATTAAATTCCAGGATCTTCATTTTTAGTTGATAGCGCATGTCTGCGAGAAGGGGGTGCCACTTGGGTACCAGGTTTTGGACATTTTAGCATTCCACCTCACTTTAATACATATTCTAGGGTCCATTGCAAGGTTTGGACGTATTCCGATGCTCCGAAGCGCTTCATCCTATGAAACCCTGATCTGTGGGCCCCGGATCATCTACCCCCTAGATGTTCTTCTGAAAGGGGTAGCCCGATGGATTTTTCTCTTGGTTTGTGCTTGGTTGGGTCATAGAATAATTCCAAACCATGTTTGGGCACAAGTTGTGACAATATCCAACCCGGTTTCACCGAAACGGGGAGTTCCCCCTAATAATAAATTAAATTCCTGAACACCTTCGTTTTTAGGTGACAGCACGTGTCCGCGAAGGGGGTTACACTTGGGAACCATGTTTTGCACATTTTAGCATTCCACCACACTTCAATACCCATGCTAGGGTCCATTGCAAGGTTTGGATGTATTCTGATGCACTGAAGCGCTTCATCCTACGAAACCCAGATCCGTGGGCCCCGGATCATCTACCCCCTAGATGTTCTTCTGGCAGGGGTAGCCCGGTAGATTTTTATCTTGGTTTGTGCTTGGTTAGGTCATATGATAATTCCAAACCATGTTTGGACACAAGTTGTGACAAGATCCAACCCGGTTTCACCGAAACGGGGAGTTCCCCCTAATAATAATTAAATTCCAGAACCTTCGATTTTAGGTGACATCGCATGTCTGCGAAGGGGATGACACTTGGGAACCATGTTTTGCAAATTTTAGCATTCCACCACACTTTAATTCACATGCTAGAGTCCATTGCAAGGTTTGGAGATATTCCGATGCCCCCCAGCGATTATTCCTACAAAACCCTGATCCGTAGGCCCGGATCATCTACCCCGCTAGATGTTCTTTTGACAAGGGTAGCCCAGTAGGCTTTTCTATTGGTTTGTGCTTGGTTGGGTCATAGGATAATTCCAAACCATGTTTGGGCAAAATTTGTGACAAGATACAACCCGGTTTCACCAAAACGGGGAGTTCCCCTAATAATAATTAAATTCCAGAACACCTTCGTTTTTAGGTGACAACGCGTGACTGCGAAGGGGGTTACACATGGGAACCATGTTTTGCAAATTTTAGCATTCCACCACACTTTAATACACATGCTAGGGTCCATTTCAAGGATTGGAGATATTCCGATGCTCTGAAGCGCTTCATCCTACGAAACCCTGACCTGTGGGTCCCGGATCGTCTACCCCCTAGATGTTCTTCTGACAGGGGTAGCCCGGTGGATTTTCTCTTTGTTTGTGCTTGGTTGGGTCATAGGATAATTCCAAACCATGTTTGGGCACAAGTTGTGACAAGATCCAACCCGGTTTCACCGAAACGGGGAGTTCCCACATAATAATAATTAAATTCTAGAACACCTTCGTTTTTAGGTGACATCGCATGACTGCGAAGGGGGTCACACTTGGGAAGCATGTTTTGCACATTTCAGCATTCCACAACACTTTAATACACATGCTAGGGTACATTTCAAGGTTTGGAGGTATTCCGATGCTCCGAAGCGCTTCTTTCTATGAAACCCTGATCCCTGGACCCCGGATCGTTTACCCCCCTAGATGTTCTTCTGATAGGGGTAGCCCGGTGGATTTTTCTCTTGGTTTTTCCTTGGTTGGGTCATAGGTTAATTCCAAACCATCTTTGGGAACAAGTTGTGATAATATCCAACCAGGTTTCACCAAAACGGGGAGTTCCCTAATAATAATTAAATTCTACAACACCTTCGTTTTTAGGTGACATCGCATGACTACGAAGGGGGTTACACTTGGGAACCATGTTTTTCACATTTTAGCATTCCACCACACTTTAATACACATTCTATGGTCCATTGCAATGTTTGGAGGTATTCTGATGCTCTGAAGCGCTTCATCCTACGAAACCCTGATCTATGGGCCCGGATCATCTACCCCCGAGATGTTCTTCTGACAGGGGTAGCCCGGTGGATTTTTCTCTTGGTTTGTGCTTGGTTGGGTCATAGGATAATTCCAAACCATGTTTGGGCACAGGTTGTGACAAGATCGAACCTGGTTTCACCGAAACGGGGAGTTCCCCCTAATAATAATTAAATTCCAAAACATTTGTTTTTAGGTGACAGCGCCTGACTGCGAAGGGGGTTACACTTGGGAACCATGTTTTGCACATTTTAGCCTTTAACCACACTTCAATACACATACTAGTGTCCATTGCAAGGTTTGGAGGTATTTCGATGCTCTGAAGCGCTTCATCCTACGAAACCCTGATCTATGGGCCCCGGATCGTCTACCCCCTAGATGTTCTTCTAACAGGGATAGCCCGGTGGATTTTTCTCTTGGTTTGTGCTTGGTTGGATCATAGGATAATTACAAACCTTTTTTGGGCACAAGTTGTGACAATATCCAACCCGGTTTCATCGAAACGGGGAGTTCCCCCCTAATAATTAAATTTCAGGATCTTCATTTTTAGTTGATAGCGCATGTCTGCGAGAAGGGGGTGCCACTTGGGTACCAGGTTTTGGACATTTTAGCATTCCACCTCACTTTAATACATATTCTAGGGTCCATTGCAAGGTTTGGACGTATTCCGATGCTCCGAAGCGCTTCATCCTATGAAACCCTGATCTGTGGGCCCTGGATCATCTACCCCCTAGATGTTCTTCTGAAAGGGGTAGCCCGATGGATTTTTCTCTTGGTTTGTGCTTGGTTGGGTCATAGAATAATTCCAAACCATGTTTGGGCACAAGTTGTGACAATATCCAACCCGGTTTCACCGAAACGGGGAGTTCCCCCTAATAATAAATTAAATTCCTGAACACCTTCGTTTTTAGGTGACAGCACGTGTCTGCGAAGGGGGGTACACTTGGGAACCATGTTTTGCACATTTTAGCATTCCACCACACTTCAATACCCATGCTAGGGTCCATTGCAAGGTTTGGATGTATTCTGATGCACTGAAGCGCTTCATCCTACGAAACCCAGATCCGTGGGCCCTGGATCATCTACCCCCTAGATGTTCTTCTGACAGGGGTAGCCCGGTAGATTTTTATCTTGGTTTGTGCTTGGTTAGGTCATATGATAATTCCAAACCATGTTTGGGCACAAGTTGTGACAAGATCCAACCCGGTTTCACCGAAACGGGGAGTTCCCCCTAATAATACTTAAATTCTAGAACCTTCGTTTTTAGGTGACAGCGCCTGACTGCGAAGGGGGTTACACTTGGGAAACATGTTTTGCAAATTTTAGCATTCCACCATACTTTAATACACATTCTAGGGTCCATTGAAAGGTTTGGAGGTATTCCGATGCTCTGAAGCGCTTCATCCTACGAAACCCTGATCTGTTGGCCCTGGATCATCTACCCCTAGTTGTTCTTCTGACAGGGGTTGCCCGGTGGATTTTTCTCTTGGTTTGTGCTTAGTTGGGTCATAGGATAAATCCAAACCCTGTTTGGGCACAAGTTGTGACAAGATCCAACCCGGTTTCACCAAAATGGGGAGTTCCCCTTAATAATAATTGAATTCTAGAACGTTTGTTTTTAGGTGACAGCACGTGTCTGCGAAGGGGATTACACTTGGGAACTATGTTTTGCACATTTTAGCATTCCACCACACTTTAATACACATGCTAGGGTCCATTGCAAGGTTTGGAGGTATTCCGATGCTCTGAAGCGCTACATCCTACGAAATCCTGATTTGTGGGCCCCGGATTGTCTACCCCCTAGATGTTCTTCTGACAGGGGTAGCCCGGTGGATTTTTCTCTTGGTTTGTGCTTGGTTGGGTCATACGATAATTCCAAACCATGTTTGGGCACAAGTTGTCACAAGATCCAACCCGGTTTCACCGAAACAGGGAGTTCCCCCTAATAATTATTAAATTCCAGAACCCTTCGTTTTTAGATGACATCGCATGTCTGTGAAGGAGGTGACACTTGGGAACCATGTTTTGCACATTTGAGCATTCCACCACACTTTAATACACATGCTAGAGTCCATTGCAATGTTTGGAGATATTCTGATGCCTCGAAGCGATTATTCCTACGAAACCCTGATCTATGGACCCGGATCGTCTACCCCCTAGATGTACTTCTGATAGGGATAGCCCGATGGACTTTTCTATTGGTTTGTGCTTGTTTGGGTCATATGATAATTCCAAACCATGTTTGGGCACAAGTTGTGACAAGATCCAACCCGGTTTCACCGAAACGGAGAGTTCCCCCTAATAATAATTGAATTCCAGAACCTTTGTTTTTAGGTGACAGCGCCTGACTGCGAAGGGGGTTACACTTGGGAACCATGTTTTGCACATTTTAGCATTCCACCACACTTTAATACACATTCTAGGGTCCATTGAAAGGTTTGTAGGTATTTCGATGCTCTGAAGCGCTTCATCCTACAAAATCCTGATCTATGGGCCCTCGGATCGTTTACCCCCTAGATGTTCTTCTGACAGGGGTAGCCCGATGGATTTTTCTCTTGGTTTGTGCTTGGTTGGGTCATAGGATAATTCGAAACCATGTTTGGACACAAGTTGTGAAAATATCCAACCAGGTTTCACCGAAACAGGGAGTTCCGCCTAATAATAATTAAATTCCAGAACCTTCATTTTTAGGTGACATCGCATCTCTGCGAAGGGGGTGACACTTGGGAACCATGTTTTGCACATTTTAGCATTCCACCACACTTTAATTCACATGCTAGAGTCCATTCACATGCTAATCTTTTGGTGGTCTGTTGGTGCCCTTGCTAATCTTGTGAAATCTTTACTGAGATTTGTCTGTTTGTTCCAAGAATATTTACTGTGAAATATATGCACAAAATACCAGTTCATGTGAAATATATGCATAGTTATTTACTGTGTAATAACTATAGAGTCAATTGCTCTCAAATTAAAAAATTAACTACAGAGTAGATTGCTCTAAAAAAAGGGTGCGCGGGTTGGGACTCGAACCCACGACCACGCGCTTGTATAGTATGCACCGAACCGCTGGGAAAAGGACGTGTTGTTGTCTGAGTGCTAGAACTACATCTATATATATGTTTATTGTTTCTCTAACTTATCAAAGATCCACTCGAATCGGGATCGGGACTTGGCATAATTTCCCCCGAGCGGCTAGAGCCTAGAGAGCTGGGGCGGCGGCGGCGTCCAGCTAGGGTTGGGGGGGGCGGCGGCGACCAGCTAAGGCTGGGGCAGCGGCGGCGGCGGCAGCGGCGACCAACTAGGGCTAGGGTGGCGGCGGTGACCACTAGGGCTGGGGCGGTGGCGGCGACCAGCTAGGGTTTGGGCGGCGGAAGAAGGGGCACGGACGGCCATCACATGCGCGGCAAGCGGGCAGGGGCAGAAGGGTCACGTGTGGACAAGGTAAAGGTTCTAGCAGAATTCTTTGGTTTGTGCTTCAATTCATAACTTGTATTCAGAAGGAGCATAGAATAGCAGAATTCTTTAGTCTGTTTTTCTAGTAGAATAGCAGATGGTGAACTTGTATTTAGAAGGACATAGAATTCTAATAGCATTGTACTGCTGTTTTGTGAATGTACTACCTACTTTGGTCTGTGCTTCTAGTAGAATAGTAGAATTTTAATAGCATTGTACTGTTGTTTTATGAATATACTAGCTACTTTGGTTTGTGCTTCTAGTAGAATAGTAGAATTCTAATAGCATTGTACTGCTGTTTTTTGAATGTACTAGCTACTTTGGTATGTGCTTCGATTGCAAATGCTAACTTGCAACAACTTTTTGGTCTTTTGCATGCAAATGGACAGAAGCTAGATTAGGAAAGGAGTTAGAAGGCTTTCCTATGAGCATCTAAGGGGAGTGGATGAGTTCATGCGATTAGTTCACGGAAATTTTGCCAAGGATGCTCAAGTTCTTTGCCCATGCCGCAGCTGTATCAACCGAGAGCAACAAACTCTAGATAATGTAGAGGCTCATCTGCTGATGAATGGGATGGCAAGCATTTACGATAGATGGATCCATCACGGTGAACCTTTACATGCACCTCAACCTGAACATGTTCAACCTGATGGAGAGGCACATCATGTTGATCATCAAGGCGCTGATTTTGTAGAAGGTGATCCACTAGTCAATGATGGTTTTGAGGAAGAGGACGAGTATGAAGATGATAGATTTCCTGACCTTTTCAGGGATCTGTACAAGTCAGAACCGCAAGGTGGTGAGGGAGGGAAGACTATATTTTCAGAGCTGATAGAGGAGGCAGAGCGTCCAGCTAATGATGGTGGTACCTTTTCTAGATTTACATTCACTGTGAAGTTGCTTCATGCCAAATCATATACTGGATAAGCAATGCTGCCTTCAACGCGGTACTCCGGATCTTGACATTGCAGTACCCCAAAAGCTCAATTCCCAGAAATTATGATGAAGCGTTGAGCATTATCGGAAGATTAGGGCTTGGCTATGATTCAATACATGTGTGCCCCAATAATTGTGTGTTGTTTCGGAAGCAGTTTGCCAAACTTGACAACTGTCCAAAGTGCAGTGCTTCTAGGTGGAAAGATGTTGATGGGAGGAGGCAGATGCCGCAGAAGGTCTTGAGGCACTTCCCTTTGATTCCAAGGCTGCAAAGAATGTTCATTTCAAAAGAACAATCAGAGGAGGTCCAGTGGCACAAGCTAAGGCGGCAACCCGTGGAGAATGAGCTTAGCCATCCAGCTAACGGAGAGGCATGGAAAGATTTGGAGAGGAAATATAAGTTTTTTGCCTTTGATGCAAGGAATATAAGACTAGGCATCGCCACAGATGGCTTTAATCCTTTTGGAAACATGAGCAACTCATATAGCATGTGGCCCGTGTTTGTGGTGCCGTACAACCTGCCGCCATGGGCATGTATGGACCAGTCCAACCTCATGATGGCGTTGGTGATCCCGGGTCCAGATTCTCCAGGAAAGGATTTCGACGTCTTTATGGAGCCCCTCGTCGAAGAGCTCCTCCTGCTATGGAAAGGTGTACGCACCTATGATGCCCTGAGTCCCGACAAATACGATCTACGTGCTGCGATCATCTGGTGTATCCACGATTTCCTAGCGCTGCACACCTTGTCGGGGAGGATCACGACGTGTTATCAAGCATGCGTGAGGTGTGACAAGGAGCCTTGCTCGAAGAAAATAAGGAATAAGATATGCTTCATTGGGAGCCACCGCTTTCTTCCTCGCAACCATCGTTGGCAAAGAAGTAAAGACTTTAACGGCGAGACTGAAACTCGCGACAAGCCAGCTGAATTCACTAAAGAAGAGCTACTGGAGCAACTTGACAAGGTGAAGCATGTGAGACCAGGAAAGCTTGAGAAGAAAAGAAAACATGAGGATGGGCAATGCTGGAGCCGGAGGTCCATTTTGTGGGACCTCTCCTACTGGGCTGATTTGAAGCTGAGGCATAATCTTGATATGATGCACATCGAGAAGAATATATGCGACAATCTTCTTGGCACATTTCTAAACATTGATGGGAAGACAAAGGATACGGTCAACTCTAGGCTCGATTTGGAAGACATGGGAATAAGAGAAGATTTGCATCTACAACCTGTTGAAGATGGAGAGTCATTTGAAATGCCAGAAGCATGGTATACAATGACTAAAGAAGAAAAGATTAGATTCTGTGAATTCATTAGAGCAGTTAGATTTCCTGATGGGTATGCCGCTAACTTAGCAAAATGTGTGTCTCCTAAGGGATGCAAACTACAAGGTCTGAAAACGCTGACTGTCACATTCTGCTCCAAAGGATTTTACCGGTGGGACTCCGAGGAATGATGCATAAGGATATATATGAAGCTGTTGCTGAACTTGGAAATTTCTTTCGAGAGTTGTGCTGCAAAACACTGAAATTGGATGTTCTTGAAAGGCTCGAAAAAGAATTCTCGGTTATCCTTTGCAGGATAGAGAAGATTTTCCCTCCAGCTTTCTTCACTGTGATGGTTCATTTGGCCTTAAATTTACCAAAAGAAGCAATGCTTAGAGGCCCTGTTCAGTATGGCTGGATGTACCCAATAGAAAGAAGGTTACTTTCATGTAAGCGTTCTGTGCGAAACATGGCCAGACCCGAAGGGTCGATTGCCGAGGCATATATCGTTGATCTTACATTCTGCTCGAGGTACTTCGATGATGTCGAAACAAGATTTAACCGGCTGGGCAGAAATATGACAAAGGATGATTCGCATAGCGGTGATGTCTCGGTTTTCAAGCATGGTGTGAACTTTATTGGAGCATCACAATACTTGGAGGCTGAAGCTGTTGACTATGATAAGATGGTTTGGTATGTGCTCAGAAGTTGCCCCGAGGTGCTACCATATATCGAGTACGTCATCTCTTGCATGTGCCCTCGATATCTTTTTTCTTGGCTTAGAAGGAACCCATTTTGTTGCATGTGATATATTGTTGTTTGCATTGCAGGCTGTGCAAGAAAGAGTTGATGGAGCAAGATAGCCGGATCGAGGTTGATAAATGGCTCGCAAAAGGATTTGCTAAATGGTTTAAGGAACATGTGAGATATCTTGCCTTTGTATCAATTGACACATGATTTCTTTGTGTGTGTATGTGTGTGTTATTCACCCTGGTTTTGGTTTATTTCTTTAGATTGGAAATTTTCACAAGGATAAGAAGGTGAGTGATGATATTTTTGCTTTGGCATGTGAACCGGATAGGAGGGTGAGAATATATTCAGCATGTGTTGCCGATGGTGTCCGCTACCACACCGTTGACCGCGAGAAGAATAGAAACACGCAGAATAGTGGAATTGTTTCTGAGGGAGACCATGAGGATACAATCATTTACTTCTACGGTCAGCTCAGAAGCATCATCAAGTTGCAGTACAATTGTAGCGGTGGCATCCATCGGTCCGTTGTCTTGTTTTGCTGCGATTGGTTCAATGCTGGTGGCAAGAAGAATTCAGGATTCCAAGACGATGGACACTTTAAGAGCATTAACACTGCAAGGTTTTGGTACAAAACTGATCCTTATATTCTAACAAAACAAGCAACAAAGGTGTTCTATGTGCCAGATACCGACTTGGGTGGAAGTTGGCGAGTTGTGCGCAAATTCCAGCATAGGCATTTGTGGAGTGTTACAGAAACTGAAGTGGAAAAGGATCCCTGTGGTGGTGCTGGGCTAACATACCAAGATGATGACACGCCAGAAGTTCTGGTGCATGCTAAAGAAGCCAATGTGCAAACCAGGTTGCGAAGGGACAGGGAGCGTGTGGTACTTGATGATGCATATGTAGAAAAAATGAAGAAAAGGAGGAAGGTGGTAGTTGATGGCCAGGATGAAGAACGAAACAGGATAGATCATACAATGTATCAATATTGTAGTGATGGTGAAGATAATAGGCAGAGGCATTGATTCAATGATGACGAGTAGTTTCTGTTAAGTTCTTGTTAACTGTACTGTTACCTACTGGTTATGACTGAAGTTTTATGTGTGTGAACTACTGTTAATTTCTGTCAAGTTCCTATCCTATGTGTGTGAACTACTGTTAAGTTTCTGTCAAGTTTTATGTACTGAAGTTTATGACTGTATGAAATAGTTATTTTGCTGTAAATTTGTGTGCACTTCCCCTCTTGTTTGCCACTGTAAAATTGCAGCTAAAATGTCCACAAAATATAGTAGAAATGCTGCCAAAATTTAGTATCTTAAGCATACAATGCTGCTAGGTTTCATCGCTAAATATGCAAGCGAAATGCTGCCAAATTTGAGATCACAGTACTCATAAATAGTAGAAGAAATGGTGAACTTGTCACTTGCAAAATGGTGAACTTGTCACTTGCTGGACATAGCAAAAGCTACAGTACATATCAAAAGCTACAGAAATGCTGGACATAGCAAATGATCTTAAATTTTCACTTGCTCGACATACACATTCCACAAAAGCTACAGGGAGTTTTCACTTGCTGGACATACACATTCCACAGTACATAGCAAAAGCTACAGAAATGATCCAAATAATGAAAAAATTGCCTCCTCCATCTCCCTGCATCTTGAACTTCTCTTTCTAACTTGAACCATCTCCCTACATCTTCAGTTCATCATGCACCATCCCCATTGTCTCAGCATTGCTTTCAAGCCTTTCAATTGCTTCAGTTTTCTCCCACACAGCATCTCTTAGGTCACTGATTAAATCTTTCTGAAATTTGGGCATCTCACTGTCCGCCCAACTGAATTTGTCACACCCGACACGGCCCTCAATCTGACAAACCAAATTCAGAGATGAACAAAATTAAGAGATGAACCAAATTCAGAGATGAACAAACCAAATTCAGAGATGAACAAACTGAAGAAAATTCAGAGATGGAGCTGGAAACTAACCGAGCATATCCTACAATTGTGGTATCTCCGGCTGGGGTTGTCATCGCTCCAAGATATCCACTGTGGCATCATCTCTCTGCAGTCGCAGTACTTGGCGGCAGCATAGTCGAAAGGGAGCTAGCGGTAGGGGATGCGTCGGCGGCGGCGACGCAACGAAGAACTGTCGGAGCTGGCGGCAGGGGATGGACCCATGCTGGTCGATCGTGGCGAGCAAGAAGGGACTCGAACCCTAGCTGGAACCCTAGATCGACCGTGGCGGGCGGGGACTTGAACCCTAGCTGGTCGCCGCCGTTCTCGGAGGAAGGAAATGATGCCAAGTCTCATCCCAGATTCGAGTCACCCTTTGATAAGTTAGAGAAAGAATGATTGTATATATAAATGTAGTTCTCATACACAGACAACAACACTGCCTTGTCCCAGTGGTTCGGCGCATACCATACCAGCGCGTGGTCGTGGGTTCGATTCCCCCCTGCGCACCAATTTTTTGACAATTCGAGTCCCCACCCACCCGATTTGGGCCACCGGCTCTAGCCCATAGGATGTGAACCCACTTGTTTGGGCCTATCTGAAGGACCACCCGCCCGATATGGGCCACTGGCTCTAGCCCATAGGACATATACCATTGATATATGCTAAATAAAACTGTATAAGAGTGGGACCCACCTGTCAGATCCATCTCGCGTGTCAATTTCGAGGACCCACATGCTGAGGTGGTTGCCTAGTCATTTTAATTCAACCCAGGTTAAGATGTTATGACCATCTAAATTGGTCGTAGTCTGCCAAATAAAAGGCTCTACACCCATGCCGTTAATTTACAATCATTTCGTGTAAGGAAACTGTGACCTTTTTGACTAAATTGGTCGTTATGTTTCAAGGTTTGGACCCTTCGAAATGCCTTACGATAAATTGGCTCAGAATGGTCATAGATCTATGACCAAAAAATGTGTGGTCATTAAAAAAAGGTCACTAGTGAACAGATTTCTTGTAGTGAACCGCGTTGGTCGCCTCGACTTAGTTGGCGACTCGAGGTGAGTCGTGATCTAGATCAGTTGGCATTATGGCCTCAGCGCCATACACCATGAAGAAGGGCGTGAACCCGGTGGAGCGATTGACGGAGGTGCGGATCCCCCATATCACAGAAGGGAGCTCGTCGACCTAGCATCCTGGGGTACGCTCGAGGGGCACCTAGAGTCACGGCTTGAGCCCGTGGAGGACGCTCTGGTTGGCGCGTTCTGCTTGGCCATTCGACTCCGGGTGGGCGACTGATGCGAGGTCGAGTCGTATGCCATGTTCTTCACAAAATTCTGCCATGGCCCTCTTGGCGAAGTTGGTGCCATTGTCTGTTATGATGTTGTGCGGGTAGCCGTACCGGTAGATGAGCTCGCGTAAGAACTTGGTAGCCGTCTTGCCGTCGCACTTTTTTATTGGCTTGGCCTCGACCCATTTTGTGAACTTGTCGACTACGACTAGGAGGTGAGTGAAGCCAAACAGGGCCTTCTTGAATGGGCCCACCATGTCCATGCCCCATACGGCGAATGGCCATGTGATCGGGATGGTCTTGAGTGCCGAGCTAGGGAGGTGCGTTTGGTGGGCGTACTTCTGGCACCTGACGCATCGTTGGACGATGTTGGTGGCGTCGGCGTGTGCGGTGAGCCAGTAGAAACCATGCCGCATGGCCTTGGCGACTAGTGACTTCGCGCCGGCGTGATTTTCGCAGTCGCCGGCATGAATGTCCTGGAGGATCTTGCGTCCTTCTTCTGGCTGTACGCAGCGCTGGAACACGCCGGTCACGTTGCGTCTATGGAGCTCGCCGTTGATGATGACGAAGGATTTGCAGCAGCGCACGATCATTCGCGCCTCCGTCTCATTGCTTGGTAGGATTTTGTGCTCCAAGAAGGCGACGTATGGTGCTGTCCAGTCGCTAGGTTCCACAACCATGGTGACTAAGGCCGGTTCTAGTTGCAGTGGTATCCCGACGTCGATCTCTTTTGGTGGGCTGACTGATGGTTTATGGGTGACATCGAGGAAGACGCCTACTGGTGGGGCTTGTCGTGTCGATCCAATGCGAGAAAGGGCGTCTGCCTCCTCGTTTTTGCGCCTGTCAATCCACTCGATGGAGTAGCCGTCCAAGTGTCCTCCCAACTGGTCGACAGCTTGGTGGTACGCGATCATTGTTGGGAAGACGGCGCCGCACATCCCGGTGACTTGGCTGCCGACTAGGTCGGAGTCGCCATAACATCGTAGGCTGTTGACGTTCATCTCCTTGGCAGCTCTCATGTCGTGAAGGAGGACCTCGTATTCTGCCATGTTGTTGGTGCAAGGGCTTGAAGTTGAGGTGGAGCACGTAACGGAGCTTGCCTCCTTTAGGAGAGGTCAGTATGACCACAGCCCCTACGCCGTCAGCGTTCTTGGAGCCATCAAAATGGAGCGACCAGTAGTGGAGGTACGGGAGCTTCTCTAGTTGTTGTGCTTCTTCCCGGTCTGTAAGGAAATCAGCCAGGGCTTGTGACTTGATCGCTTTGCGGGGCTCGTATTTGATGTTGTGGACGCCGATTTCGACGGCCCACATGGCGACTCACCCGGTCGCCTCGCGATTGCGTATGATGTCTTGCAGGGGCGCGGAAGAGACCACCGTGATTGGGTGCTCCTAGAAGTAGTGTGGGAGTCGGCGATGTGCTCGGAATACCGCGTACACCAGTTTTTGGTATTGCGGGTAGCGCTGTCGTGAGTCCATCAGGACTTTGCTGATGTAGTAGACAGGGCGATGTATGAGGCGCTCCTTGCCCTCTTCCGGTCGTTCGACGACCATCACGGCGCTGACGACTCGAGTAGAGGCCACGACATAGACGAGCATTGGCTCTTTGTCGAGTGGAGCAGCGAGTAGTGGGGCCACGAGTAGCACTTCTTTGAGCACTTTGAGTGCGTCGTCAGCCTCCGCGTCCCATTGGAACATGGGGTTCTTGCGCATCAGGCGGTAGAGGGGCATTGCCTTCTCACCTAGTCGGGGGATGAAGCGACTGAGGGTCGCGACTCGCCCTGCCAACTTCTGGACGTCGCGCAGGCACTCGGGTTTCCCGAGTCACGCGATGGTGTCGATCTTGGTGGGGTTGTCTTCGATGCCTTGCTTGGAGACTACATATCCCAGGAGCTATCCGGTGGGGACGCCGAAGGTGCATTTTCTGGGGTTCAGCTTGATGTGGTACCTCCGCAGGTTTGCGAAGGTTTCGGCTAGGTCGGCAAGCAGGTCGTCTTGGCGGGTGGATTTTACCACCACGTCGTCGATGTAGACGTGAATGTTGCGGCCAATTTGGCTCGCTAGACACTCCTGCATGCATCTCTGGTATGTGGCGCCTGCGTTCTTGAGGCCAAACATCATGGTCGTGTAGCTGAAGGCGCCGAATGGCGTAATAAACTCCGTCTTCTCCTCGTCCTCAACCGCCATCTTGATCTGGTTATAACCAGAGTAAGACGTCAAGGGAGCACAGCGACACTGATCCCGCGGTCGAGTCAATGATCTGATCGATGCGCGGTAGGACGAACTCCTCCTTCGGGCAGGCGCTGTTAGGGTTGGTGTAGTCGATACACAATCTCCATGTGTTGTTCTTTTTAAGAACTAGGACTGGGTTTGCCAGCCACTTGGAGTATTTGATTGGCCGGATGAAGCCTACGACTAGCAGGCGCTAAACTTCTTCGGCGATTGCTCGACGGTGCTCTTCATCGAAGGGTCGTAGCGACTGCTTTACTGGTCGCACTTTGGGGTTGGCGTTGATTTTGTGCTCAGCGAGTTCCCTCGGGAAACCTGGCATGTCAGATGGCTTCCATGCGAAGATGTCACGGTTCTCACGGAGGAACCCGATGAGCGCGCTTTCCTATGCGGGGCTCATGTGCGCCCTGATGGTGACTATTTGGCTGGAGTCGCCTGGGACGAGCTCGACGGTGTGGGTGTGCTGGTCGCCTCGAACGTGGAGTTCGCGGCGGTTGGTTTCTTCAGGATGGTGGGGTCGTCTTTGTTGATGTTGCCCGCGTATTTCGCGAGCTCCTCCGCGTGATCGGTTTCTGTGGCGATGACGGCGTCGGCGAGCTTAGCGCCTTTGTCCTCACATTCCATGGCCATGTCGGGGTCGCCATGGATGGTGATGATGTTGTTTGGCCCGGGGAGCTTTATCATGTTGTGGGCGTAGTGCGGGGTCGCCATGAACTTTGTGAATGCCTGGCGACCCAGGACACAGTGGTAGGGGCTGCGGAAGTTCACCAGCTCGAATACGATCCTCTCCGTGCGGTAGTTTGTCGGAGTGCTGAAGGTGACTGGCAGCGTCTTCGGGTTGGCTCAATGGCTGTTTCTAGGAGCTAGAGCCTCTTGAACGTGTCCAGGTACAGGATGTTGATGGAACTCCCACCG
Organism: Avena eriantha; assembly: GCA_910589775.1. NCBI lineage: Eukaryota > Viridiplantae > Streptophyta > Magnoliopsida > Poales > Poaceae > Avena > Avena eriantha. The sequence continues at coordinate 77,002,380 of OU342746.1, forward strand.
TCCATTAGTGTCTTGGGCAGCCAGTAGTCAGCCACCTTGGGCCTGACTACCAGGGTGACTCGCCCTGGGTATTCGATCCTTGGCGCATGGTCCTGGCAACTCCAGGTGATGCTCTACTCGGACCAGTTGAGGAATCAAGGGATGTCGACCTGTGTCACCGTGTTGACGGTGACCGTGCGGGCGAGCACCTTCTTCCCGTGTTTGGTGCCGAGTCCGGTGAACGTGTCTAGCGAGCCGACGGCGGTGCCGAAGCCGCCGCCGTTCCCGTTGTACCGAGGTGGGTTCTTACTAGGGTCCTCCCTTGCTCGCCTCGCCTTCTCAATCTCTTTGAGAGAGTGGCAATCAATGGTAGTGTGGGTGGTGGGTTTTCCCTCCCTCTGTGGTAGATGCAGGGATGATTGAGCAGGGCAGCGGGGTCAAATTTCGGCCTTGCTGTGTTGTTGGAGCGGTAGTTTCTGTTGTCGTGGTAGTTTCCTCCGTCGTGGCGGTAGTTCTTGGAGTCGCGCTAGCCGTAGCTGGCGTTGGCGACGAAGTCGACTCGCCTGTCCGTGCGGCGCTTGCCGGTGATGCGGGTGTTGTTGTAGCGCATGTCGCGTAGGCGCCCGCTGTCGTGGATGTTGGTGCGGCGTCTTCCTCCCGACTCGTCGTCAGAGTCTTGGTTGGGGTCCTCCTCCGCGTAGCGCTTGGCGATCTCGAGGAGGTCGGGGATGTTGTCGAGCGTCCGGTAGACCTTCTTGATCTTAGCGACCAGGGGTTCATACCGGCACGCATTCTTGAAGCAATGTATCGCTGTGTCTTTGTGGATGTCGGAGGCGTTGATCCACAGTTCTTGCCATATTTGGATCCAGCGGCGAGTCGACTCGCGTTGTCCTTGGATGCATCGCTCCAGATCCTCTATGGTGGTGGCGCGGGTGTAGGAGCCCTCGAAGTGCCTAACGAAGGCGTCTCGCATTTCTTCCCAGGAATCGATGCTGTTGGCGGGGTGCGTGTTTATCCATTGTCGGGTCACACCCTCCATCGTCAGGGGGAGGTAGAGAGCGGCGAGCAGGTCGGTGTGGCCTGCAATTCCCATTGCCATGAGGTATGTGTTCAGCCAGACAGCGGGATCGTATGTCGGGTTGTACATTTCGATCTCCTTGGGGGACTTGAAGTTGGCGGGGTATTTTTCCCCACGAATCATGGGACCGAAGCATTGCAGCCCGACTCGACTGAGCGAGCCTCTTGGTTCCGGGTCGCCGCGGTTGGTGAGGGTGTGCCTCAGGTCGTTGGGCTGGCGCGACCGCCATGCCTGGTTGTTGATGATGTTCATTCGGGCATCGAGGGGCTGCCCGTTGGTGGTGACCGTGTTATTCGCCGGTCATGGCTCGTTGGTTGACAGCGCGGGATTGGTGGCCTGTGGTTGGTTCGCCAGGGGCTGTGGTGGTGTGCAAATTAATGCGTTGGCCACGGTGGGGTGGCCGCTTGATGCCGCCCTACTTGCTGATGAGCAGGAGTACATCCGCCCCGCGGGTAGCCTCTCGCGGCTTGTTGCTCGACGGCCCTGACGAATAGGGGCTTGGCGTACTGGATCTATAGCGCGTCGTCGCCTTGGACGTCGAGGTTGGCAATCGCGGCGTCAGCCGCGACGACGTTGTCTGGGTGGAGTATAATGGTAGCCCGTTGGCGTCGCAGGCTTGAGGCGAGATGATGATCCGCGGTTGGTCCGGCCGGCGCGCGCGGCCCATGGGTGGTGGAGGGGCTCCGGTTGCCGGTGTGCCAGGTGGTGGTCTCGCGGGGTTGCTTCCGCTTGGCAGCGCGTTCTCGCATTATTGGCGCTCGGCGGTGCATGCGGGGACGCTTTCGTCGTTGAAATTCAGGACGCGGCCCTGGACATTGGAGTTTAGGCGGGTCCTGATGCGGCGCTGGTGATAGAGCGATAGCTCCCGCGTCGTTTCCCGTTCGAGGCGGTATTTCTCACCCTCGGTGAGTTCGTTACGTTGCGCCTCCAAGAGCCGGAGGCGGGCTTCCTCCACCTCCGTGGCTGTCGCAGTTGGCGGGATTGGCGTGGCGAACGGATCTGGCAGTGGGGGCGTGCTGCCCGCCATGTAGATCGCGTTGAAGCGATTGGATCTGGCACAAAAATCCTCGGGGGACTCCGAGCCAGAATCGGAGTCGAAGGTCCCTAGGATGGAGGAGTCCTCAAAGTCCTCGGGGTTGGAGACTCGCGTGATGGAGTCCTTCCGTGATGCGGCGGTGATGGATCCTTCGACCAAGGCAGGGGTCGCGGAGTCGATGTCGTTGTTTAGGGCGTCGTCGTTGGTGGCGGCGTTAGTCTCGGCTGCATCACTGGCGGCCGAGTCGTACTTGGTGACGAGGCTCCTGATGGAGTGGACCTGCTCCTCCGAGGGCAGATCGCGGTGCAGCGGCGATCCGCCAATGATCACCGTTGCAGCTGGGTCGACCGCACCGGTGAAGCCGACGAAGAGGTTGATGGAGCCGACCGGCATCACCGCGCCGTGAGTGACCGGGCGTGACGCCGGGATGTAGCTGTTGGGCAGGATCTGTAAGATCCAGCCGATGGCGATCATGCGAGCGGCCGATCGATCGGCGAGTAGGGTCTCGCCGCAGAACTCAGGCCAGTCCCGTATTCCCCACGGTGAGCGCCACTGTCGTAGAAATGGCCACGGCAGTCGCTGCCACTAGCAGCGATTGATTGTTTCGTGAGGAAGAGTTGGCGGCCATCTGCGGTGCGAGATGGGGGCGGATGCACATGGGTTTACCCAGGTTCGGCCCCCCCGGAGGGTAAAGACTTACTCCTGCTAGGTTAGATTATTGGAGAGCGAGTTACAGGGGTGGCGAGCTCGGCATCTAAGCAGCGAGTCTGAGGGGGTGTATGATGGAACGTGAGTCCTTAGGATACCCTAGGGAGGTTTATATATGAGGCACCTCGCTAGGGTTTACAAGCTACCACCGAACAAGATAAGGATTCGGCGGTTTTGACCTAATCCGATTGGGCTTCTGTTACGCTCCTGGGCCTCCAGTCTCCAGTCGCTGCGCCTCTCCTTCCATCGTAGTCCAGTCGCCATCCTCCAGGCGCACTCACAGACCCTTTGGGCCAATCGGAACGTCCTGCTGGACATACCCCCTTTGGCATATCCCCATCAGTATCTAGCCACAATTAATCATTCTAATTGGAAACTCGGGGTCTACTCTATCAATTTCTACACTTAGTTCTTCTTTGTAGCACGTAGGCCAATAACAATCAATTTTCCGCCTAAGAGCTCGGGGGCTATAGTGGGATATATCATAAAAATGAAATTTAAAGATCGAAGACTTACAACTGCAATAATCTTCAGACTGTTTGCCAAATGAGCATATGCTCGTGGAAAGTCCTAACATTGTTATAAATGGAATTCGCCTGTTGTATAAGATCATCTAGGTTCAGTGTCGGAGGAGTCAGAGGTAGAGCGGATGTAGAAGCCAGACGCATGGATGAACCCCTAGCCGTCTCCTATGTAATAATAGCAGTTGATTGTGTAGTGGCTCCTAGCTTGGTCGTTGCTACTGTTGTTGTTGTTGTTGTTTTTGCTCCCTCTGCTGGCTGCTTCCCCTTCTCAATGGCATCCTTAGCCGGAGCTTCAACCACTTTGGAGTAGGTGCTCTCCTGCATCGCCTGGCCGCTGGGAGCAAGGTCAATGCCAGTAGAGCCTGAGACATTTGGTGTTGGATTGATGTCTCTCTCCTTGACAGAGATCTCAGGGATGACGGGGGACGAAGTTCCAGTGGAGCCTCTTGCAAGCTTGGTGGTAGGAGTCGGGGGAGCAACAGCGGGCGATGACTTGGTCAACATATCACGAATATTTTTGAAACCTCAAACATCTTTGGAGGTTCGCTTCAAACCAACACCGGATCTCTTCCTGAAATGTACAAAGTATAAGTACAGGGATTGAGTAGGTGAAAAGCAAAGCAAAGTCGGAGAATGAATGTACTTACACCATAGTAGGTGCCTTGGTTAAAGGGATACCGGTGGACTTCTTCTTCTCTGCCTCTAAGGCGGCATTGGATTTCTTGGAGACTCAACTCTCCGATTTCTTCTTCTTCTTTCCCTCGACAGTAGCATCAGAGGTGGAGGTCTTCCGCTTCCATGCTGCCAAAGCTATATGATCCTTGGAGGTATCATCATCGGACACAACCTGAATATCCTTCAGCCTTGGATCATAGACTTGGGAGCCCATCAGATCCGCCGCCAAGATCACCATATGATGGGTCAAAAAGCATGTCAGATGGTTGATACACCCAATTCAGAAACCTTGGAGTACATATAAAAGCAATGAAGGAAACATAGTTACCTCTAGGGATTTGCCGCATTCGTACATGTCGAAGGTGATGTTGAAGCCATGCTTCTTGTCCTTCACCTTGATGATGTCCTTTAGCTAAAGCTTGATGGAGTCCTTGGAGAAGTTGCCCTCGGAAATCCGCATCGGGTATTTCCTCTCCTTGGCATACTTGTGCATCATCTCAGTGCGGTGCTATAGAGGTTGGATCTACCTTATGAACAAGTATATGGCTAGGTCTAGGCTAGTTAGCCCTCTATCAACCAGCCATTCTATCCACCTTACGAAATGAGAGGCTTCATTGTTGGATGGGAGGGGGCCTTGGGATCTCCAGGTGGGGGCCTCTGTGGAGGCTCCATCGACAAAGTCGGGGTACGAGTCTTCGTGGCCGGCGAGAGCTATATCGGGGCTATAGAAATATGTATGTTGCTAGTTTTGGCCAAACTCGTGGCCGATAATGTTGGGGAATCGCCGATTAGGACGGACCTTAAAACTCAGGGGTCCGCAGTTCATCCTTGGACTCTCTGGACTCTTTATTGGCGGTGAAGAAATAAATAGATAGATCTAAGCTAGGTTTGATTCCTAGGTATCTGATGGCAACAATCGTGGCCACTTTTTGTTGGGACTCCAAGTGTAGAGTGTTGTAGCAAGATTCTTTTCCCCACAAGGGTGGCTCGCGGGTTTAAATCAAACTCTTGGGGAACTGACTTATAAGTTATTTGCGTTCTCCTTGTCAAGAAACCTATAAAGCAAAATAATGTGTCTTGTGTCCCCAACTCCACCAAGTGGTTGTCAAGCACAAGGTTTTTTATTAGTAATGTGAAATGAAATATGGTAAACTCAAATAAATAAAGTAAAACAATGCAAATTATATGAGATATGTGAAGATAAAGTCGTTTTGGGGTTTTTATGAGTGATTGCAAGTAGGAAAAGTATTTTTGTATTTTATAAATAATAAATTGCATAAAAAAGTGATGATAATTGCAATGGAAAGGTGTTTCTTATGATTAAAATTGGACTGAGGTTCATTGATTCACTTGTCTACTCTCTCTTTCTAAGTTGTGGTGATCATAAAACAATTCATCAATGATAAATATCCATGGAACTTCTATATGTGTATGATAAGCATTCATATGGGCATCACGTCCTAACATAGAGATGGAACACATCTCTCTTATACTCCTCAAGAAAGGGAAACCTCCATGCAATCTTGAATCAAGAACAAATCAGAGTATAGCTTTAAGTAATATGACATGATGTTTGAAATACAAATATGCTACCTTGACCTAACAAGATTATCTCACTGTCACAAGATAATTATAGCACATGATTTCAATTTATCCCTAGTGAGGTAGCAAAAGAAAGGTAAAAACCAAAGTATATCTTGAATATTGTTGTCACAATTCAATCACTACCACTATGCTACTCCATCTAACACAGACTTCTCCCCATACAAGTTCTTGCATATAAGTTGGATCAAAATAAGCAATTAAGAATGGGGTATATGCTATGCATCTAGCAATACATCTTACACAAAATAGGTTCCAATCTGATATATCAAATCATAGAATAAAGATCCACCACATAGGGATTACATATATGACCGTAATCACGTTGGGCAGCTCATATGGTACTAGATATATGAAGAACAGGAGACAAATATATCAAGCTACTGCCACAAACCATAGTCCAGGGGTGGACTACTCCCTCTTCATCATGGTGATGATGCTGGAGATGTTGGAGAGGGTGGGGAGGCGGCTCTGGTGGAGTTTCCCCCTCCACTCTTCGCTAAATCTAACTCTATTTGGTGGTGTTTTTGTCTATGTTGTCTTCTGACTGGAGGACTCCCTGGGGGTCCTTATATAGGGTTTTTTAGGTCAAGAGAACTCTATGGGCGAAAGAATCAAGGCGATCGGACAGCCGAGGAGGAAACGGTGGCAGGGCGTGCCCACCTAGGCTGGGCTCACCCTCTAGGATCTTTTGGGCCTTCTGGCCCTTCTCCCAAGGTTCTTGCGCTCTAGATGCTTCTCGTGGTAAAATATTGACATCCCCAAAAGCTCAGGTCCATTTGACTCAGTATAGGTCTTGAAACATCAAAAACATGGAAAACAGGGTTTTTTTTGCCCTACAGGGTTATAACCAAAATAAAGGGATCATTGATAAATCCCCAAAAATCAATGTAAAAGATGGATATAACCTTATATATGATGTAAATATGTGGGTAAACATGTCAACAAACTACAAAGTTCATGTATGCATTTTACAAGCATCAATATCCTTCGCACAAAGTTGTGTAATTGCTAAGTACAAGGATGCTCTTGGGAGAAAGATTATGGGGAAGAACCTGGAAATGCCATAGAATTTCGAGAAAGAAGTCAGAGACTAGAAGGCTAAAACCATGTACAAGCGGAGATTTGAGGTAGACCTTCTCTCTAGCTTGGGGAGAAGGGACCACTTCGTCAGCTGGTGCTGGCCGCCAGACCAACCCCTTCGTCGTAGGGAGATATCCGTCAGTGATGAGTTCTTCCAGTTGTTCGGTGGAGAGATCGGAGCCCCTCCATGCTCCTTTGTGGGAGTCACCCTCCTCCTCCACACCTTCATGCGCCGCTCGAGTTTGGTCATCGCTTATGGTTCCCACCACAGCGGAGACAGGCACCACCACCCCCCTCTGGCGGGACAGTCACTCCCTTAGATGGCTCGATTAAAGCCTCAGGAGCCACCACTGTTGATGGAGTGTTGCGCGATGGATTAATGGGGATGAGGAGGAGAAGATATTTTGGTAGGGTTTTCTTGTTGAGGAGCTTGAACAGTCACGCGGCGAGAGGAGGAAGACGATGTAGGGGAGAATGTGGGTAAACGAGACTACTCTGGCCACAGTAAATATTTATAGACCATGGCATCTAGATTCGTGCATTGAAGATCTAACGGTTGCAGCGTTGACAACGTGTGTGCGAACATGCGCAGTAATTTCGCTACATCCCCTATTTGCCGCTTAACGTTTTGGATTTTCCACACGGGAAAATCGCTAAATTCACTACCATATGTGAGTTTTGAGGTAGCGTAGGTTATAGCCTATGTCATCCTACTAACCGTTGCAGTGGAGAAGTCACGTCTAAAGATTCCATTAAAGACGGGCGCTGTCCGACCATGGGAAAGTAGACTTGAAGAATCTCCAGATTACATAATGAAGACGAAGAGGATTGTAGTGTTCTTTGGGAGACCTTCGAGATATTGCTTGACAAATTTCTAGCATCAAATAGATAGAGCATTCAAGACCAAAGGGCAAGACGATGCAAGATCTCAAACTCCTCAGGGGGCTACTGTTGGGGATATGCTAAATGGGTATCACCATTACATGTCTCTAATCCGGATAACCCAGGTGGCCCATAGTTGGTAGCATGGACCATGGCCTGCTGGGCGGCCCAGTTATACGGAGCTAGAGGGAGGCCCATGCCAGATCAAGGAAGGCTACGATGCAGTCACTGACCTAATTGAAGCCTTGGAGTACAAGACACGAAGACTAGTTAGTATTAGTGTAGGACTCTATAACCTGTCCGACAAGGTCCTTTCCCTATAACCCTAGGTTCTGGCACCTTTATAAGCCGGACCTGTGGGAGTCTTTAGGGCAACAACATACAACGATGCATAACACATCGCATAGCGAACCAATCTGTGTAACTCGGCGTATTTCCATTATAGCGATTTATAGAAGGAGTAGAGTTCCGCCACCATTGTGGGACATGAACTTGGGTAAGCTGTGTAACCTAGTACATGTCAACTCACTGGCTTCTCCCACCTCTCTAAACAAGCTCTGTGAGGACCCCTCCATGGCGTACTTGTCGGCAATACCACGACACTCGCACCTGTGGTGGGTCGTGGAAAAGGACCGCAACGACGGCGGCTAGCGCCCACGTGCCTGCGTCATCTTAGTCGCGTGGGTCGAGCTACTTCGGCTGTGTGCTGCCTATTGCGGTGGCTTCCTCTTGGGTTGTTTCCCTCCGGGGATTTGGCCCAATGCAGAAAGTTGCCCCATAAATTTAACTTTAAAATATTTATCGAATATATTAATTCACAATTCATATATACAAATACATATTTATAAATTGCCATTTATCCGAAACATCTTTCATTCTTTTCCTTCCTCCGAACATCTCTGGACCCTCTTCGAAACTATTCTAATAATTCTTTTTGGGAACATTTTCAATCTTTCTTTCTCATCGGTGATCCCTTCCTTCCATATCGATCTTAGAACATTGTTAGACCCTGTTATCCTACGGTTCAGGAATGTCACACACATGATCGATATTCCTCTCTGATCAATGATCAATAGCGGGACTGGGAAGACCCTATTGACCCCCATGCATCATGAGACTCCATTGTCTTCGAACCATAAAATCGGTGTCATATTGTATTTGTATCTTCGATACCCGACTTGTACAAGATTCGATCTTTAGTATCATTATACCAATCTCGTTACCGACAAGTTTACTTAACTCGTTATCGTGATATCGTATCCTCATGACCTAGTCACACGCTGTAGCATATTGGATGCAATTTCATCGTGTGAGCCTAGTGTATCTTCTTGTCACACAGGTGGACAAATCCCGATCTCGATACATAGGCCTCAAATGTTCCTTTGGAATACCCATTACACATTTTTATGGCCACCCAATTATGGACATGACGGTTGATGAGTCCAAAATTGAAGTATATTTACCTTTTGTTTTTGCATAAATAGAATAGGGTTTTTTGTATTTCACTGTGTTTGCGCGCACCTTTTTGTCCTTGTTTCAACAGGATCATGAATCACTAAGTCTCTTATGAACTTATCAACTGGTACTGTCATATTATGATATAATATGATATTTTAGGTGATAAAAGTCATTTTATTGATTTACCTTCGCACCCGGGAGAATACCAAACGATAGGAAAGCATCTGCCGTGATAACGATCTGCCCGTACCGTCCCCCTGTACCATGCAACATCGTGTCCGCCTCGTCAAATACTTTCTCCTGGCAAATACAGTGGAGGTATCCGACATACACAACCACCAGAATTCACGAAAAACCACATCAGAAAGGGATCTGAAGGAGGAACTTGGAGAAGGGAAAATTCCTAGTGCTTCACGGATCATTGGAGGACATCACATCATACCCTTCATCATCAACCGCTGCATCTCCATCATCATTACTATCCACATCTCATGATCTTGTTGTAATTCCAGATTCAATTGTGGTTTGCACTAGATTTATCCCTGTACTTTTATCCATCCATTTGATTATGATGATGTCACTGATTGCTTCCATGTGTGAGTAGTTTACCCTCATTATTCGGGAGATGGAGAAACCCTAGCACTATTATGAAGTTGCAATAAAGATGATATATTATTGTGTCCATATGACTGGCCGGTCTATGATATATTTATGATTTGTGTTTGATCTCTCTCTTTAGATGGTATGTGTAGTCGGCCACATATCATTTCCTTCGAGACTAAAGTGAGGGAGAAATCCTTTGGACATGTTTGGAAGTGTGCCCGAAGAGCTTTGTGACAATTAGCGCCGGCTAGAGACCTACACGGTCAAAGGAGGATAAATAAAGACTCCCTAAGATTATTAAGAAATCTACGGGGAGACGCTTAATTTCGGTGGTTTGTATGGGTGATTTCTCTCATACATCGTAGTGGTTATTTAGAGGTGACCTCACTCTTAGCTCAACAAAGTGGCTTCCTACGAGCCTTGTAGTGACCATCTTATTATGGAGCTCTCTCCACACATATCATGACATAAGAAGTATGTTATCTTAATTAATAATAATATCACGCTAGTGGTGTATCCTACATCCCGAGAATGTTTTAGTCCTATTTAGTTCAACCACGTTTTCACACAACCTTGTTACTTGCTTTCTTTTAATTGTTTTAGTTACTTTTATGCACTCAATGAAAAACCTTTCAAACACCCTTTACTTGAGATCAAAGGAAGCTTGGAAGTATCGTTTGGTGGAAAGTGATAAGGGGCATAAAGACCTTAACCAAATATCTCTATGTGGGTACGATACTCTTATTTCAAAACTAGCTACAATTGATTTGTGCACTTGCAGTCATCAATGGTTAGTGAGATCAAAGCATTCTTCCGGAGATAGTGATTAATATGATCTCACGGTCTAAGGAGAAGGTTACTTCATTTCTAATTATTACAACGATGAACCATGTGACTAGATCATGTTGCAATACTTAAGTGGGTAATTTCCATCATATCATTCTTCAATGATATGAATTCATTGTCAATTGACATAAATGCACCATGATCAGGAAACCTTGATCATCGACTGCCCAACAAACTAGTTTAATAGAGCCTACTAGGGACCAGGTTTGTTTACCTACCATACCGACATTAGTGTTTCCTATTGATACAGTTATAGCACAGTATGAAACTGTTATGAACTAGTTTGAGATATGATAATGAACCTATTTATTATTTTCCTCTAGGACATATCTCATTCACAATTAACAGAAGGTTATGATGAGTTTAAATGGAAATTAATTGTGAAGGGTAAATTCACAGTTAACTCCATGTATAGAGCCTTAATACATCCTAATATTACAGTCGATGATAATAATAAGAAAATTTAGAAAATGAAGATACCTCTAAAAACGAAAGTTTCTGCATGGTATCTTTGTAGAGGAGTAATACTTACCAAAGATAATATTGTTAAAAGGAATTGACATGGAAGTAAACGGTGCATGTTTTGTCATCAAGATGAGACGATTAAACATTTATTCTTCCAATATAAATTTGCTCGGTCTATATGGTCAATTATCCAAGTAGCGTTTGGTTTATCTCCCACACGATTGGTGACCAATGTTTTTGGAAACTGGTTATATGGGATTAATGAGAAGTACAAGATTATTTTTAGGGTGTAAGGGCTTGCCATTATTTGGTCGCTATGGCTTTATAGACATGACAAGATTTTTAATAATGAATTGTCTTCTAACTTGCAGGTTATCTACCGGTGTACGACTACTCTTCATTTATGGTCATCACTTCAATGTGTGGAGCATCGTCACCTGTGTACGGAGGGATGTACACGCTTGGAGGATACAACGAGGGATATCTTTTCTAGGCTTGGATGGCAGTGTGATTTGAGTATTGATCTACCATCAGACTAGGCGGCAGGGTAAACATATTTTGTTGTACTATTCACCTATGTTTTATCTTACTGGTTTCTTTCGGTTTTTTGTCGGTTGTGTACATCATGGTTATGCAAAGGTCGGGTGTAAATATTACTTTGGTAATAAAGCACCCATTTCCAAAAAAACTCACCATCTCCACAAGAGGAAATTGAGAAATTTCAGGGTGCTAGACCTACATATATACGATCTCACAGAAATTCAGTACTTTGTTCCTAGGATAACCAGCATCCACAGAGGCACACATGAGGGGAAACATTGGATAACAAAAATCTATAGTTCAAAGAGGGGAAACGTCAGACAATGGATATTGTTTACACAAACTAGTGCAAGCCATGGCAGGAAGGAAGACGGTATGGAAGATCCAGGGAGAGCCCTCCATCCACCTCCATTCCCCTATGGCCACTGCTGTCATGCACAACATCTAGGATTAGGCTAGCTCCAACTTCAGAGGGCGGAGGAGATTAGGATGGTGGGTAAGCTGGATGTCGAGGGTTAGGATGAGGAGGGCGTCGCGGTGTGGGAAGAGGACGACGATAGGGGTTGGGAAGAGGAGGGTAGCGGGGGTACGCAAGAGGAGGGCTGCGGGACTTGCCTCACGCTGAGTGATGTTTCGCTCGGTACGAAGGGTTCGGGGGCATGATTCCACGCTGATTCAGAGGTTGTTGGCTCCTTATTCGGTCGTGCCTAAGGACAGGCGTGTGGCGGCGTGCTTGGAGATGGGCCAATCTTTCCATGCCCCAATTCTAAACCAACCAAACGTTCGAATTTAGTGTCTAATTCCGGAATTCCAATTCGGAGGTCTAATTTTGTCCATCCAAACACTAAGAGACCTTCATTTTTATATACCAGAACACAAATTCATATTTCAAGTATAAAAAGCACAATTAAGTACTCCCTCTATACCAGATTGTTGGGCTAAACTCTTGAACCTAGGTGATTTCTAATTGTCGATAGAAATGGTGAGAGAAGCACTAGTTTAGCCTACTACTAGGAAACCCCTTATTAGTGGTGCACCTTTTTTCACTTTCAGTGGCGCATATCTAATGCGCCACTGATACGCCGCTACTGATAATTAACTTATGTGGCGCATATTGAAATGCGCCACAAAAATCTCAAATTTCTATGGCGCATATGGCCAATATGCGCCACAGAAGTTTTTTTCCAAAATTCAAAAAAAAGGCGGACCAGATCTCAAATTTCTGTAGCGCATATGGCCAATATGCACCACAGAAGTTTTTTTCAAATTTCAAAAGAAGGGCCATATCTAGATCTGGCCGGAGTTGGTGGCTAGTGTTTGGTGGCTGGTGGCTGGTGGCTGGTGGCTGGTGGCTGGTGGCTAGTGGCTAGTGTCTAGTGGCTGGTGGCTGGAGGAGGTCTAGGAGGAGTGGGTCGTCGAAGGAGGTTGCCGGAGGAGAAGGAGGAGGAGGCCACCACCGGAGTTGGTCGGAGTAGGAGGAGGAGTTTGCCGGAGGTGGAGGAAGGTGTCACCGAAGTTGGAGGAGGAGGTCGTCAGAGTTGGTGGTGGAGGAGGAGGAGGTCGCCGGAGGAGGAGGAGAAGGAGGAGGAGGGGGAGAAGGAGGAGGAGGAGGTTGCCGTAGGTGGTGGAGGAAGAGGTTGCCGGAGGTGGTAGAGGATGAGGAGAATGAGGAGGTCACCGTGGTGGAGGAGGTCACCGGGGTGGAGGTGGAGGTCGCCGGAGAGTGGAGAAGGAGAAGGGGAGAAGTATGGAGGGGATAAAAAGGAAAAAGAGAGGGAGAAAGGCGCCGGAGGGATTCAAAATTCGAATCCCGCCCAAGACTTCTGTGGCGCATATGGGAGAAATGCGCCACATAAGTTTCTCTCTCTTTTTTATTTTTTGCAGGAAAAAACCTTTTTCGGCCATAACTTTTTACTCTTTTCGAATTTGAGGTTTCTGTAAAATCCAGAACTGCCGTAGGCAGTTGAAATCGAGTAGGAAATTTCGAGACGATCATTTTGATATATTAATCTTTTTTTCCGACATTGTATGCAAAAGTTATGGCCGTTTTACCGTGCCATGACCTATTTTTGCAAAGTACATCTAAATTCATGTATTTCAATTTTCACTACAACTACACCCCAAAATATAACTACATCTCAAAGGAATTATTTTCTTGAAGTTTTTATCATTTTTGTTAATTTTTTACAAAACTGAAAAGGCGATCCACGTGGGGGGGGGGGTGATTTGTTTTTTACATCTATATGCGCCACACAAACATCACTTTATGTGGCGCATATAGACATATGTGCCACATAATTGTCTCCCCCCTTTTTTTGGTGTTGGGTCCCATCAACTTTCTGTGGCGCATACATCTATATGCGCCACATAATCATCACTTTCTATGGTGCACACAAAAATATGGCCACAGAAATGTGGATTTCTGTGGCGCATATTGGTTCCGTGCGCCACTGAACTGCCAAATCTCAGTGGCTTTTTTCTGTATGCGCCACTGATATTAATCTGTGACGCATGGTTTTGCATATGCGCCACAGAGTAGCTTGTCTACCTATAGTTGTTTCCCTAGTAGTGTTGATCCATGCGTGAATTAAAACCAGAATTGCAGCGGATATATATGGCCACTTCCGCATGCATGACCTATCTCTATCACCAATTAAAAACTAGACTTAAGGGTATGAAGTGGTCAGTTTCATCATCACGCGGATGACCCCGCTGTACCCCCTCAATGTTAAACGTGTTCACACAAGGAAACAAAAAGGAAGAAAATAGTGGGAAGATTGGGAGGATTTTTAGGAGCAAAGTAGCCATGCGGGGAGTTAAAGGGGTAATTACTTCACAATTTAGCCTATTAGTTCGGCATCTCTTCAAAAACCATATTAGCGCAACAATCCGGTATGGAGGGAGTAATATATAATACAATTAATTATTTGAAATGTTTTCGTATTTCAGGATAGTAATTAAACATGTTACATGTGGTGCCTCTTTATTTTATAGCTGCATTCAGCGTTCACATTAATCATGAATTCTAATCAATGATTCTCGATTAGTATTAAGCTAGCATTAGCGATAGCTTGTATCATGCATGCCATATTGAGAAATTTTTGACGTGGCATGCTAATTAATGGAGAAAGAGATGGTGGTGCTATCATAGCACATAAAACTAGATATTTCAATGGTACTAAATAGATTATGTACACATATTTATATTGGGATTTGATAAACAATTAAATATTATGCAACTATTGTACTCCCTCCGTTCGGATGTTAGGTCCCCTTTTGGTTTTCTACATGCTCTGAATTAGCTAAGAACTAAGGTCTATTTAGCACTTAATTATCCTAATCAATAGCTAGGTGTCCCTCTCTTCCAAAATTTGCTTCTATCTCCACCCACATTTCGTTGGTGGGAAACCGTTTGATCTGCATGCAGCACTTTGATTGGATGGCTAATTAATTGGAGATTAACTTGTTTGATTGCTGTTAGGATCAACTAGGTGCAGATCTCAAAGGTAGTATACTTTCTAGTTATTAACGGAGAGAGAGATGGGAGAGGGGAAGTGTACCTTCTCCCTGGCTCGATGAACCTGTCGAGGTGGCCATGGTGGTCGACGGCGAGAGCATGGATGTGTGTGGGCAAAGCGGTGGAGGAGCTTCTCGCCGGCCTAGCGCTAACCCTAGATCGGATTAGTGTGTCGGTGAGGTGTGTGGTACCCGGTGAACCTTGCACCGCGTGTAGCCGGCCCCCACCTCTTTATATAGTGCTGGCGCACGGCCCCACCAACCAATAAGGGTTGTGAGCCCCCGATCAAGGTGCAGGTTAAAGGGGCTCGTTTAGCCGTTGGGCTCAAATGGGTGGATATTAAACTAACATTATCCCTCTTGATCTCAACTTTACTTTTAACTTTATACTTTATACTTTACTAGTTTCATCACAGATTAATATATAGATTATGTTTCATCGTCATAACTATATACCTCTCTATTTTGAAACCAATTATGTTGCTTTTGGGCCTCTCATGATCCAGGAATCATAGGCTTGCCCTTAAACCCATGTTGGCTAAGTGTTCCTTGAACACATTGGGTGGTAAGCCTTTCGTCAGCGGATCCGCAGGCATATCCTTTGTCCTTATATGCTCGAGACTTATAGTGTGATCCTGGATTTTATCTTTCACAGCATAATACTTTATCTCGATTGGTTTAGAAGCATTACTCGGTTTGTTGTTGTGAGTATAGAATATTGCGGGCTGGTTGTCATAGTATACATTTAGTGGTTTGTCAATGCAATCTACCACTTTCAAGTCGGGTATAAATTTCTTTCACCATATCGCCTGCCATGTGGCCTCATAACATTCTATAAATTCTGCATATATCGTGAATGATGCAACTATTGACTATTTGGAGCTTCTCCACGAAATAGCCCCACCTTCGAGAGTCAAGACGTATCCAGTCATGGATTTTCTATCATCTATGTCTCCCGCAAAATCTGCATCTGAATACCCTCTTATCTCTAGGGAATCAGACCTTCTATATGTTAGCATGAGGTCTTTTGTGCCTTGCGCATAACGCAATGCCTTCTTTACCATCTTCCAGTTTTCTATGCCTGGATTTTCTTGATATCTACTGAGTACCCCGGTGATAAAATCTAAGTTAGGGCGAGTGTACACTTGTGCATACTATAAGCTTCCAACAACCGAAGCATATGACACTTCTTTCATTTGATCGATCTCGTATTGACTCTTGGGACATTAAAATTTCCCAAAACTGTCGCTATCTAGAAGCTTGCTTTCATCCATAAATGGATTTCTTTAGGTGGCATTCCACTATCTAGAAGCTTCCACTATCTAGAAGCTTCCACTATTTAGAAGCTTGCTTTCATCCATAAATGGATTTCTTTAGGTGGCATTCCATATCTTCCTTGCCTTCCATGATAAAACCCTTGGATTGTTTCATGTAGACACTTTCTTCTAAATCCCCGTTTAGAAATGCCGTCTTTACATCCATCTAATGTTGCTCTAAATAAAAATGTACAACTAATCCCATTATGATTCTGAAGAAATCCTTACATGAGACTGGAGAAAATTTATCGTAATCTACCCCTTCTCTTTGTGTAAATCCTTTGCCACAAATCGTGCTTTATACTTTTCTACATTCCCTCTAGAGTCATATTTTGTTTCGTAGACCCATTTGCAGCCTACTGTTTTGGCTCGTTTAGGAATTTCCTCTAAGTCCCAAACTTACGTTGGTACTCATCAATTTCATTCCATCTTCCTTGGCCTCCAGCCACTTCGATGAGTGAGGGATACTCATGTCTTCTTCATATGAAGTGGGATCATTCTCCATATGAACTCTTTTTGTATTATAAACTTTATAATCAATAGAAATGGCTGATCTTTTAACTCTTATAGACCTTCTAGGGGCCTCATATACTAGCACACCATGTGTTTCAGCATGTGGTGCATCTTCTGGAGGTGGCTGTTGCTGCTCCCTTTCATGCTCAATAGTGGGTTCAATCGGCTCCTGATGGACAGGTTTCGGATCTTCACTCACTGTTGTCATGGGTGGAGTTGCAAAAGGTGCTTGCACCACAACCTCAGGAGTTGTCGATGCAGAAACAACAATTAGTGAAAATAATGGCTCATGAGTCATCGGATTACGTGCATGCACCCTCTTCTCCTTAAGATCAATTTTCCGAGCTACCATGCCCCCCTCATCATTTCGGCCTCTACATGTCTTGCTTCTACAAACTCTGTGTATATGTCTCAGGAGTAGAAACAAAAACATTTTGATCTTTCAGGGTAGCCAATGAAATGGCAAATGACTATTTTAGCTTCTAGCTTTGCAATGTTTGCAGTAAACACTTTGGCTTGATCTGGGCTCCCCCACACCCGCAGGTGTTGTAGAGAGGGCACTCTTCCTGTCCATAGCTCATATGGTGTTTTGGGCACCGACTTGCTTTGTACACTATTGAGGCTATGAATGGCGGTTTTTAATGCCTCCATCCACGATCCCAATGGTAAGGTGGAGTAACTCATCATACTGCGCACCATATCCACAAGTGTATGGTTACGCCTTTCAGCTACTCCGTTTGTTGGGGCTCACCCGGCATTGAATACTGGGCCACTATGCCAGTCTCCTGTAAGAACCATGCAAAAGGTCCAGGGACTTGGCCATATGGGGTGTGCCGATCGTAGTACTCCCCTCCATGGTCAGATCTTACTATCCTTATTGTTTTACTGTGGTGATTCTCAACTTCAGCTTTGAATATCTTAAATTTATCCAATGCTTTTGGTCTTTCTTTAATCGCATAAATGTAACCATAACGGTAGTAATCGTCTGTGAATGTTATGAACGAGTCATAACCATCCACACTTTTCACAGGAAATGGTCTGCAAATGTCACTGTGAATGATTTCTAGTGTTCGGTGCTTCGTTTTGCACCCTGTTTGATTTGCTTTACATACTTTCCTTTAACACAATCAATGCATTGCTCTATGTCGAAGATCTATAATGGAGGAAGAATATCATTTTTAAGTAGTCTTTCTATTCTCCCCCTTAAAATATGGCCCAAGCAATAGTGCCATAATTTCGAAGAATCATGAGTTCTCTTTCTTTTCTTTTGATCTTTGTCCGACACAGGAATATGTTCCTTCACATTACACATAGAATATACTTTTTCACGAAGGGATAACAAATAAATCTCATTGTGAAGGAGAGTAACACCCACACAATCATTATTATACCATATGGCACACTTGCCATGTCCAAAAAGACACTCATAATAAACTTTGTCCAAACGTGAAACACTTATTAAGTTTTTGTGTAATGACGGAACATATAAAACATATGTAAGCCGGATCATGAATCCATCAGCTAGCTCCAAGGAGATGTCGACAATAGCTTCAACATCCGCTTGGACTCCATTTGCAACTTCAATGCATCTTTCGCTTCTTTGCGTTGTCCACGTCGAATGGAATCCCTGTAAAGAATTTGCAACATGAACATCCGCACCTGAGTCAATCCACCAAGTAGATTTTGAAAATTGTGCATACAAGGATTCATTTACAAAATAAACAATGTTGTTACCTCTCTTTTCCATTAATTCCTTTAACCAAGCAGCGCAATCTGTCTTGTAATGCACTGTCTTCTTGCAGTGAAGACAAGTATCTTTGTCTACTGGGAGAGGCCTCTACTGATGTTGATAGTGCATGCGAGATTTTCCATGCGGCTTTGAAGGGGAACCTTGGTTGCTTTGATGGTAGTTCCTCTTCTTATTATCCTTGACATAGTTCAAGGAACCACCATTTGAGGTTTTAAGCCTTTCCTCTTCTTGCACACACATGGCTATGGTCTTTTCAATGTCCCATTTTTCTAGCGACATGTTGTAGTTGACAATAAAGGTATCAAATTATTTTGGCAGTGAAGCCATGATAAGGTGAACAAGGATTGCAGGCTTGATCTCTAGATCAGCATCCATGGGCTTCAACTTAGCAACCATGTTGCTCATCCTAAGGATGTGCTCCCTTATGCCATGTCCACCTCTAGTGTACTTTTCTATCACCACCTGCTTTAGCAGCTGTGTTGCGTATGTCTTTGAAGAGCCAGTGAATTGACTCTTTATCTTTTCAAGATACTCCCCTATGGAAGTACACTCTGCAATTGAGCTCACAATGGCCTGCTCAATAGTGTTCTTTATAAAAGCCATGCACTTTTTATTGGCAGTTAGCCACGTTTTGTTCTCTAGGGTGTCTGACATCTCCAATGGAGCATAATCCCTTTTCTTTTTGTCCCATACAACATCATCATCGTTATCATATCGGAATGGCTCTATCGGTTTGGTGGGCTGGGAGTCTCGACAACTCAGTCCAGCACAACACAGACAAAATCCAAGTCCACTTTATTTCTCCATTCAAAGTAGTTATCTCCTCTGAGGGTTGGAACATCCTTGATGCAACTCATCAAGTAGTACCCTCCCAAAAACCACAAAGAAGTGAGATCATAACAACAATTGCATGTATTAATCCAACGTTGGTCAAAACTAAAACACACAACTGTGTATGCAATTAATTTTATATCTCCACTGGGCAGAACATAGAACCAAATGCCCATAAAGTAACCACTTTAGACAAAAATACTAATCATGCCCATGCTATTAACAACGTTGGTCAGAAAAATAACATGAACATAATCATAATAAATACTTTAACATGCTCTTAAATTTTAATAGTCCCTTTATTCTATTTAAATTTAAAGGAACACATTTAAACTTTTCGTAGCGGAAAAAATGAATAAAACTCATAAACTTTATACTTTTCAGAAGCATTTCTTTATACTTTTGTATTTCCTAAAACAAACTTTTTGTTGGACCAGTTTGAATAGAAAAAAAAGGCAAAATTCGTCAAAAACTAATGCAAAAATTGCAAAAAAATGTTAGGCGGGACATAACGGCCAACGCCTCTATGTGCGTTGTGCACGCGCCACTCTATGGCCTTTCGTGGCCCACGGCCTGCTGCTGCTTGACGTTGTGCACGCGCCTCTGTGCGCGTCACCCACAGCCCAACAATAGCACAGAGGCCCACCATCACCCCACGTGCGCTGCACCCCCGATCCTGACCGTCCGTCCCAGCGGCGGCGATCGAACGGCTGCCCTCTACTTTTGCTGGGTCAAAACTGTGGTCGCCCCAGACCTAGCTAACCCTGACCCACACAAACCGCCCGCGTCTGTCGTTTGCTGGCAGCACTTTGTCGCCACGTAAGCCTACCCCCCTTCCCCCCTCCCCTCGTTGGTGGCGTGGCGTCGCCGACACAAGCCTGCCGCGAGCTCCCCTACCCCTTTCTCTCTGCTCCTCCTTTTCCCCTCACCATAGCCCCACAGGACGCAACGAGCTCGAGTGGATGAAGTGGCGGTGCCCCCCTTGGCCCCCTTGCCGGCACGCGCATCCACCCGAGGGTGGGTGCACCGTTGTTAAGCGGCTCAGGCAGAGGCGCCCTTTGCCGGCGGTGGCCACTGTACTGTTTTGGGTACTGTGGGATGAACTAGGGTTAGAGTGGTGGTGCCCTTTGCCCCGTGAGGGGTGTGTTCTTCTTCCCGGATGCCTCGGCTTGCCGATGCACATCGGGATCGAGAGGAACTGGCGCGGCCCTACTGAGGTAGCGCTCTTTACCTTTAGGGTTAGGGTTTCTGGATTTCTTTCTTTTTTTACTTTCTACCGGAAAATCTACAAAGCCTAGTCTTGATTTGATACCATTGTTTGATTGTTGTTAGGATCAACTAGGTGCAGATATGAACGGTAGTATACTTTCTAGTTATTAACAAAGAGAGAGATGGGAGAGGGGAAGTGTGCCTTCTCCCTAGCTCGATGAACCCGTCGAGGTGGCCATGGTGGTCGATGGCGAGAGCGTGGATGTGCGTGGGAAAAGTGGCGGTGGAGCTTCCTGTCGGCCTAGCGCTAACCCTAAATCGGATTGGTGTGTCGGTTGGGTCGGTGTCCGGTGAACCTCGTACCGCGTGCAGCCGGCCACCACCTCTTTATATTACGCTAGCGGAAGGGGCCTACCAACCAAATGAGGGTTGGGCGCCCCCAGTCAGGGCGCAGGTCAAAGGGGCCCGTTGAGCCGTTGGGATCAAACGGGTGGAGATCAAACTAACATATCTAACCTTGCTCTGCGTGAGAGATAAACGTTATGATTGGATAAAAATCGGGGAGGGAGAAGATTGCCCAATCACCACCTACCTTGGTCGATATGAAACGGCATGCAAGCCCAAAACACTGAAACCGAGGGAGTCCTACTATATGATACTATTTATTAGAGAGATAGTATATGACTAGCCATGTATAGTGGCAAAATATATTTTTGATAGTGGTCTTTTATAACAAAAACGACGTGTCGCAAGCAGGAGCCCGCATAAATTGGCATATAGGCATTATAAAAATCAATCTAGTGCAATTTTTATTTGAGAATTGGTACATTTTTGTGCGGGCTAGCGGCATGTCCACTTTGCATCCCGAGTTAAAGTCATCATCGCAGTTTATACACAGTTCAAAACTTTTGAATAATAGTCATTCTCCCGATTGACCCATAAAAAGATACCCATTCTCCCATAAATCATCACGAGCTCGAGAGGTTGTTGAACTCCTTGATTCCTAATACGTCGAGGGATGAGGAAAAGGCGAACCCCGTCGTAGTTGTAGCGGGAGAGAAAGGGAAGGCAGCACCGTCGCTACCGCCGCACTTCAAACTCCGTCCGCCCTGCTGTCGCCGCGGCGTGCTTGCCTACCACCGCCACCGGGTCCTGCGGTGCTGCAGCAGCTGCCTCCGCTCTTAATTCCTAGCTCTTCCGATGGAAAGGGAAACCAGAGGAGGCTCGCTGGCGGCGTGGAGAGATAAGGTAGGGAGAGAACCGTGGGCAGGTGGTTTTTCGCGTACACGTCTCCACGTCAATTGTCCAGGATAAGCAATGGATAAAAAAGTTTGTACCGTACATGCTGTTACTGTAGATGTTCCAAATTTAAGTGTTTATAGTTCCACGGGTTGACGTGGTCACCCGGATCGATGGGTGAACTGCATCACTTTCATATACGGAGTAATATGTATCCGGTAAAAAATGTGCTCCTACCTATATTTTTTATGAAGTAAAATCAGTAACTAGCAATTATGATAGTCTATGTCAACATACAAGCTACCCATGTTATCCACTATTTTAGGCAATCAATGGGCCATGTCATCTCATTATCATTCACTTATACTTATATGCAACCTATGTGTGTCATTTACCTCTTATCCATATAATTGTTCATGCCACCAATCATATATACAACAATTTATCTCACTTAAATTTAGTCTCTGGACTATTGTGACCAATCTTGCATATTTATGTAGACACTTCATATTTTACGTATCTTATACCTAATTACCTATGTATTTACACAATTAATTTATAAAAAAGATTCCCGCTGCAACACGGGGTATTGTTCTACTCCCTTCTTCTCAAAATAGAGGTCCATGTTTATTAAAACTTGGATGAATCTATATGCTAAAAAGTTTGATAAATCCGTGATATCTATTTTGAGACGAAGGGAGCAGTATAAATAAAGCCAGACCATGAAGACATCGTGCTATAATTCATCTAAACCCTGCTGGGATGTAGTCATTTCTCAACTCCTAAGTTTGGAATCAGGTTCGTCGATTAGGGGGAGGGACAACGCCGTTGTGCAGAAAGAGTAGCATCCTGCATGTTCTCTGCATCGCGTGATTTCCATTGACACCATGCACGTCCGTTTACCCAGTCGTCCATTGCATAGTTCGACTTTATTCCCTCCCCCTACCTTGGTATGGAACGTTAAAACTGGTAAAGCCGACCGATATCGGAAGCACGTGCTCCTAGCTCAGAACAATAATTTTCACATTTTAAGTAATTTTCAAAAAATCACATGCACGTGACTGGGTAAGTGACTTTTATCTGTAGACTTCAAGTTCCGTGAAAAGTTTGCATTCGCGTGGTTTCTCCTCACACTTGTTTATATCAACTTACATTTTCTTACTCCCTCCGATTCATACTGATGGCCTTAACTTTATCTAAATACGAATACATCTATTTAACTAGGTACGTATAAATCTTGATAATTTAGACTAGATGCATTCGTATTAGATAAAGTTAAGGCCATTAATATGGACTAGAGGGAGTACGAGATATTGAAAATGCATAGCTCATTCTAGTGTCTACATGCTATATATGTGTCTTCTTAATATTTTCTGAACTTGACAATACGTGATCCCCGCACACAAAATCCACGGCATGACTGGTTTGTTGATTAAAGTTAATTCTCAGGTGGAAATATATCATGTATTTCCCTTTATCGTCGAATGAGCTCCTTTTAGTCAGCACATTGTTGAACTAATTGCTTGTCAACGATGAATCTTAAAAAGCCTAGACTCTTCTGATGGAGACAACGTATATTTGTTGGTCCTTCATCAAGGATCAGGCTACTAGTAGTAAAAAGCAAGCCAAGATGGCAAACCAATCATGAATTAGTGCGGCACACATCTTTGCCTTGCTTGTATGGAGCTAACTAGCTAGATTGTGCTTGACTGACGCTGCATTTGGACGTTCAAAGGGCATCTCTAACCGATCCTCAATCGGTTAGAGAAGTAAACTGCCTAAAATCGATTAGAGGAGTAAAAATACTCCTCTAACCGATAGCCGTTCCTAACCGATCTCTTATAATTAGCGGAGTAAATCAAATGAACACCTCCAAATTCGATCAAAATCAACTGAATTCAAACCGAATTTCACCTTCACCTCCACCTCCTCCTCCTCCTCCGTTGACCCTGCATCCTCCTCCTTCTTCACCTTCTTCCCTGCCGCGGCGTTGGCCTTCCGCTTGGCCTCGGCATACGCCTCCAGCAGCTTCCGCTCCTCCTCGACGAGCTCCGGGTTGTGGCCGGCGAGCGCGGCCGCCATCGCCGCGTCGCGGCTCTCTGCCTCGAGGCGCTCGCGGGCCTCCCTGTCCTCCCGCCGCGAGCGGTCAGAGACGAAGCGGAGGCCCTCCGCCACCACGTCCGGCACCGGCCCTTCCACCTCGAGGGGGAAATTGAGCTCGCTGCACTCGCTACCGTGGAGGCGCATGTTCTCGATGCCGTACGCCCGCGCCGCCTACTCCGCCGACTGGAAGGACCCGACCCACACTTTCTTCTTGGTGTTGCGGTCGGTGATCTCCGCCGCCCACGACCCCCAGGACCGCTGCCGCATGCCGCGGTAGACCGGCGTTGGCGGCACCGGCAGGTCCAAGGTGCTGGAGGAGCAGCGGGGCTGCCTCTGACGTTTGGGTGGTGCCAATCGAGGAGGGGAAGGAGGGGAATGGTGGCAGGAAGATGAGGAAGCTCGAGCTCGCGGCAGGGGGCTGCGGGGCTGGCGAGCGCTCGAAATCGATGGCGGAGATGGCCGGCGGGAGGATCTGGCCATCGCGGATAACTGCCGTGCCGGCGGGAAGGCGGAATCGGTGGCGGTGTTGGCTGGAGACGAAGGAGAGCTCGAGGTGGAAGGGGGAAGTGGGTGTGAATGCGCTGGTAGGGGAGAAATCTTATACTCATCGGTGCGGCCGATGAGTAAATTTAAGAGTTGGACGCATCGATGAGTAAATTTTTTACTCCGCTAACGTGTTTCGGCGATCGATTAGGTGCTGTTAGAGGAGTAAAAGAGCATATTTTACTTCTCTAACTGGTTTTTGTACATCGGTTAGAGATGCTCTAAGGCCTTCCACAATGTCATTGATGCCCAATACACAAAAAGATTACCACCTCAACAGGACTATTATCATATTTCATAAAATTTATGATAAGTATTATATCATGCTATAACTGTATTGCGTGGAAACATCAATACATGTGTGATATATAAACAACCAAGGGTTCCCAGTGAACCTCTAGTCACTGGTTCATTGGTCAACAGATGATCAAGTTTTCTGATCATATGGCATTTATGTCAGTTGGAAATGGAGCCAACACATTCTGAGAATGAGATGATGAACCAATACCCAACCTAAACATCGTGACCCGATCATCTCACGAAGTTTAAGTTACGATGATTAGAAATGGATCCTCGTAGACTATTCCTTAGACCGTGAGGCTATATCAATCATTGTCTGTCGAGACTGCTTAGCGTCACTTGGTAATATAGTGATTATAAAGGTGTGCTCAGGTACTCGGAGGAACCGTAGAGGCAATATATGTCAAGAGCGGGATTCGTCCGTCCACGTGACGGAAAGATACTTAAGGGCCCACTCAGGAGAAGTTATATCCAATAGCTGCGCAACGTGTGATTTCATCACAGGGATATCACTTTTCGGAACGAGTCAGGTAGCATTGTTCGGTAACGAAATTGAACATGACATGGTGATGTCATTGATCAGATCTCGGGTAATGCAAGTATCTAGAGACAAAGGGAATAAGACACTGTAGCACCCCGATAAAATCACTACTAGAAAATCGTTGTGTTTTGGTGCATTGCATCATCATGACCGCATGCTCATGTCATCATGCCACATTGCATTTGAGCATCGTCATCATCTTGCATGGTTTTGTCTAAACTATTTTCGAAACGCCTAGTTTTGTTTTCTAAATATTCCCGTCTTTATTCAAATTAAACCTGGGTCTCCGGAATATTTTTGTTTCGTCTACAAACAGTTTTCAAACACCCCGTTTTAAACAAATAAATTTTTTTTTTTTTTTTAGGGGCAGCCGATCCGACCCAGCCGGCCACCCCCAGTACAAAAACCAGAACCACCCAAACCCTTTTTCTACCAAAAACCCTACCCCTAATCCTACCTAGCCCCCCTCCACCTCACCCCGGCCAATCGCATCTCGCCACCTCACCAACCCCTCCATTTTCCCTCCACCTCACCCAGCCACACACCACACGCACGCACCAGCCCCACCTGGCCCGTCTCGTATTCCGCACGCAGCGCGCACAGCCACCCAGCCTCGCGCGTTCCCCTGACTCCACTCCCCTCTCACCTGATCGACCCCGCCACCTGCTCCCAGGCCACCCCCACCTGCCCCGGCCCACACCTGGCGCCAATCCCCACCCCGTGTCCTGCCTCGATCCCCACCTCGTGATCCAACCGCCCCTCCCGCACCGTCCTCTCCCACCAACCACCCCGCGTCGTCATCGTCCTCTCCACCTACCCCATCCTTTCCTCCTACCCACAGCACCTCGCCGCCGCTAGCGACACCAACTGCGACGCCCTCTGCTTCCCCGCCTTGGCCGCCTTCTGCCCGAGCCTCGGCAGCCACCTCCGGCCCATGCCCGCCGTCGCCGACCTCCTCGTCGCCCGAACCACCCCGTGCCCCCCATCGGGGTCCCCTCTCTAGGCCCCGCCACCGCCGTTCGTTGCGACCCTGCCCTCTGTCCCACCCGGCGACCACATGCCTCCGCCGCCCGGAGCTCCTCCCGCCTCCCGCAGCGCCCTCTCCCGTGCCGGCCGCCACCTTTGGCTGCCCTGGCCCCCTAGAGCGCGACCGCCGCGTCCCGATCCTCTCCGTCCGTGCATCGGCCGGGTACAGCCGCCGTCCTCGACCCGATGGGTGTCTCCCTGACGCTAATTTGCTGCATGCTTCCTCTCTGTGAGCCACCGGTCTCCGGCCTTCCTCGAGCCTAGCTGTGTCCTCTCACAAACGCCGAGCTGCCTCACCGCAGGCGCCTTCCTCGCCTCGGCAGCGCCGTCGCTGGGCCACCTCCCGCACGCGCCAAGGCCACCCCCGGTGCCTCCCTGGACCATGGTCGCCCTCGCCTCTGCCTGGCTTGCTCTTCTGTCGTACGTGTGCTTCAACAATCGCGAGGGCGCCTTCCTGCCCGCGGCTTCCTCGCTCGCGCAGGTCTTGTATGCGTGTCCGTGGCCGTAGAGCCCATGATCCTCTGTGTTGGACTCGAGGATTCCAGGTGCGGATGACGTGGTGAAGAAATGAAGTGGCGATGCTACTGTTTGATAGTGAAGTGGTGTATGGGGATAGTATGATGCCCTTGTGGTGATGATACTAGTTGCCCCGACAACATCTCGACAAGGTCTTCACCGCCACCAGAGATACAAGACCGCCCGCATAACGAGTGCATCGATCCCCTTTTATCGCCAAGATCTTCGCCGTGGATTCAACGGACCCGAAGTACCATCGAGACACCTCGAAGAAGCCGACGCCGAGACCCTAGGTGCGCCGACATGGATCCGAAGCCCCATTTCGAAGACCATTCCCGGCGTCCGAAGACCGATCCCGCCGAAGACCGAACCCTGGCGCGCCAAGTTCTTCGACCCCGAGGACCGATCCATCGGATGCGACAAGACCTCCTTCTCGGAACCACCAAGCACTTCCTCTCAGACGCCAAGACCTGAACCCGAAGACCGCCAAGATCACCACCGGAACGCCAAGTTCTTCTTCCCGAATGCCAAGACCGACCCGATACGCGGACCAGACAAGATCTTCGCGATGACAAGATCGACACCGACCAGGGCTAATCCGATGAGCCCCAACGCCAAACCAAGCTCTTCTTTCCGGAACACCAAACTCTCCTTCTGTTGTCCGAGAACGTTCCCGTCGAACCAAACCCCAGATCCGGACCCTGGGACCGGACCCCCGGAACCCAAGATCTTCCGAACCCAGATGTGTGAACCTTTTCCCGAGCCCCTATTTTATAAATGCTATATATAAAACTGTCGCATATTAATTTGTTCATGCATGCATACCTGTCTGTGGGTTGGGGGCATTATGCCGATTCACCGCATGACTAAATATGGAGTGTTTATGCGGGATATCATTGTCTTATTCCGGACTCCATTTAAATTGGTGTAACGAACCAATGCCATGTTTCACCCTGTTAATACAACATTTCATTTGCAGGGTAGATAAATAACTTCAACCATATAATTAATTATCGGGACCCCGGTTCCGCTTAGTATTGCCTAATTGCACCGCATCTGTGCCATGCCATGCATCATATCATAATCATGCCGGATCTTGTGCCGTAGTATTAAATATTGCATCCGGTGTTTCTTCTAGTGTTTGCTTCTTCGAGGATTAGGCCGATGAGTTGATGCGAGTATCGACAAGTTCTCCGGATATGAACCTTCAGCAGTGTATCCCAGGCGAGCATCTCTCCCCTTCTACCTATTTTGCATTTATAGTCTTTATTTCCTCCTGTTGATCTATTGCTATCCATGTCGCGATGCTTTAGTTTCCGTGCACCAATTATATCCCGTGCAACCTCTATATTGCCATGGACACCTCCTAAAACCTATTGTTTGGTAGATAGCTGGCCTTGCGAGTCGTAGTTGCTTGCTCAGGTGCGATCTCGTGTTGTCGAGTACCACAGTTGTTGGAATGCTAGCAGATGTTTATGGTGGAGTTGATCATGACTTTAAGTACAACTATTAAAATGCTAGATATAACTAATGCAGAGGCATCGGTGGGCAATAGATGTTATTTGGTTCTTCCACGCTCACTTGTGTCCCATAGGACCCCAAGTACTTGATACATGTTCCTTGATTTTTCGCACTATCCACATCCGGGAGGCCGTGGACCCCCCTGAGTCAGAGCTTGATTCATTTCTATTTCTTGGGGCCACAAACTAGTTTGGGGTTTTATTTACTATCCTGTACCTATGCCATGCTTTACTGTTTTATTTAAGATTGTGCGTGGAGCACCTGTACTGTTTAGGATTGAGGAGTGTTTTCGCGGTATCGACAAGCCCAGTCACACTTTTGGATTCCCAGTCGTTTACAGCCGTTGGCGCAAACCTTGGGTCCGTCTCGGTGCCGGCCAACTTTGTTGCGGGTAGCTTAATGGGGTGGCCCCCTGAAATATTTATGAATCCTGTGATCACTTTGTCGTGAATGCCTCGTTGGGTTTTGAGTTGGTTTTTCTGTGGTTGATCGAGTGTGTGTTGCTATTTGTGCACCCCTACAGGGTAAATTTTTCTGAAAGCCGTGTCTACGGTTATGGACAACTTGGAGCACAGTATCTCGATCATAGAAAAGGATATCTAAAGTAGTGTTATAAATTTGACTTAATATGTGACTAGTAATCAGCTCAATTATAACGGAATGGATATTAAAAATGCCAACAACTGGTGGATCTTGGTCGTATCGTGTTCTTATATACCTGCCTAGTGAGTATTGCAACTCCAATGGAATGTGATAAAAGTGTCAACAACTGTTGGTTTTGGGATTCCTCATGACAATTATATCTGACTAGTAAATGTTCCAACTACAACGAAATGGTAATTAAAACGGCCCACTACTTATGCTTCAGGATGACTCATGCTATCTATATCTGACTAGTAAGTGCTTCAACTATAATGGAATGAATAAAATTGCCAACTCTGTGAGTTCCTTGGTCAGATTTCCTCGTTTGGTCTCGAGGGGGAAATACCAGGATGGGTTTGTTTGGTGTTAGCTTCAGGTTGGATCTGAATAGGTCTTTCTTATCCGTCTCTGATAACCGCCAGTTGTATCGAGTCTCTATAGGTTGTTTAGTGCATGCTGCGCTGCCGCTTTAGTCCACCATACCTATGTAGGTGAGAGCCGCCGAATTCTAGCCTCGCCGTGTACTGGCCTCAGTACTGACGCTCCTCTTTTCCCTTTGCCCTTTGTCAGCACCCCTTTTGTTTTAGCAGGTTTGAGATCGACGTTGTTAGCAGGGTTACCCTTCCGGCTTGGCCTGGGCAGGGTTATGGACGCCATTGGTTACTCTTCAGGGCTCTTAGCCCCATTTCTTGTCCGTAGTCGGACGCTCTATCGTTTTCAAAGTGATTGGATCTTATATAGTATATCTGTATTTTTGACTCATGGAGTCGCTGTTGTATATATATCTGTTCTGTGGGTCCCATCGAGGACTTTTGTGTAATGGTATTACTTCGTTTTCCACCCGCACGAAAGTGCCTGGTGGGCGTCCTTGAATCGTTTCTATGCGGGTTTGGTGGAAAGGGCTAAAACTTGGATAGGGCCGATTTGAGGGTGTTATAGAGTGGTATCAGAGCTCAGCAGTTGCGATACCCCACAAGTCCAGCCTGTGGGATAACCTAGCTAACGACCGATGTAGAGTGTCAAAACTATTTTGCAAAATCGGTTGGATAGATCTGATTAGGTCTGATTTTACTTCTTACCCCTCTGATGTTCTCCTCTTACCTCTGCGTGTTTTGAATCTGCTCTCTTATCTTTTCTTCGAGTCCAGGGTTTCTCGTGGTTGGGTTACCGTCGTACCTTCAGGGTTTTCGCTTCCTTCTTTGGTAACGGTGCTTCTACATCCGGTCTTCGTGTTATCTGAGTGATCCTTTATCTGTGGTACCATTCTTTGTTCCTTGTTTGTGCCTTCTGGTGTTTTCCGACGTGACGACATCATCTACGCCAGATCCGATGCAGAGTCTGCATCACTTCTTTGTTCCGAACCTCGCTTGTCGAGATCTTCAGTCTAATTCCGAGAATGGTTGCACGCTTTTCTACTAATTGTGCGGAGTAATAGTTTGGGTGCGTGATGGATTGGCCCCCATGCCAACTACTCAATCTATTTGCTCTCGTACATTGAAGTGGATTAGATGCATCGGTTCTCTCTTTCTATCGAAGTTAGAGGTGGCTTTATTTGTGGATACCTCTACCTTCGTCCTTTGTTATCGGAGTGTTCTCTCGACGATCATGGACGACGACCTCTTGTTGGCGGTGTCGCCGATTCCAAGATGAAGAAAGAATCCTTGTTAGTGGTGTCGCGGGGATCTACATGAAGCGAGAAGACCTAGATTGTCGGCCTTGTTCCCCGTACCATGAGGCGGATCTCGAGGGCGAGATCCATTGTTAGTGGTGTCGAATTGTAGCACCCCGATAAAATCACTACTAGAAAATCACTTTGTTTTTGTGCATTGCATCATCATGACCGCATGCTCATGTCATCATGCCACATTGCATTTGAGCATCGTCATCATCTTGCATGGTTTTGTCTAAACTATTTTCAAAACGCCTAGTTTTGTTTTCTAAATATTCCAGTCTTTATTCAAATTAAACCCGGGTCTCTAGAATATTTTTGTTTCGTCTACAAACAGTTTTCAAACGCCCTGTTTTAAACAAATAATTTTTTGTTTTTAGGGGCAGCCGACCCGGGCCGATCCGACCCAGCCGGCCACCCCCAGTAAAAAAACCAGAACCACCCAAACCCTTTTTCTACCAAAAACCCTACCCCTAATCCTACCCAGCCCCCCTCCACCTCACCCCGACCAATCGCATCTCGCCACCTCACCAACCCTCCCTTTTCCCTCTACCTCACGCAGCCACACACCACACGCACGGACCAGCCCCACCTAGCCCGTCTCGTATTCCGCACGCAGCGCGCATAGCCACCCAGCCTCGCGCGTTCCCCTGGCTCCACTCCCCTCTCACCTGATCGACCCTGCCACCTGCTCCCAGGCCACCCCCACCTGCCCCGGCCCACACCTGGCGCCAATCCCCACACCGTGTCCTGCCTCGATCCCCACCTCGTGATCCAACCGCCCCTCCCGCACCGTCCTCTCCCACTAACCAGCCCGCATCGCCATCGTCCCCTCCACCTACCCCCATCCTTTCCTCCTCCCCGCAGCACCTCGCCGCCGCCAGCTACACCAGCTGCAACACCCTCTGCTTCCCCGCCTTGGCCGCCTTCCGCCCGAGCCTCGGTAGCCACCTCTGGCCCACGCCCGCCGTCGCCGGCCTCCTCGTCGCACGAACCACCCCGTGCCCCCCATCGGGGTCCCCTCTCTAGGCCGCCGCCACCGCCGTTCGCTGCGACCATGCCCTCTGTCCCATCCCGTGACCACGTGCCTCCGCTGCCCGGAGCTCCTCCTGCCTCCCGCGGCGCCCTCTCCCGCGCCAGCCGCCACCTCTGGCCGCCCTGGCCCCCTGGAGCGCGACCGCCGCGTCCTGATCCTCTTCGTCCGTGCATCGGCCAGGTACAGCCGCCGTCCTCGACCCGACGGGCGTCTCCCTAACCCTACTTTGCTGCCTGCTTCCTCTCTGTGAGCCACCGGTCGCCGGCCTTCCTCGAGCCTGGCCCTGTCCTCTCACAGACGTCGAGCTGCCTCACCGCAAGCGCCTTCCTCGCCTCGGCAGCGCTGTCGTTGGGCCGCCTCCCGCACGTGCCAAGGCCACCCCTGGTGCCTCCCTGGACCATGGTCGCCCTCGCCTCTGCCTGGCTCGCTCTTCTGCCGTACGTGTGCTTCAACAATCGCGAGGGCGCCTTCCTGCCCGCGGCTTCCTCGCCCACGCAGGTCTTGTATGCATGTCCGTGGCCGTAGAGCCCATGATCCTCTATGTTGGACTTGATGATTCCAGGTGCTAATGACGTGGTGAAGAAATGAAGTGGTGATGCTACTGTTTGATAGTGAAGTGGTGTATGGGGATAGTATGATGCCCTTGTGGTGATGATACTAGTTGCCTCGACAACATCTCGACAAGGTCTTCACCGCCACCGGAAATACAAGACCGCCCGCACAACGAGTGCATCGATCCCCTTTTATCGCCAAGATCTTCACCGTGGATTCAATGGACCCGAAGTACCATCGAGACACCTCGAAGAAGCCGACGCCGAGACCCTAGGTGCGCCGACATGGATTCGAAGCCCCATTTCGAAGACCGTTCCTGGCCTCCGAAGACCGATCCCGCCGAAGACCGAACCCTGGCGCGCCAAGTTCTTCGACCCCGAGGACCGATCCATCGGATGCGACAAGACCTCCTTCTCGGAACCACCAAGCACTTCCTCTCAGACGCCAAGACCTAAAACCGAAGACCGCCAAGATCACCACCGGAACACCAAGTTCTTCTTCCCGAACGCCAAGACCGACCCGATACGCGGACCCGACAAGATCTTCGCGACGACAAGATCGACACCGACCAGGGCTAATCCGATGAGCCCCGACGCCAAACCAAGTTCTTCTTTCCGGAACGCCAAGCTCTCCTTCCGTTGTCCGAGAACGTTCCCGTCGAACCGAACCCCAGATTCGGACCCTGAGACCGGACCCCGGACCCCTGGAACCCAAGATCTTCCGAACCCAGATGTGTGAACCTTTTCCCGAGCCCCTATTTTATAAATGCTATATATAAAACTGTCGCATATTAATTTGTTCATGCATGCATACCTGTCTGTGGGTTGGGGGCATTATGCCGATTCACCGCATGATTAAATATGGAGTGTTTATGCGGGATATCATTGTCTTATTCCGGACTCCATTTAAATTGGTGTAGCGAACCAATGCCATGTTTCACCCTGTTAATACAACATTTCATTTGCAGGGTAGATAAATAACTTCAACCATATAATTAATTATCGGGACCCCGGTTCCGCTTAGTATTGCCTAATTGCACCGCATCTGTGCCATGCCATGCATCATATCATAATCATGCCGGATCTTCTGCCGTAGTATTAAATATTGCATCCGGTGTTTCTTCTAGTGTTTGCTTCTTCGCGGATTAGGCCGATGAGTTGATGCGAGTATCGACAAGTTCTCCGGATATGAACCTTCAGCAGTGTATCCCAGGCGAGCATCTCTCCCCTTCTACCTATTTTGCATTTATAGTCTTTATTTCCTCCTGTTGATCTATTGCTATCCATGTCGCGATGCTTTAGTTTCCGTGCACCAATTATATCCCGTGCAACCTCTATATTGCCATGGACACCTCCTAAAACCTATTGTTTGGTAGATAGCTGGCCTTGCGAGTCGTAGTTGCTTGCTCAGGTGCGATCTCGTGTTGTCGAGTACCACAGTTGTTGGAATGCTAGCAGATGTTTATGGTGGAGTTGATCATGACTTTAAGTACAACTATTAAAATGCTAGATATAACTAATGCAGAGGCATCGGTGGGCAATAGATGTTATTTGGTTCTTCCACGCTCACTTGTGTCCCATAGGACCCCAAGTACTTGATACATGTTCCTTGATTTTTCGCACTATCCACATCCGGGAGGCCGTGGACCCCCCTGAGTCAGAGCTTGATTCATTTCTATTTCTTGGGGCCACAAACTAGTTTGGGGTTTTATTTACTATCCTGTACCTATGCCATGCTTTACTGTTTTATTTAAGATTGTGCGTGGAGCACCTGTACTGTTTAGGATTGAGGAGTGTTTTCGCGGTATCGACAAGCCCAGTCACACTTTTGGATTCCCAGTCGTTTACAGCCATTGGCGCAAACCTTGGGTCCGTCTTGGTGCCGGCCAACTTTGTTGCGGGTAGCTTAATGGGGTGGCCCCCTGAAATATTTATGAATCCTGTGATCGCTTTGTCGTGAATGCCTCGTTGGGTTTTGAGTTGGTTTTTCTGTGGTTGATCGAGTGTGTGTTGCTATTTGTGCACCCCTACAGGGTAAATTTTTCTGAAAGCCGTGTCTGCGGTTATGGACAACATGGAGCACAGTGTCTCGATCATAGAAAAGGATAACTAAAGTAGTGTTAAATTTGACTTAATATGTGACTAGTAATCAGCTCAATTATAACGGAATGGATATTAAAAATGCCAACAACTGGTGGATCTTGGTCGTATCGTGTTCTTATATACCTGCCTAGTGAGTATTGCAACTCCAATGGAATCTGATAAAAGTGTCAACAACTGTTGGTTTTGGGATTCCTCATGACAATTATATCTGACTAGTAAATGTTCCAACTACAAAGAAATGGTAATTAAAACGGCCCACTACTTATGCTTCAGGATGACTCATGCTATCTATATCTGACTAGTAAGTGCTTCAACTATAATGGAATGAATAAAATTGCCAACTCTGTGAGTTCCTTGGTCAGATTTCCTCGTTTGGTCTCGAGGGGGAAATACCAGGATGGGTTTGTTTGGTGTTAGCTTCAGGTTGGATCTGAATAGGTCTTTCTTATCCGTCTCTGATAACCGCCAGTTGTATCGAGTCTCTATAGGTTGTTTAGTGCATGCCGTGCTGCCGCTTGAGTCCACCATATCTATGTAGGTGAGAGCCGCCGAATTCTAGCCTCGCCGTGTACTGGCCTCAGTACTGACGCTCCTCTTTTCCCTTTGCCCTTTGTCGGCACCCCTTTTGTTTTAGCAGGTTTGAGATCGACGTCGTTAGTAGGGTTACCCTTCCGGCTTGGCCTGGGCAGGGTTATGGACGTCATTGGTTACTCTTCAGGGCTCTTAGCCCCATTTGTATCTTCTCCATAGTCGGACGCTCTATCGTTTTCAAAGTGATTGGATCTTGTATAGTATATCTATATTTTTAACTCATGGAGTCGCTGTTGTATATATATCTGTTATGTGGGTCCCATCGAGGACTGTTGTGTAATGGTATTACTTCGTTTTCCACCCGCACGAAAGTGCCTGGTGGGCGTCCTTGAATCATTTCTATGCGGGTTTAGCGGAAAGGTCTAAAACTTGCATAGGGCCGATTTGAGGGTGTTACAGACACGACTGTCCTGGTTCAAACAACGAGAGATCTTCGTGGAACGCATAGGGGTCACATGGCCATCCCGGTCCCTCTATCGATCATTGGTCTGGGAGTGTCCCGACCATGTCTGGAGTGTTCCTGAACCGTAGGGTATCACGCTTAAGGGTTTGATGATGCTTACTGAGTGTTTAGGATCGGAAGAATTGCCGAATAATAGTAGAGAGAAAACCGGAAGGGTTTCGGTAAGTCCGGAGGATGTCTGGAGTGGAGGTGGAAGGTGTTCCATAACCACGGATATTGAATAATATGTGAATGAATGTTAAATATTTATTTAATCATTTATTCATAATTATTTAATAAAAGCGAAAATCAATTTAAAGGTTAAAAGGCTTAATGGGCCAATTCCGGAGGGAAGAGGGCTCATTATGGAAAGGCAAGAGGGAGAAGAGACAGAGGGGGTGGCCAGCACCCTAGTGGGCCACCCCCCCCCCCACGCGGGGCCCGTGGGGGTGGCCGGTGGCACCACCCCTCCCCCTCTACTCTCCTTTAGTCCCACCTAGGACTTTGAGGGAGGTAGTACCTCCCCTCCCCCTATATATAGTGGGGGTATTTGGCTAGATAAATACACACAATATTCAATAGAAGGTTTCCTCTCTTTTGGGGAGACCTCCAATTGATATTCTCTCTCTCGTGACCGTTGTCCCAAGTTCGGACTGTGCGAACGAGAGACATCTTCACCGCAGAGCGCCATCGCGCTGCGGGATTTGGATCCAGGAGCTCTACTTCCGCAACTGCTGCTGGATCGGGGAAGCGGGAGTCATCGTCAGGCACCGGACATGTGTAACTCCCCGCGAGGTGTCACACTTGAGGCACACAAGTCGTTGGAGCCACAGGAGCGCAAGGACTTCATCATGACCTTGAGGTCGACTTCGGCTCATCTACATCAACCACGCTCTCCTGAGCATTGACAACGATTTTTGGTCTTCAAGGGTAAGTTCACGAAAAGCCCCTCATGTTACTGTATTACTAATATATAGGTCCTGGCAACATCTGGGGTTCAGGGGCGTAGGGTAAAATTTTATTGTTTCATACGCGGAACCCATACAGTGGTATCAGAGCTAGATCTATGTGTAGTAATGCTAGTACGGGTAGAACACACGAGATGTAGCATGTGGGCATTGATCTTTTAGTTGTTACCCTCCCACGTGTACTTGTGTATACCGCAGTAATGCTTGATGAAGCTGCCCCCAACCGACTTTACGCATTCATTCGCGAGACTGGTCCATGCTTGACATACGTCTTGTACCGTATAAAGTGGCTTAGGGGGGTGTCTGTCTCTCTCGCATTAGTTGATATGCCATTTGCAACGGAGGGTCCTGAAAGGGGTGTAGTATAGACAACTACTTGATCATTGTTGTGGTTATAGTTCGTAGGTAAGAACAGTTCTTGTGCGAAAGCCCATTCAGCCACGTAAAATATGCAAAGATAAAGTAGAGGCGTCTAACTTTGTTTTGCAGGGGGCGTTACTTTGTGATACGGTTGTGGTAAAGGTAAAGTGATTACCTTATGTTACATAGTAGTAGATAGTCACGGAGGTGACGGACTACCACGCTGGAAAGACACCGGTACCCTGGTGTCTACGGCGCCGGAACCCTAGCGCCGGAATCTGGTGACGATGGATGGAGATCACGACGTGAAGGACCATATAACATTGCATTTACATTCAATGTTATTGTTTGTATATGTTATTGTGTGCTAGATACTCGATGGTAGCCTAAAAAGATGATCCCTGTTAAAATTACCAATGATTGTGTTCCCCCTTAGTGTGCACCACCAAGAAAGTTCTCCGGTATGAGGCATGCCGTGATGATCGGGTGTCAGACATATCTACGTTCGCATAAAGTGGGTGTAAGCCATGTTGCACATCGAATACACTAAGGTTGATTTGGCGCGCCTAGCACGTTACAGAGACGTGGCCTCAGAACGCGGATTGTCGAAAGATCAAGCACGAGTCGCATGAATGATGTGACCGACATTTAGCGTCCACCCTTGAACCCACATTGATGGCCGTGATGATCGGGGGAGATGTGGGGAAAAGGGGTCGTGTTATCACTAGGAACCCTTCAGGGGATAGGTGTTTCTGATGCAGTTATTACTAACTCATTTAATTATAAACTTAGTCTAAATTCCTTTTGCAATTATAAATGTAGAAAATGGTTCTCCCCGAAATTACCTTCCCTATTGACAAATGGTTAAAAGGAGAAAAGCTAAAATTAGATGGATCCAACTTTTCGGCATGGTCATGTGCCTTCATGATCTCCTTAGCGAGAACAAAGTTGGTGACTACATCATCTACGAGATGTAGTTGGAGCCACCCTATCTTCATGAGACCCAGGAGCAGCGGGATCTCCGCTGCCGTCGTCGTGTGATGGCCACATCCATATCAGTAACGATGCGCCTCGGGATGGAAGATGGGCTATGGCCGATTGTGGGAAGTCTTAATCCCCGAACGGTTATGGAAGATCTGAGATCACATTTCATGGAACAAGTGCGCATATGGGAGTATGAGCTGATGGGGGATTTCCTCTCCATAAAGATGGAGGAGGGATCCTCCCTGGACGATCACTTGTTGAGCATATATGATGCATACATGAGTCTGGCATACTTCCTGGACAAGTGGTTCGCAAGCTCTTTTGCAATAGGCATTGTGCTGCGGTCGCTGCCACCAAGCTACCAAGCACAAGTCAGGACTGGCATTGTGAGAGGCGTCACGGAAACACAGGATTTCCACGGGTTCATATCACATTTCAGGAATGTGATGATTGAACCCATTGTCACCGAGGTCATCAATGACAAAGGTATATATTTGATATACAATTTTATAAATGTTATAATCTTGCAAACACATTTGAAGTGTTATGTATATTTGATACTTGTTCTGTTTACTGAAAACATGTCTTTCTGCATGAGAGGTGCTTGCTGGAGAGGAGGTGACGTTGCGTGTTGATGGCGAGCATGATGATGATGGCGAACGACACTCTCCCTCAACATTTATCACTTAGTTTATGTTTTATGATGATTATTGTAATCAAAAATATTGTGAACTTCTTTAGTGTGGCTCACACTTTTTGTGAGACGGTTATTCATATCAGTTTGTAACAAACAGTTGTTCCACTTTTATGAATGATTTCTATTTGTGTTCATATCTTGTTTGATTATGTGTGAATTATCCTTGTTTCAAAACTAATTGATAATATATGGCCATTTGTAAAATATTGAAATGCTTTAAAAATACCCAACTTAAA
The DNA here is from genome assembly GCA_910589775.1 of Avena eriantha. Lineage (NCBI taxonomy): Eukaryota > Viridiplantae > Streptophyta > Magnoliopsida > Poales > Poaceae > Avena > Avena eriantha. The sequence goes on from OU342746.1 coordinate 77,041,062, forward strand.
TGATATATTGATTAATGAATGAAACCATTGTTTAAATTCTAAGTTATGTGATAATATGTGAAAGACATTCGATTTCTTGTCACATATAAATCAAGCCTAAGTTCAGCAAAATAACTTGAACACCATGTATTACATGAATACAAAGTGTTTTAATGAATTGTTAAAAGTAAATACATATTCAATGTATTGTGTTTTAACAAAATGGTAATTATCATTATTTGATTGTTTAAAAGTGTAAAGAAGTTTACCAAAGGAAACATAAGTATGAATCTATTTGATATGAGAAAAGTGTTTCATCAAACAAAGGGTATAAAATAAAAGAGAATTTAATTACTACGATTTGATCAATAGTAATAAAATTCGGCTTTATAAGAATGGCATAAAAGAAATTGTGGAATGCAATGCGTTTGAAATGTCAAAATGCAAAGCATCACAATATGATATTAGATATCAAAAGTGGGTGAATAGATGGCGTCAAATAAATCGTTGTAGTGTAGATATAGAGACCATTAGTTAGAAATAGTTAGCACTCAATTAGAATATATAATGAACCATTTGAATTCATGAAAGTGGCTCCATATCTGGTATGGATCGTCGTAAATTTTCGATATAACCAAAACAATAGCAAATGAGTCCTTGTAGAGTATTCATTGAAAACTTTGAAAACAAAATCCATAGCTAAAACCAAAAGAAAAGCAAAATCTGTATTTCTTGGATTTTGGTGCATTCTTGAGAAAGTTCGCATTCAGTGATATTTCTCAATTATGAAGCAAATGGAAGATAGTGGAAAACACGATGAGGATTCAAAACCTTGCATCAGAGTGTTGAGAAGCGCACCGGACAATGTTCCTGAACGATACTCTTTACAAAGGAAAGAATCAATGATAATGATCATTGTGTTTTGCCCACTGGTGTTTTCACTACATAAAGTAGGATTCAAAATGCATCCCATATCTTGTATGGAGACATTTGTGAATCATTTGTCAAGATTACTAGAATATGACATACCTACGAACTACTAAGGAAATAATGGTGAACTAGAATTATGAGAAATCCTAGAAGCAAAATTCCCTTGAGATTAGAAAGAAATTCGTTGTTGAATCTCACAAGTAAAAGGGGTTACTTGGATTTTCCCAAATGACTGCAAAGCCATAGTGGAAAAAGGGGTGAATGACAAAAAGCACAATTTGTCAAGTATTGGGAAAATTCAAATGAATTTGATTCAAGTGTCCTGAATGTCTAGTGGATTTAAAACTAGTGAAGTACTAGTATCTCATAGTAAATCTCCAAGTTTGATATTTGATCAAAGGATTTTGAAATCGTTCAAAATAGTGAGTGGATATGCAATTTGCATGAAATTGAGTGCGAGCTATAAAAGTATTCCTAAAACAATATGTGAATGACATATTTTTGATTGGGAGCAATATAAGTCTCAAATTCAAATATGTAGGAACATAGTTTGAGTAAGAGTAATGACTCATACCCAAATATGTTAGAAACATATTTTTAGTGGGAGCTTATAGTTGTGATTCTTAAGTGTGTTAAGAATAAAAGCGCAAGTACCGATAAATAATGTTTACAAGGGGTAGAAGTTGATAATAAGTGTATTATGATTTATGTAGTATTCCTTAAGGGTTTCTGGAAAGGGTTTCGGAATAGAAGTTAATTAAGGAACTAGTCCTTAATAACTCAAATTAGGAATAGTATTAAGTTTAACATCAATGGTTGAAAGAAAGAAAAGGATGATCATCATCCACTATGTTGAGGCATAGGTTCTATCTTAGAAAACCATGATGATAACTTAACATAATATATGATCTAATAAGAAACGTTTGAAAAGTGATTAAGCTTGAATCCCTAAACGTTCAGCTAAGTTTGTCCGCAGTGTCTAATAGAGAACTATAGACATATTTTCCAAATCCATAAACGATGGCATATCTTAAAGCATAAAGAGTTATGTTATAAGGGAATATGTTGGAATCTCCTGTAAATACCGATTAAAGTCAAGTAGGAAGCGAGGTGAATAAAAACATCAAAAGTTGCACAGGGTGCACTCGTGTTTTGATGATTACATCTATAATAATAGATAAGGGTACCATCTAAAGTGTTGTATAATGTTATGGCGGGGCTAGTTCGCTTTTAACGTAGAATGATGTGTCCCAGGGCATAGTGCCCATGAGAAAGCCCTCGAGGTTGATCTAAAGGCACTATAGGCTCCTGGAATTCGGCCTCGTTCTGCTGCCATAGCGACGATGCATACACAAAGATGTTATCATGTGATGATAAAGTATTAATGACAATCAACTTGACATTAGTAAGTTGCAAAGGATTTGGGACTGTAAAATACAGACCCAAGACTCAACCTCTTCCATGAGCAAGCCAGGGTACCGGATATATTATGCCAATGATTAAGAACAAATGCAGCTAGTTTATTTGTACTCTAGTGCAAGTGGGAGACTGTTGGAAATATGCACGTGTGATATATAAACAACCAAGGGTTCCTAGTGAAACTCTAGTCACTGGTTCATTGGTCAACAAATGATCAAGTTTCCTGATCATGTGGCTTTTATGCCAGTTGGAAATGGAGTCAACTCATTCTGAGAATGAGATGATGAACCAATACCCAACCTAAACATCATGACCCGATCATGTCATGAAGTTCAAGTTATGATGATTAGAAATGGATCCTCGTAGACTATTCCTTAGACCGTGAGGCTATATCAATCACTATCTCCCGAGAGTGCTTAGATAGCATCAAGCGTCACTTGGTAATACAATGATTATAAAGGTGTGTTCAGATACTCGGAGGAATAATAGAGGCTATATATGTCAGGAGCGGGATTTGTCCGTCCACGTGATATAAAGATACTTAAGGGCCCACTCAGGAGAAGTTATATCCAATAGCTATGCAGCGTGTGATTTGATCACAGAGATATAACTTGTCGGAACGAGTCAAGTAGCATTGTTCGATAACGAGATTGAACATGACATGGTGATGTCATTGATCAGATATCAGGCAATGCAAGTATCGAGAGACAAAGGGAATAAGACACGACCATCCCGGTTCAAACGAAGAAAGATCTTCGTGGAACACACAAGGATCACATGGCCATCCAGGTCCCTATGTCGATCATTGGTCCGAGAGTGTCCCGACCATGTCTGGAGTGTTCCCAAACCATAGGATATCACGCTTAAGGGTTTGATGATGCTTAGAGAGTGTTTATAGGATCGGAAGAATCACCGAAGAATAGTTGAGAGAAAACCGGAAGGGTTTCGGTAAGTCCGGAGGATGTCCGGAGTGGAGGTGGAAGGTGTTCCATAACCACGGAGATTGGATAATATGTGAATGAATGTTAAATATTGATTTAATCATTTATTTATAATTATTTAATAAAAGAGAAAATCAATTTAAAGGTCAAAAGGCTTAATGGACCGATTCTGGAGCGAAGAGGGCCCACTAGGGAAAGGCAAGAGGGAGAAGGGCCAAAGGGGGTGCCCGGTGCTGTAGTGGGCCAGCCCCCCCCCCCCCGCGTGGGGCCCATGGGGGTGGCCAGCGGTGCCACCCCTCTCCTCTCCTTTAGTCCCACCCCGGGACTTTGAGGGAGGTAGTACCTCCCCTCCCCTATATATAGTGAGGGTATTTGGCAGATAAATACACACAATATTCAATAAAAGGTTTTATCTCTTTTGGGAAGATCTCCAATTAATATTCTTTCTCTCTCTCTCGTGACCGTGGTCCCAGGTTTGGACTACGCGAATGAGAGATATCTTCACCGTGGAGCGTCGTCGCGCTGCGGGATTCGGATCCAGGAGCTCTACTTCCGCAACTGATGTTGGATCGGGAAAGCGGGAGTCATCGTCAGGCACCGGACGTGTGTAACTCCCCGCGAGGTATCACACTTGAGGCACTCAAGTCGTTGGAGCCATAGGAGCACAATAACTTCATCATGACCTTGAGGTCGGCTTCGACTCGTCTACATCAGCCACGCTCTTCTGAGCGTTGGCAACGCTTTTCGGTCTTTAAGGGTAAGTTTACGAAAAGCTCCTCCTGTTACTGTATTACTAATAGATAGGTCGTGGCAACATCAGGGGTTTAGGATCATAGGGTAAAAATTTGTTTTTTTATACGCGGAACCCCTACAAAAATCACACGTTGTGGAGAGCCTAATCGCTACTCATCACCACCGTTACGCATGCATGCAATAAAGTTGACAAAGAAAAAAGAGACCGAAAGCTATGTCTTAGCTACCAAAATATTTAATCCCGTAGGACACTGCGGTATCATGCCTGATTTTTTTCCCGAGCAATACCATCATATATATTCCTAATAGCGATAGTACACATGATAGACATCGTCGAGCCATAGACAGAAAAAATTAAATAATACAGTATTTTTTTTAATCAATTCCAAAACTAATACACAAAATTCAGAATTTCTGATTCTAACATGGCTGTGGTACACGGTACACCGATAGGCACTAATCGATGTACGGTGCACCAATAGGCACAAAATCACACATGCATGTCTAAGCAGGAAAATGGTACTAATCGGTGTATCGTACCTGATCACTACCTATCGGTGTAGGTACACCATAGATTGATAGGTTCTTAGTGCCTATCAGTGTAAGCAGCCGTGTTAGAATTTGAAATTTCGAATTTTGTGTATTATTTTTAGAATTGATTAAAAAATGTATTATTTAATTTTTTTTAGCCCATATTCGGAGATCACAAAATAAAACCTAAAATAAACAAGCAAATTTTAGAGGTCTTCAAACTTCTTTCTTCAATGAACAATCATATACTTTTTCCGAGGCAGCTGAAAAAAGAACGACAGTGATATCAAATCACAAACCTATAAATACCAACAAGAGTTCTCTCATAATTTTAATTTGAGCCGCAATATCAAGACTACTGCATGCTCGGGGTCATTAAAGTAATAAACCAACATCGACGAGAGTACCAACACCAGTTTTCCAGAAAAAAGCAACCGAACAAGTTGGTTGACGTTGTTGGGAGCTGAGAGTACAAATCACCATTGTCGAACTCGTATTAGCAGGGACAAATATTGCTAGGACAAACCTCCTCGTGGTAACCATGAGAAAATAATCCAAAACGGATCTGGTCTCGTGGCAACCATGAGAAAATAATCCAAAATCGATCTACTGAAGCAGGATTTGAAGATCCATACCTAGAAAGTTTTTATCTTCCAACACCACCATTAATGTCGGGAGGGAGATCTCGTCGTTGAACGAAGGGCCAGAGATACTTATTGTAAACGATGACATCTCCATTGATATGGATGCTAAAAATAAAGCAACTACCAAAACCCTAATTTAGTTTGTTGAAAACACTCCTTTTATCAAAAACTCCACTTATAGATCGAGTTCCCCACCCCTCTAGCACCGGTGAGGCCGGCCAGAGGAGGGGGAACCGACCTATGGAGGAAAATGGGGCTAGGTTTTCTTAGAAGTGAGGTTGGCCTTCATGCCCGATGCTTATAGTAATTGTCTGCTCCTCTTTTCGAAACTCGTGTTGGTAGACACATTTAATTTAATTTACTGGATATATGCAGTTTTGCTTTTGTGACCCAAAAACGATTTTTTTTGTGGATTACACAAAAATAGACAAGTCTTCATCAATAATTCTTTTTCCTAAATTACCACTCCGACAGCTCCAGCGTGCAAGCTGATTGTGCAATTTCAGACTAATCTGGTGATGGTAATGCAAGTTTAAGGTTCGTGTAATTTTGGACTAATCTGGTGATGGTAATGTCAGTTTAACGGTTGTACCACCTAGCTTTGTAGGTTTGCGTGCGTGGGTGGGGGTGGTATTTGCACATTTATGACAATTTTATGGGTGTACAATGTATTTAACTCGTTAAATTTTATCAGCCTCTTCAATACTTTCAATGGACACTTACAAATAACAATGGCAATTTTATCCATGGATCTGGGTATCCACGGATATCTGACTAGGTGGGCAAGGGTATGGAGGCTAATTAGGTCCATCGATTTCATGGGGACAGATACCTACTAACTCATGGGGTGGGCACGTGCAGAGGCTTTGCCCCCGGATATCCATGACACGTGATCCCTACATGTTGGCGCCACAAAAAAATGCCCATTACATGTGACAGACTCACTTAAAGGCCCAAAGGTCCACATTTTTTGCCCATTACACATGCCAGACTCACTTAAAGACCCAACCTTCGTCTCGAATTAGATGTCGGAGATTTTTTATATTCACATGAATTTATACATTAAAACTTGTTCAGATACATGTTAATTTAGACAAATTTGCTACATCTAATTCGAGACGGAGAGAATAATAGAAGACTTCATGGGCACACATATGTTGACATCTAGTGAACTTTTTTCTATTAGATTGTTTTTCCATGTTAAGGGTTCTTGAAATCCCAAATTCACATTCTTTGCCGAACTATCGATGGACACACTAACACTTTAAGAGTGTAACATCCCAGCGTTTAGGACCAAACAACTGGTAGATTTAGGAATATGTGCATTTGCATGCACTCATTTGATAAAAACAACATAAATTTTTCATAAACTAAAACCCTAAAGGGACGAGAGTTTCTCTTGCTATGATGGATTATGATATAGCTCATCATGGTAACTGTGATAAATTCTGATAGGAACTTTAGGTTTATTGTGTTTTTCGGGGAAATAATTCGAACTTAGTTTTGGAATTCAAAATTGAGTTAAAATGAATTTAAAGAAATTCATTATTTGAATAAAGGAATATTTTAATGATTAAAAGAAATAGAATGGAACCAGTTGATTAATCTTGTATGATATTATAATAATAATAAAGCAAGTAAATGGAATAAGTGAATTTTGAAACACAAGATGATTCTATTATACAATATCGTTTCTTAATATAAGTATGTAAAAAAGGAAGTAGACTACAATAATATACTGAAAAGAAATCTTTATTAGATTAAATAGACATATTACCTTGTATTTACAGAAATGAAATAAAAATAAATTACTGTCGGAGACTTGCGTCCCATGAAGGAACAAGGGGTTCAATGAGCCCTGAGTTCATAAGGTGTCTGACCATCGTTCTAGGCTTATCGGCAACGACGGAGACAACAGAGCTCGCACACGATAGAGAGAGACATGTTTTTTTACCTAGGTTCAGGACCCCTGTGAGGAGGTAAACTCCCTACTCCTTCTTTGTTATATTTCTCGCAATATTTCACAAGGGTACAAAGGTAGGTGAATGTATAGGGTTTTAGACTGCAGGGATTGATCCCCTCTGAGGTTGGGGCCGCTCTACTTTTGTAGGGGCGGGGCGGGCCTCTTCCCCCAAATATTGGGTGGGAAGGGTCAGCACGTTCCTGCCAAAGGAGCTCTGGTGCACACTCGCACCTCTCATGGACCGGGTCTTGGCCCTACGCCGGTCTTCGGTCCACCGCGGAGGTCGCCCATGGCGGGCTTGTTGGTTTGCGGCCTGAAAGTTCCCGGGCGAGTGCATCGAGGTACCTAAGTTGTCTGAAATATTCGCGTTTCGGAATGTTGGGCTGCTAACTACCGAGAGGGGCCATTTCGAGGCAAAATCGTCTCACCCCTACCAAATCCAAACATTGCATGAAACTGTCCCATGAAGTAGACGGTCGGGACCCTCATGTGAGTAATATGTCCGTGACACGAATGCCAACACGGTAACCACGTAGGCAAAATGAGGGACTAAAGGAGCTTGGTGTGTTGACCAAATTCACAAATCCACTCCCTCCTTTCGCATGAACCCTAGCATCGGCAGCGTTGGAATCCCCCCAACCAGAACGATCCCTTAAGGCATTTGACTTCCGGTGCCAAGTTGCTGCCCCTACTCGCTGATCCTGAGCTCTAATGCTGAATGCCGTGCCAGCCGTTGCGACGCTCTAGCCCGCCTCTATCGTTGACGAGATGAGAAACACAAAGGATGGCAGATCCTATTGCCGAGGAAGAAGTACATCTGGCTAATTGCGGGTGAGCTACTCTTCTCTTTGCTATTCGCACTATCTATAACCGCTAGATGGCTATTGGCATTACAGAGATAGATCGAACCTAGAATTGTTTGCTAGCAAACACTGACAAACAATTCTTACCTTTTGTTCCCAATTTTCTATCAAGTAGGATCTTCGTTGAACCCAAATACATGGTTGTGGTCACTCTCTACGGCTACCACACTAAATTAGCAGATTGGAAGAGCATGTGGAATCAAACTCGTCGTCTGAAGATGGAAGTAGCACATACGCAGTTATGCACTATCCCTAGTATGGTTGCTGCTGTGCATGAACGTGTTGAAATGGGGCCAGAGCAGACTGCACGATTCAGCTTCATGGATGAACGAGACTTCACGGTTCCTATAGCGTGTGACAGTCAGCTAATTGGGTTGATAAAACAATTTGTTGGGCTTCGCGTGGTTATGCTGATTTGTAAAATAATGGATGTGGAAGCTCATGTTACTAGGAGACGCCCAACTATTATTCGACAGGGTGATCTAACTCGAACCCCTGCTACTATTGAGCAAAATGTGGTACCTCATGTGTGCCATGCTTCTGTCAGGTAACCTCCTCGTAGGAGTCCCCATGTTGTCGTTGTTCAAAACTCTGCTCTAGAATCTGCTGGTACTGGTCGTCCCTGTGGTGTTGCTACTCTGGCTGCTACTGACCCAATACATGCCGCTGTTGAGCAAACTAAGGCTTCTAGAGGTTGCCCTGTTGTTGTTGCCAAGACCGCTGCCTTACATGCTTCTCCTCCTCAAAACCGTCGTCAAGTGCAAAACTCTGCTTTTGAATCTGCTGGTACTGGTCGTCCCCGTGGTGTTGTTGCTCCGGCTGTTGCTGACCCAATCCATGCTGCTGTTGAGAAAACTAAGGCTTCCGGAGGATGCCCCGCTGTTGTTGCCAATACCGATGCCTTGTGTGCTCCTCCTCCTTGAAATCGTGCTCAAGTTGTGCGAACCCCTGCTCTGGAATCTATTGGTACTGGTCGTCCCCGTGTTGTTGTTGATCTGGCCACTGTTGACCCAATCCCTACCGCTCTTGAGCAAACTAAGGCTTCCGGAGGCTGCCCCACTGTTGTTGCCAAGACTACTGCCTTGTGTCCTCCTCGAACCCATGCTCAAGTTCAGCGAGCTGCTGGTCTAGAGCTAGCTCATGATCTAGACTTTGCTAGCACTCGAAACACTGTTGTTGTGGGAACTGCTCCTGATCATCGATGTGGCGTGGCAGCAGCTGCTCCTATTGTGGCTGTCGTTAGCCGTGTCCCTTCCTGTCCACCAGTTATTGTAGATCCTACTTCTAAGGGCCCTCGTCTTGCTCCTGGTCCTAGTAATTCCACCGAGGTTGCTCTAGCTAACAATGACACTGGTGATGGCGACCGTGGCATTGTCGATGGGTCTGATGGTGCTGCTCCACCTCTCGAACCTCTCGGAGGTTTCTATCCTACAGAACCTGATGATGGCAAAGTAATCGTTCGTATCAGTGTCGAGGAGTATACTGCAAAATTAGATGACGGCACAAAAAAATTCTATGACGAGTTTGATGTAATCCTTGGCAGATACGATCCTAAAGTGGTACAGTTATCTGACCTGATGGCATCGTTACGTGTGAAGGTGCTATGGGGGTCCTCCTAGGTAGCACATTTGGTATATTTTGGTTATAGGAGCAAAAAGGCTATAAAACTGAAAGATACCAGGGAATTAGTCGTACTGTTTACAAGGAAACATTATAGAGGTGATAGTGTACATCCACTTCATAGTGCAAATGGTTGGAGAGGAATTGGTTTTCGATAATAGAGATGATGGACTTGTACAAGGCATGCGTTACCTGATCCATGGCATCACTGGGGATTGTGCGACTGAGGGTAGCTTCGAATAGAGGAGAGTCTTACAGAGGAGCGTCATAAATAGGAGCAGGAAGAGCATCCCCAGAAAGGGCACCCTGAAGAAGAACGCCACCAAGGAGACCACGCAAGAGAAGAGGATGCCCAAGAGTCGCAAGAAAAAAGGCACCAGACCACAGAGTACACCCCTGGGATCCAGTCAAAATGCCACAATGAACGGTAGCAGCAAAAAAGCTAAGAGGGCGAGCACGGTGGTGAACACTCTAGGAGTGGTAGCAAAAAGGTGAAGATGGCCAGCACGGAGGCTACCACACCCAGTGGTAGCAGAATAAATGCTAATTTGGAGCGGAACATGCCGCTGAGGTCAGGCAATAATGCTAGCACGAAGGAGAAGACGCCCAATAGTAGTAGCTAAAGGGCTAATTCAAATAAGAACACGCCGAAGAGGTCAGACAATAATGTCAGCACCATGGAGCCAACACCCGTGAGGGGAAGAAGGAAGGAGAACACACCCAAGAGCAGCAGCAAAAAGCCTAGTTTGATGGGGAACGGAACACAGATGTCAAGCCCTACTGATACCATCAGGAAAGATTACATTAGGAAGGAGGATGTACACAATTAGAGCAAGAGGGTTTTGTACAGTCAAGATGAAATAGATTTTGACTGTTGTTTGTCTACTGAAGAACCTGGGATGCGTGCAAATGTAAGACCACCCCATGTGGTTGCAGCAGAACCAACCGAGTGTCTGGGAGAAAACAGAGTTGCCGGTGAGGTAAATCAGGGCAATGTTCTGGTCCATCCCGGTGGAGATGATGGTGCAACCCCACCCATGGGAGGCAATATGATGTGTGCAGTACTAGGCATTAAAGAGAATGGCCAAGATTCTGAATCAGATGAAGAAGAGTGCACTATAGAGGATCAAGAATCTGGTGATGATGAAATAGACGAGGAACTTAATGATGAGGCTGACATTCTAGTCGGTGATTTGGGTGTTGAATTAGAAGAAATGAAACATGAACATGAGTATCCTATAATTTTTGTCGGCACCGAGTTCAGGATGTCGTTCCGGCATTTTTGTATCAAGGGGGAGTTCAACGTTCATCGACTGAAGAACACTGCCTAGAGGTATGAGGTCGTTTGCAGGTTAACATGGAGGAATGGACAGGTCGAGGTACATTGTCCATGGAGCATCACAACAAGAGCCTTACCCGCGTCAAAGGCAATTAGGGTACTGGGGCAAGGAATGCAACAAACCATTAGAACTTTCTCTCTTTTCACTCTATAACTACAATTGTTGTGCAAGATCTTTCTGGCAACAAGTCGACTATGTTTATCTTTTAAATGAATCCGTGTTGACGGTAAACAAAATGGGCCCTCTCGACATGTGCCCGATAGGCAGCAAACTGAAATCCTCAGTGGATGATACGGAGTGGGTGGCTATACAAGCTATGTCCCACTAAAGGATAACCCTAAGGAGACCGCGAAGAATATTCAGACTAGCCTCGGTTCTAAATACAACATTGTCCTACCGTATTATACGGTTTGGAAAGGTAAAGAGAAAGCTCTGAGTGTCTTGCACGGGGATTGGACCAATAGCTTCAGGATGCTATACAACTTCAAGGAGGAGGGATAAGCAAGGTGTCCGGGGAGTGTTGTGGAGATTGACACCGAATCAGTACATGGTAAAATTTATTTCAAAAGATTTTTCATGGCGCGTAAACCTTGCATCCAGGGATTCAGGGATGGTTGTAGGCCATATCTGAGTGTAGACAACACTGTCCTAACTGGTAAATGGAAAGGCCGTCTGCCATCTGCCACAACCCTTGATGGTCACAACTGGATGTTCCTAGTGGCATTCGAGCTGTTTGAAATAGAAACACCAGAAAACTAGGTCTGGTTTATGAGGCAGCTCAGGAGATCAATATGCCACATGGATCCATTGGCTATATCCACGGATGCATGCAAAGGGCTAACGAATGCAGTGAAGGGGGCGTTCCCGCGAGCTGAAGGTAGGGAATGCCATGCCCATATGATGCTCAACTTGTACTCACACTACACAGGAAGCGTATTTCGTTACATGTTTTGTGCTGCTAGGGCTTACAAACCTAGTAGCGGTGAATATTTCATGAGCAAGATTTTTGCGGAAGCCCCTGAACTTCCGGAGTACTTAGTCGTCCATAATTCGTAGCTATGGAAGAGGAGTCAATTCAACCCTGACATCAAAGTTGATTACATAAACACAACCTTGCAGAATGCCTGAATAACTAGGTGAAGGACATAACAGTGCGTCCCGTTCATATCTTGATGGACAGCATTCGTGGTATGATCGTGAAGCTGTTAAATATAAGGAGAGAGATCGGTAGGAGACTTAGAGGACATATGCTACCGCCAGTTGTACAACAACTGCACAAGAGAAGCCGAGGACTTTCTCATCATAGGGTTCTCCCGTCAACCAGCAGTAGTTGTGTGGTGGTCGATATGTCCAAGAGTGGCAAAAGGGATGTTGTGAACATCCAGCTGCGAGAATGCACCTGCTTAGAGTGGCAGCATACCGGGAAACCTTGCGACCACGCCTTGGCCTTCTTGGTGAAGAAAAGAACTCTACCACATTTGGATCAGAATTTGATAGACTACTACTCTATGGAAAAGTTCAGAGTTACGTATGCTGGATCCGTCGAGCCATGTACAGACCCATCCCAGTGGCCTCAAGTCCAACTGAGTTTCGAGCTTTGCCAGCCAGTTACAAAGAGGGGCAGAGGAAGACTTGAGGTGAATAGGTTTAAGAATTCTCGAGAAGAAGGGTTTGGCTTTCTGTGCTAGCAAGAAGGGCAAAAACAGATGCAAGACCTGCCATCTTATAGGCCATAGAGCAGCGGGATGTCCCCTTAATGCTCCCAAACCTATGTATGAGATGGTACATTCAAAAAAAAGTTTATAGTCTGTAAATATAAGGTAGTAACCCCTGTACTATTTTTTTATAGGAAGCGTAAGGTAAGAAACAAGACAACTGACTCAGTGATTTTTCTCCGGGAAGAAAACCAAAATGAGTGGAGTGATGATGCTGGACACAATTCTGGTGCTGATTGGCCTGACTTCCCTCGACCCGAAGATGCAGGGTACGTGAAGGTAAGAAAATTTGGCACCCAAGGAGAGGAAGAAGGCAGGAAATGAAGAAGGCAGAGGACGTGAAGGAAATAGAAAGAAAGTTGGCACCCAGGCGAGGAATAAGGCTAGCAGTGTAGAAGCCTAATAATGTATTGAACTTGAACCTGTATACGTAGTTCAGTTAAACTCTAGAGTCGTGTGTGTGGAACTTGTCGGGCGAAACAATCTTCCTCCTGTACTTGGAGTAAAATGTATCGCGACTTGAGGATTGGATACGGCCGAGGACACTAGTTGAATTTAAAATTGTGACTATTCCACTACTATCTGAACAATCGCACCATCTGGGCCGCGATAGCTGAGCGGTTAGAGCAAGTCTAGGAGAGCCCGGAAAACTCCCACGATAGAACATGTAGGGGAGAATGAGTGGAAAACGACCCTCTAGCAGCGCCCCTACTGCCTCCCCTAATGGTCGGGGTCCCCGACCCAACCCCCTCTCTCCCTCAACATCGGGGCTTCGACCGTCTCCCCTATATTGGTCCTGCAGCAGGAGTCGTCGAGCATGGGGAGGGTTGGTAGCGAGGGGCAGTGACCGGAATCGGTAGGCGGCGGCCGGAATCAGTGTGTGGCGGCCGAAATTGGTGGTCGGCGACCGGAATTGATGGTTGGTGGCAGGGATCGACGGCTGGCGGTGGGGGTGGTAGCTCTGGCCCTCCACAATGCAATTGATTTAGGGATTTTATCCCTTCTAAACGGATGCGTGAGGTGTCCTTGTGGAAAAAAAATACAATACCCTATTAAAAAATATGTAATAATATAGTGGAGATAACTTAGGGTACCTGCTGGAGATAAGGAAAATTTAGGGGAAGAATAATTTTAGGGGAGGCCCCTACATGTACATATAGGGGAGAAAATATTGGGGCGTTGTTGTACTTGCTCTTAAGGGGTCTCCAAAATCGATGGATGTTAGTGGCACAGACATGAATTATTTATAAGCGCTTAATAAATCTCTGTTGTTGGCATTACACTTATGATAAGGTTCTGAGCTTAAAAACAAGTTCTAAGCTGGCTGCTACACTCCACGAAGCAACAACTTATTTCGGCTGCTAGACAATGACATGGCAACATAAACTGCAAAGGCAATAGATAATGCCCAGATAATGAGGAAATTGTTTCCACTATCTGGCCTAATCTTGAGCTCGTCTGTCTCACCACCTCCCTACACCTGCCTCCCCAGCACCTGGCGAAGCTCCCGGATCTCTCTCTCCAACATACGTATCTCCTCTTTCTTCTCCAACACAGCATCACACAGATCCTGAACAAGTTCTTTGTGAAAACCTGTCAGTGGATTTTCGATCCACACAAACTTGTCATAGCCAGTTCCCCTCCCTTCCTGCAAAGTAGATCGAAGGAAACAAAAAAGAATTACATTACGCTTTCCGGATCCGGGTTACCACTGTACCTATAGTAGACTCTTACCGCTCTGATGCTGTAGTTGCTGAATTTTCCTACAGTATTTTCGTAGGTCCACGAAATCCATCTCGGCATCTTCTCACTGCACAAACACAACATATCGGGGTAGTAATTGTAGGGCGTCCTCCGGTACATGATGGGAGCACCCGCCTGACGGCGTTGAGCCGACCCTGATTCCGCCCGAGATGAACTACATGAGCTGTGAGCCATGAGCGAGGGGAGCAAGGGCAGAGGAAAGAGGAGCCTTTGGATGTCCGAGTAGTGGCGCGGTGAAGCCTGATTTATCCCCACTTAATAACTTGGGCAGAATCCTACCATCCACATTCGGCTGACAGGTGGGGAACCTAGCATGCGGACTTTTCAACCAAAGCTCGCGCCTTCGTGGTTCAAAGGCCCTCTCGCGCTCATTGGACCAATTTTTTTGGCACCTTGCCCTCGTACATATCACTGGGAGGCCTTGCTCAGGAACCAGACACGCTTGGCCCACACTCTTACTCCCTCGGAACTTGTCATGGCTCGCGCCGGTAGATCCATCCGCTCCACCGCTCCCGGTCGGGCTCACCGCGGCGGATCCACCCCCAATATCCTACTGTCGCAATATCAAATGGCCATGGTTTCTTGAGCGGAGCAACAACACTACATTTCCGAGCTCGGCCCCTCCTACCTGTAGAAGGACTGATGCAGCATCGAGCTCGAGCAGGAGCTGCCAGGCGCGATGGGGTTCGGTCCACGCCAACCATGTCCCCTTCATCATTGTTGATTCCGATGTGGAGGACAACAGGGATGAAGCAATGCAGAATGCCATTGTTGCCTCCTTAGCGAAGGCCAAGCCAAGCACGGGAGTGGATGTCGGGAAGGGCACGGTGGTGTCACCAATAGAGGTGGACTCCAACGACAGCGCTGTTATGTGGGTTTAGATGTTGTTTAGGATGGTTGCAATTTCGGTTGTGTTTAGTGTGAGTACAATTATTGTAATGGGTTTGGCGAGCTATATTGAGAAATATGTGCAATAGTAGCGTGTAAGTGCTTCCACTTAGAAATTGTGTATGTGTCATTTGCATGTTGCATTATCCACGTAGATTACATGTAAATAATCCAACGAAAATCAGATTACAACCATTAGACGGTAGTGGCAGGATGGAAGAGAAGTGGGACAATGGCTTCGAGGGGAAGGAAGATAAGTAAGGGGGACGTGACACTAGCAGGTGGGCCCACGGAACACGTGACACTGACATGTGAGAGCACGCAATATTGCCAGTATGTCTAGAGCAAGCAGACTTTGCAACATGACAACAACAAGCTGATGAGACCAATAACTCGTCAAATTATTAAGGAGTACTAAAAACTACAACTGGGGTACATCCGCGCAACACATATGCTCTACGCACCTGAGAAGCATCGCTTAAGTCTAATGGTAATGACAACATAAGTACTACATTTCCATATTGGTCTTCTCGATACAAATGTAGAAATGCATCAGCCTGTTCGGTCTAGCACCGACAAGGTACTGAGATGGCACACATAGGATCGACCTTAGGTCCGCATACTCCACCTCCCACGGCGTCGGGCAGCTCGCCGCCTCGGCTAGCACAAGAATGCTATCGGACGACAGAGGTTGGGCGTTCACTCACATGCACACCGTGTATAGGGGACAGGCACTCCAGACCGACCTGACGCATACCACACACACGAAGGTGGGCCTAGCTCTGGTTTCCAGAATATCGGCGGTGATGGTCAAGATGAAAACAGAGTCATCCTCCCCTTGGAAAATTAGCCGGTGGCGTGTCGAGTCATTGAATGGCACCTTCTCTTGGAGAAGTTGGGCATGGCCGTACGAGATCCTAAACACTTCGATCAAGTTCTCCTCTGCAAGGTGGACGACAAGCTCTACCGGCAGGCTGGTGTAGTTGCAGCTCGGCTCTATGCAGGAGCATGCACCATGCGGGCACGCGAGCTCATGGTAGAAGTAACAGGGAAAGCATCCGGGTGGGAGCACACGAGCGGGAACGTCGCTACGAAGTTGCGTGCGAAGATCTCCAGCTCCTTGGGCTGCAGCATCTCCCACATCTGAAGTTCGTCGAGAAATCGGATAAACGATCAGTAGTTAGATCGGCGAATAGTAGGAATATGTAAGATAAATTCAAAATCTTGTAAAATGATTTCTTAGCATGAAGGTAGCGACCCTAGAATCAACGACTGTCGTCCAGGCATGGCGCACGAAAGCCGGTGGTGTCGTCCAGGCACGGTGACGTGTGGTGGAGGAGGGGCTGTGGGGTATACGTGCTCACTCACGAGCTCTATGATATTACTAGTAGGCTATAGGGGAGTTGTAACACCCCGTCCACTCCTGGGCCTGGGGGTGTCACTCCTGGTAGCTTAATAGGATAACTAGACTGGCCCCACAGACCAACACTAGTCTTTTCTGCACACTTTGTCCTCACTCGTGCGCACACGGTACCCACTTCTCGGTCGGTCACCCATCCTAGAATTGCTCTAGGCCAAACACGCTTAACCTTAGAGTTCTTTTCGAATGAGCTTCCGGAAAAGATGTTGCAACTTGTTGATATGGGTATCCTATCAATCCTATTAAGCCATGTGCCTGGATCTCACATACACCCACCCTTTAGAAGATCGATGCCCTCATCGATCAAGCACACCCCAGGAACGTTCCCTCTTGGCACGCGCCTGTGCGTCCAGTGCTGGCACATGTGCCATGTCGTGTCCACTCCGGGCCACACGCGCCAATGTCCAAATGTCCCGACACTAACCCGCACACACCCGTTTAACCGCGAGGTCAGCTCTAATACCACTTTGTAACACCCCGTCCACTCCTGGGTCCGGGGGGTGTTACTCCTGGTAGCTTAATAGGATAACTAGACTGGCCCCATAAACCAACACTAGTCTTTTCTGCACACTTTGTCCTCACTCATGCGCACCCGGTACCCACTTCCCAGTCAGTCACCCATCCTAGAATAGCTCTAGGCCAAGCACGCTTAACCTTAGAGTTCTTTTCGAATGAGCTTCCGGAAAAGAAGTTGAAACTTGTTGATATGGGTATCCTATCAATCCTATTAAGCCATGTGCATGGATCTCACAGGAGTGGAAATAATACGAATATAAGTGAAAATGTAAGCGCGACCAATCATGTCGTAGAACAAACTATTCGCGGATTGCTCTTACGAAGAACCATCTTATTCATCCAGGCGCCCCAATCGAATGGTCTGTAGCAATCGGATCAGACAACTAGTTCTTCACGGGGGCAGGCCTTCTACAAGACGTGATCTAACGACCACCATTAGACGCGATCTAATGGCCACCATGAGTCTACATTTCATAATCCACATGGATCCATATGTGGTTAATGAAAAGAACAAACATGCAATGAGTCTAGTCGATCCATATGTGGTTAATGAAAAGAACACACATGCAATGACACCAGTGGATCCATGTTGTTTATGAAAAGAACAGACATGCAATGACTCTGGTGGATCCATATGTGGTTAATGAAAATAACACACTTTTAATGACTCTAGTGGATCCATGTGTGGTTAATGAAAAGAACACACATGCAATGATACTGGTGGATCCATATGTGGTTTGTGAAAAGAACACACATGTAATGACAGTGGTGGATCCATTTGGTTCATGAAAATAAGACACATGCAATGACTCGGGTGGATCCATATGTGGTTTGTGAAAAGAACACACATTCAATGACTCTAGTGCTGGTTTACGATAAGAACACACATGCAATGACACTGGTGAATCCATGTGATTCATGAAAATAACACACATGCAATGACTCTGGTGAATCCATATGTGGTTTATTAAAAGAACACACATGCAATAACTCTCATGGATCCATATGTGGTTTGTGAAAAGAACAGACATTCAATGACTCTAGTTGTGGTTCATGAAAAGAACACACATGCAATGACACTAGTGGATCCATGTGGTTCATGAAAATAACACACATGCAATGACTTTGGTGGATCAATATGTGGTTTATGATAAGCACACACATGCAATGACTCTAGTGCTAGTTTAGGATAAGAACGCACATGCAATGACTCTAGTGGATACATATGTGGTTTGTGCAAATAACATACATGCAATGACTCTAGTGGATCCATGTGGTTTATGAAACGAATAGACATGCAATGACTCTAGAAGTGGTTAATGAAAAGAACACACATGCAATTACTCTAGTGGATCCATGTGTGGTTAATGAAAAGAACGCACATGCAACGACACTAGTGGATCGATATGTGGTTTGTGAAAAGAACACACATGCAATGACACTGTGGATCCATGTGGTTTATGAAAATAATTGACATGCAATGACTCTGGTGGATCCATATGTGGTTTGTGAAAAGAACACACATTTAATGACTCTAGTTGTGGTTAATTAAAAGAACACACATGCAATGACCCTGGTGGATCTATGTGGTTCATGTAAATAACACACATGCAATGACTCTGGTGGATCCATATGTGGTTTATGAAAAGAACACACATACAATGACTCTGGTGGATCCATAAGTGGTTTGTGAAAAGAACACACATTCAATGACTCTAGTTGTGGTTCATGAAAAGAACACACATGCAATGACTCTGGTGGATCCATATGTGGTTTATGAAAAGAACACACATGCAACGACACTAGTGGATCGATATGTGGTTTGTGAAAAGAACACACATGTAATGACACCGGTGGATCCATGTGGTTTATGAAAAGAACAGACATGCAATGACTCTGGTGGATCCATATGTGGTTTGTGAAAAGAACACACATTTGATGACTCTAGTTGTGGTTCATTAAAAGAACACACATGCAATGACACTGGTGGATCTATGTGGTTCATGGAAATAACACACATGCAATGATTCTGGTCGATCCATATGTGGTTTATGAAAAGAACACACATACAATGGCTCTGGTGGATCCATAAGTGGTTTGTGAAAAGAACACACATTCAATGACTCAAGTTGTGGTTCATGAAAAGAACACACATGCAATGACTCTAGTGGATCCATATGTGGTTTATGAAAAGAACACACATGCAACGACACTAGTGGATCGATATGTGGTTTGTGAAAAGAACACACATCCAATGACACCGGTGGATACATGTGGTTTATGAAAAGAATAGACATGCAATGACTCTGGTGGATCCATATGTGGTTTGTGAAAAGAACACACATTTACTGACTCTAGTTGTGGTTCATGAAAATAACACACATGCAATGACACTGGTGGATCTATGTGGTTCATGGAAATAACACACATGCAATGATTCTGGTGGATCCATATGTGGTTTGTGAAAAGAACACACATAGAATGACTCTGGTGGATCCATAAGTGGTTTGTGAAAAGAACACACATTCTATGACTGTAGTTGTGGTTCATGAAAATAACACACATGCAATGAATCTAGTGGATCCATATGTGGTTCATGAAAATAACACACATGCAATGACTCTAGTGCTGGTGTAGGTAAAGAACACACATGCAATGACACTGGTGGATCCATATGTGGTTTGTGAAAATAACACAGATGCAATGACTCTAGTGGATCCATGTGGTTTATGAAAACAACAACATGCAATGACTCTAGTTGTGGTTAACGAAAAGAAGACCCATGGAATGACTCTAGTGGATCCATATTTGGTTAATGAAAAGAACACACATGCAATGCCACTGGTGGATCCATATGTGGTTTGTGAAAAGAATACACATGCAATAACACTAGTGTATCCATGTGGTTTATGAAAAGAATATACATGCAATGACTCTAGTGGATCCATATGTGGTTTGTGAAAAGAACACATATTCAATGACTCTAGTTGTGGTTCATGAATAGAACACATGCAATTACACTGGTGGATCCATGTGGTTCACAAAAATAACACAGATGCAATGACTCTGGTGGATCCATATGTGGTTTATGAAAAGAAAAGAGATGCAATGACTGTAGCTTTATCCATATGTGGTTTGTGAAAAGAACACACATTTAATGACTATAGTTGTGGTTCATGAAAAGAACAGACATGCAATGACACTAGTGGATCCATGTGGTTCATGAAAATAACACGCATGCAATGACTCTGGTGGATCCATGTGTGGTTTATGAAAAGAACACACATGCAATGACTCTAGTGCTGGTTTAGGATAACAACACGCATACAATGACTCTAGTGGATCCATGTGGTTCATGAAAATAACACACATGCAATGACTCTGGTGGATCCAAATGTGGTTTATGAAAAGAACACACATGCAATTACTCTGGTGGATCCATATGTGGTTGGTGATAAGAACATACATTCAATGACTATAGCTGTGGTTCATGAAAATAACACACATGCAATGACACTAGTGGATCCATGTGGTTCATGAAAAATAACACACATGCAATGACTCTGGTGGATCGATATGTGGTATATGAAAAGAACACACATGCAATGACTCTAGTGCTGGTTTAGCAAAAGAACACACATACAATTACACTGGTGGATCCATATGTGGTTTGTGAAAAGAACACACATGCAATGACTCTAGTGGATCCATGTGGTTTATGAAAAGAACAGACATGCAATGACTCTTGAAGTGGTTAATAAAAAGAACACACATGAAATGACTCTAGCGGATCCATATGTGGTTAATGAAAAGAAACACATGCAATGACACTGGTGGATCCATATGTGGTTAATGAAAAGAAACACGTGCAATGACATTGGTGGATTCATATGTGGTTTCTGAAAGGAACACACATGCAATGATACTGGTAGATCCATGTGGTTTATGATAAGAATATACATGCAATGACACTGGTGGTTCATGAAAAGAACACACATGCAATGACACTGGTGGATCCATGTGGTTCATGAAAATAACTCACATGCAATGACTCTGGTTGAGCCATATATGGTTTATGAAAAGAACAGACATGCAATGACTCTAGATGTATCCATATGTGGTTTGTGAAAAGAACACACATTCAATGACTCTAGTTGTGGTTCATGAAAAGAACACACATGGCATGACACTACTGGATCCATGTGGTTCATGAAAATAACACACATGCAATGACTCTGGTGGATACATATGTGTTTTGTGAAAATAACACACATTCAATGACTCTAGTTTTGGTTCATAAAAATAACACACATGCAATGACACTGGTGGATTTATGTGGTTCATGAAAATAACACACATGCAATGACTCTGGTGGATCCTTATGTGGTTTACGAAAAGAACAGACATGCAATGACTCTGCTGTATCCATATCTAGTTTGTGAAAAGAACACAGATTCAATGACTCTAATTGTAGTTCATGAAAAGGACACACATGAAATGACTCTGGTGGATCCATATGTGATTTATGAAAAGAACACACATGCAATGACCCTAGTGCTGGTTTAGAAAAAGAACACACATCCAATGACACTGGAAGATCCATATGAGGTTTGTGAAAAGAACACACATGCAATGTCTCTAGTGGATCCATGTGCTTTATGAAAAGAACAGACATGCAATGACTCTAGTTGTGGTTAATGAAAAGAACACACATAAAATGACTCTAGTGGATCGATATGTGGTAAATGAAAAGAACACAAATGCAATGACACTGGTGGATCCATATGTGGTTTGTGAAAAGAATACACATGCAATGACGCTAGTGGATCCATGTGGTTTATGAAAAGATAATACATGCAATGACTCTGGTGGATCCATATGTGGTTTGTGAAAAGAACACATATTCAATGACTCTAGTTGTGGTTCATGAAAATAACACACATGCAATGACACTAGTGGATCCATGTTTTTCACTAAAATAACACACATGCAATGACTCTGGTGGATCCATATGTGGTTTATGAAAAGAAGAGAGATGCAATGACTATAGCTGTATCCATATGTGGTTTGTGAAAAGAACACACATTTAATGACTCAAGTTGTGGTTCATGAAAAGAACACACATGCAATGACACTGGTGGATCCATGTGGTTCATGAAAATAACACGCATGCAATGACTCTGGTCGATCCATGTGTGGTTTATGAAAAGAACACACATGCAATGACTCTAGTGCTGGTTTAGGATAACAACACACATACAATGACTCTAGTGGATCCATGTGGTTCATGATAATAACACACATGCAATTACTCTGGTGGATCCATATGTGGTTTATGAAAAGAACACACATGCAATTACTCTGCTAGATCCATATGTGGTTTGTGAAAAGAACAAACATTCAATGACTATAACTGTGGTTCATGAAAATAACACACATGCAATGACACTTGTGGATCCATGTGGTTCATGAAAAATAACACACATGCAATGACTCTGGTGGATCGACATGTGGTATATGAAAAGAACACACATGCAATGACTCTAGTGCTGGTTTAGGAAAAGAACACACATACAATGACACTAGTGGATCCATATGTGGTTTGTGAAAAGAACACACATGCAATGAATCTAGTGGATCCATGTGGTTTATGAAAAGAACAGACATGCAATGACTCTTGCAGTGGTTAATAAAAAGAACACACATGAAATGACTCTAGTGGATCCATATGTGGTTAATCAAAAGAAACACATGCAATGACACTAGTGGATCCATATGTGCTTTGTGAAAAGAACACGCATGCAATGACACTGGTAGATCCATGTGGTTTATGATAAGAATAGACATGCAATGACTCTGGTGGATCCATACGTGGTTTGTGAAAAGAACACATATTCAATGAATCTAGTTGTGGTTCATGAAAATAACACACATGCAATGACTCTGGTTGAGCCATATATGGTTTATGAAAAGAACAGACATGCAATGACTCTAGATGTATCCATATGTGGTTTGTGAAAAGAACACGCATTCAATGACTCTAGTTGTGGTTCATGAAAAGAACACACATGCCATGACACTGGTGGATCCATGTGGTTCATGAAAATAACACACTTACAATGACTCTGGTGGATCCATATGTGTTTTGTGAAAATAACACACATTCAATGACTCTAGTTTTGGTTCATAAAAATAACACACATGCAATGACACTGGTGGATTTATGTGGTTCATCAAAATAACACACATGCAATGACTCTAGTGGATCCATATGTGGTTTATGAAAAGAACAGACATGCAATGACTCTGCTGTACACATATGTGGTTTGTGAAAAGAACACAGATTCAATGACTCTAGTTGTAGTTCATGAAAAGAACACATGAAATGAACCTGGTGGATCCATATGTGGTTTATGAAAAGAACACACATGCAATGACCCTAGTGCTGGTTTAGAAAAAGAACATACATCTAATGACACTGGAAGATCCACATGTGGTTTGTGAAAAGAACACACATGCAATGACTCTAGTGGATCCATGTGCTTTATGAAAAGAACAGACATGCAATGACTCTAGTTGTGGTTAATGAAAAGAACACACATGCAATGACTCTAGTGGATCCATATGTGTTAAATGAAAAGAACACACTTGCAATGACACTGGTGGATCCATATGTGGTTTATGAAAAGAATACAAATGCAATGACGCTAGTGGATCCATGTGGTTTATGAAAAGAATATACATGCAATGACTCTAGTGGATCCATATGTGGTTTGTGAAAAGAACACATCTTCAATGACTCTAGTTGTGGTTCATGAAAAGAACACACATGCAATGACACTAGTAGATCCATGTTTTTCACTAAAATAACACACATGCAATGATCTATGTGGATCCATATGTGGTTTATGAAAAGAACAGAGATGCAATGACTGTAGCTTTATCCATATGTGGTTTGTGAAAAGAACACACATTTAACGACTATAGTTGTGGTTCATGAAAATAACACACATGCAATGACACTGGTGGATCCATGTGGTTCATGAAAATAACACGCATGCAACGACTCTGGTGGATCCATGTGAGGTTTATGAAAAGAACACACATGCAATGACTCTAGTGCTGGTTTAGGATAACAACACACATACAATGACTCTAGTGGATCCATGTGGTTCATGATAATAACACACATGCAATGACTCTGGTGGATCCATATGTGCTTTATGAAAAGAACACACATGCAATTACTCTGGTGGATCCATATGTGGTTTGTGAAAAGAACATACATTCAATGACTATAGCTGTGGTTCATGAAAAGAACACACATGCAATGACACTGGTGGATCCATGTGGTTCATGAAAAATAACACACATGGAATGACTCTGGTGGATCGATATGTGGTATATAAAAAGAACACACATGCAATGACTCTAGTGCTGGTTTAGGAAAAGAACACACATACAATGACACTGGTGGATCCATATGTGGTTTGTGAAAAGAACACACATGCAATGACTCGAGTGGATCCATGTGGTTTATGAAAACAACAACATGCAATGACTCTAGTTGTGGTTAACGAAAAGAAGACCCATGGAATGACTCTAGTGGATCCATATTTGGTTAATGAAAAGAACACACATGCAATGCCACTGGTGGATCCATATGTGGTTTGTGAAAAGAATACACATGCAATAACACTAGTGTATCCATGTGGTTTATGAAAAGAATATACATGCAATGACTCTAGTGGATCCATATGTGGTTTGTGAAAAGAACACATATTCAATGACTCTAGTTGTGGTTCATGAATAGAACACATGCAATGACACTGGTGGATCCATGTGGTTCACAAAAATAACACAGATGCAATGACTCTGGTGGATCCATATGTGGTTTATGAAAAGAAAAGAGATGCAATGACTGTAGCTTTATCCATATGTGGTTTGTGAAAAGAACACACATTTAATGACTATAGTTGTGGTTCATGAAAAGAACAGACATGCAATGACACTAGTGGATCCATGTGGTTCATGAAAATAACACGCATGCAATGACTCTGGTGGATCCATGTGTGGTTTATGAAAAGAACACACATGCAATGACTCTAGTGCTGGTTTAGGATAACAACACGCATACAATGACTCTAGTGGATCCATGTGGTTCATGAAAATAACACACATGCAATGACTCTGGTGGATCCAAATGTGGTTTATGAAAAGAACACACATGCAATTACTCTGGTGGATCCATATGTGGTTGGTGATAAGAACATACATTCAATGACTATAGCTGTGGTTCATGAAAATAACACACATGCAATGACACTAGTGGATCCATGTGGTTCATGAAAAATAACACACATGCAATGACTCTGGTGGATCGATATGTGGTATATGAAAAGAACACACATGCAATGACTCTAGTGCTGGTTTAGCAAAAGAACACACATACAATTACACTGGTGGATCCATATGTGGTTTGTGAAAAGAACACACATGCAATGACTCTAGTGGATCCATGTGGTTTATGAAAAGAACAGACATGCAATGACTCTTGAAGTGGTTAATAAAAAGAACACACATGAAATGACTCTAGCGGATCCATATGTGGTTAATGAAAAGAAACACATGCAATGACACTGGTGGATCCATATGTGGTTAATGAAAAGAAACACGTGCAATGACATTGGTGGATTCATATGTGGTTTCTGAAAGGAACACACATGCAATGATACTGGTAGATCCATGTGGTTTATGATAAGAATATACATGCAATGACACTGGTGGTTCATGAAAAGAACACACATGCAATGACACTGGTGGATCCATGTGGTTCATGAAAATAACTCACATGCAATGACTCTGGTTGAGCCATATATGGTTTATGAAAAGAACAGACATGCAATGACTCTAGATGTATCCATATGTGGTTTGTGAAAAGAACACACATTCAATGACTCTAGTTGTGGTTCATGAAAAGAACACACATGGCATGACACTACTGGATCCATGTGGTTCATGAAAATAACACACATGCAATGACTCTGGTGGATACATATGTGTTTTGTGAAAATAACACACATTCAATGACTCTAGTTTTGGTTCATAAAAATAACACACATGCAATGACACTGGTGGATTTATGTGGTTCATGAAAATAACACACATGCAATGACTCTGGTGGATCCTTATGTGGTTTACGAAAAGAACAGACATGCAATGACTCTGCTGTATCCATATCTAGTTTGTGAAAAGAACACAGATTCAATGACTCTAATTGTAGTTCATGAAAAGGACACACATGAAATGACTCTGGTGGATCCATATGTGATTTATGAAAAGAACACACATGCAATGACCCTAGTGCTGGTTTAGAAAAAGAACACACATCCAATGACACTGGAAGATCCATATGAGGTTTGTGAAAAGAACACACATGCAATGTCTCTAGTGGATCCATGTGCTTTATGAAAAGAACAGACATGCAATGACTCTAGTTGTGGTTAATGAAAAGAACACACATAAAATGACTCTAGTGGATCGATATGTGGTAAATGAAAAGAACACAAATGCAATGACACTGGTGGATCCATATGTGGTTTGTGAAAAGAATACACATGCAATGACGCTAGTGGATCCATGTGGTTTATGAAAAGATAATACATGCAATGACTCTGGTGGATCCATATGTGGTTTGTGAAAAGAACACATATTCAATGACTCTAGTTGTGGTTCATGAAAATAACACACATGCAATGACACTAGTGGATCCATGTTTTTCACTAAAATAACACACATGCAATGACTCTGGTGGATCCATATGTGGTTTATGAAAAGAAGAGAGATGCAATGACTATAGCTGTATCCATATGTGGTTTGTGAAAAGAACACACATTTAATGACTCAAGTTGTGGTTCATGAAAAGAACACACATGCAATGACACTGGTGGATCCATGTGGTTCATGAAAATAACACGCATGCAATGACTCTGGTCGATCCATGTGTGGTTTATGAAAAGAACACACATGCAATGACTCTAGTGCTGGTTTAGGATAACAACACACATACAATGACTCTAGTGGATCCATGTGGTTCATGATAATAACACACATGCAATTACTCTGGTGGATCCATATGTGGTTTATGAAAAGAACACACATGCAATTACTCTGCTAGATCCATATGTGGTTTGTGAAAAGAACAAACATTCAATGACTATAACTGTGGTTCATGAAAATAACACACATGCAATGACACTTGTGGATCCATGTGGTTCATGAAAAATAACACACATGCAATGACTCTGGTGGATCGACATGTGGTATATGAAAAGAACACACATGCAATGACTCTAGTGCTGGTTTAGGAAAGAACACACATACAATGACACTAGTGGATCCATATGTGGTTTGTGAAAAGAACACACATGCAATGAATCTAGTGGATCCATGTGGTTTATGAAAAGAACAGACATGCAATGACTCTTGCAGTGGTTAATAAAAAGAACACACATGAAATGACTCTAGTGGATCCATATGTGGTTAATCAAAAGAAACACATGCAATGACACTAGTGGATCCATATGTGCTTTGTGAAAAGAACACGCATGCAATGACACTGGTAGATCCATGTGGTTTATGATAAGAATAGACATGCAATGACTCTGGTGGATCCATACGTGGTTTGTGAAAAGAACACATATTCAATGAATCTAGTTGTGGTTCATGAAAATAACACACATGCAATGACTCTGGTTGAGCCATATATGGTTTATGAAAAGAACAGACATGCAATGACTCTAGATGTATCCATATGTGGTTTGTGAAAAGAACACGCATTCAATGACTCTAGTTGTGGTTCATGAAAAGAACACACATGCCATGACACTGGTGGATCCATGTGGTTCATGAAAATAACACACTTACAATGACTCTGGTGGATCCATATGTGTTTTGTGAAAATAACACACATTCAATGACTCTAGTTTTGGTTCATAAAAATAACACA
>OU342746.1:77070355-77097106 GCA_910589775.1 Avena eriantha
GTGGATACATATGTGGTTTGTGAGAAGAACACACATGCAATGACCCTAGTGGATCCATGTAGTTTATGAAAAGAACATACATGCAATGACTCTAGCTGTGGTTAATGAAAAGAACACACATGCAATGAATCTAGTGGATCCATATGTGGTAAATGAAAAGAACATACATGCAATCACACTGGTGGATCCATATGTGGTTTGTGAAAAGAATACACATGCAATGACACTAGTGGATCCATGTGGTTTATGAAAAGAATATACATGCAATGACTCTGGTGGATCCATATGTGGTTTGTGAAAAGAACACATATTCAATGACTCTAGTTGTGGTTCATGAAAAGAACACACATGCAATGACACTGGTGGATCCATGTGGTTCACTAAAATAACACACATGCAATGACTCTAGTGGATCCATATGTGGTTTATGAAAAGAACATACATGCAATGACTATAGTTGTATCCATATGTGGTTTGTGAAGAGAACATACATTCAATGACTCTAGTTGTGGTTCATGAAAAGAACACACGTGCAATGACACTGGTGGATCCATATGGTTCATGAATATAAGACACATGCAATGACTCTAGTGGATCCATATGTGGTTTATTAAGAATGATCATGCAATGACTCTGGTGGATCCATATGTGGTTTAGGAAAAGAACAAACATGCAATGACTCTAGCTGTATCCATATGTGGTTTGTGAAAAGAACACACATTCAATGACTCTAGTTTTGGTTCATGAAAAGAACACACATGCAATGACACTGGTGGATCCATGTGGTTCTTGAAAATAACACACATGCAATGACTCTGGTGGATCCATGTGTGATTTATGAAGAGACAACATACGTAATGACTCTAGTGCTGGTTTAGGACAACAACACACATGCAATGTCTCTAGTGGATCCATATGTGGTTTGTGAAAAGAACACACGTGCGATGACTCTAGTGGATCCATGTGGTTTATGAAAAGAATAGACATGCAATGACTCTTGAAGTGGTTAATAAAAAGAACACACATGCAATGACTCTAGTGGATCCATATGTGGTTAATGAAAATAAATACATGCAATGACACTGGTGGATCCATATGTGGTTTGTGAAAGGAACACACATGCAATGACACTGGTAGATCCATGTGCTTCATGAAAATAACACACATCCAATGACTCTGGTGCATCCATATGTGGTTTGTGAAATGAACACACATTCAATTACTCTAGTTGTGGTTCATGAAAAGAACACCCATGCAATGACACTAGTGGATCCATG
Organism: Avena eriantha; assembly: GCA_910589775.1. Classification (NCBI taxonomy): domain Eukaryota; kingdom Viridiplantae; phylum Streptophyta; class Magnoliopsida; order Poales; family Poaceae; genus Avena; species Avena eriantha. Next base: position 77,071,633 of record OU342746.1, read on the forward strand.
TGGTCATGAAAATAACACACATGCAATGACTCTGGTGGATCCATGTATGGTTTATGAAAAGAAAACGCATGCAATGACTCTAGTGCTGGTTCATGAAAAAACACACATGCAATGACTTTTGTGGATCCATGTGGTTCATGAAAATAACACACATGCAATGACTCTAGTGGATCCATGTGTGGTTTATGAAAAAAAAACACATGTGATGACTCTAGTGCTGGTTTAGGATAAGAACACACATGCAATGACTCTAGTGGATCCATGTGGTTCATGAAAATAACACACATGCAATGACTCTGGTGGATCCATATGTGGTTTATGAAAAGAACAGACATGCAATGACTCTAGCTGTATCCATATGTGGTTTGTGAAAAGAACACACATTCAATGACTCTAGTTGTGGTTCATGAAAAGAACACACATGCAATGACACTAGTGGATCCATGTGGTTCATGAAAATAACACACATGCAATGACTCTGGTGGATCCATGTGTGGTTTATGAAAAGAACACGCATGCAATGACTCTAGTGCTGGTTCATGAAAAAACACACATGCAATGACTCTTGTGGATCCATGTGGTTCATGAAAATAACACACATGCATGACTCTGGTGCATCCATATGTGTTTTGTGAAAAGAACACACATTCAATGACTCTAGTTGTGGTTCATGAAAAGAACACACATGCAATGACACTGGTGGATCCATGTGGTTTATGAAAATAACACACATGCAATGACTCTAGTGGATCCATATGTGGTTTATGAAAAGAACAGACATGCAATGACTCTAGCTGTATCCATATGTGGTTTGTGAAAAGAGCACACATTCAATTACTCTAGTTGTTGGTTCATGAAAATAACACACATGCAATGACACTGGTGGATCCATGTGGTTCATGAAAATAACACACATGCAATGACTCTGGTGGATCCATGTGTGGTTTATGAAAAGAACACACATGCGATGACTCTAGTGCTGGTTTAGGATAAGAACACACATGCAATGACTCTAGTGGATCCATGTGGTTAATGAAAATAAAACACATTTAAGGACTATGGTGGATCCATATGTGGTTTATGAAAAGAACACACATGCCATTTCTCTCTTGGATCCATATGTGGTTTGTGAAAAGAACACACATTCAATGACTCTGGTTGTGGTTCATCAAAAGAACACACATGAAATAACTATGGTGGATCCATATGTGGTTTATCAAAAGAACACACATGCAATGACTCTAGTGCTGGTTTTGGAAAGAACACACTTGCAATGACACTGTGGATACATATGTGGTTTGTGAGAAGAACACACATGCAATGACCCTAGTGGATCCATGTAGTTTATGAAAAGAACATACATGCAATGACTCTAGCTGTGGTTAATGAAAAGAACACACATGCAATGAATCTAGTGGATCCATATGTGGTAAATGAAAAGAACATACATGCAATCACACTGGTGGATCCATATGTGGTTTGTGAAAAGAATACACATGCAATGACACTAGTGGATCCATGTGGTTTATGAAAAGAATATACATGCAATGACTCTGGTGGATCCATATGTGGTTTGTGAAAAGAACACATATTCAATGACTCTAGTTGTGGTTCATGAAAAGAACACACATGCAATGACACTGGTGGATCCATGTGGTTCACTAAAATAACACACATGCAATGACTCTAGTGGATCCATATGTGGTTTATGAAAAGAACATACATGCAATGACTATAGTTGTATCCATATGTGGTTTGTGAAGAGAACATACATTCAATGACTCTAGTTGTGGTTCATGAAAAGAACACACATGCAATGACACTGGTGGATCCATATGGTTCATGAATATAAGACACATGCAATGACTCTAGTGGATCCATATGTGGTTTATTAAGAATGATCATGCAATGACTCTGGTGGATCCATATGTGGTTTAGGAAAAGAACAAACATGCAATGACTCTAGCTGTATCCATATGTGGTTTGTGAAAAGAACACACATTCAATGACTCTAGTTTTGGTTCATGAAAAGAACACACATGCAATGACACTGGTGGATCCATGTGGTTCTTGAAAATAACACACATGCAATGACTCTGGTGGATCCATGTGTGATTTATGAAGAGACAACATACGTAATGACTCTAGTGCTGGTTTAGGACAACAACACACATGCAATGTCTCTAGTGGATCCATATGTGGTTTGTGAAAAGAACACACGTGCGATGACTCTAGTGGATCCATGTGGTTTATGAAAAGAATAGACATGCAATGACTCTTGAAGTGGTTAATAAAAAGAACACACATGCAATGACTCTAGTGGATCCATATGTGGTTAATGAAAATAAATACATGCAATGACACTGGTGGATCCATATGTGGTTTGTGAAAGGAACACACATGCAATGACACTGGTAGATCCATGTGCTTCATGAAAATAACACACATCCAATGACTCTGGTGCATCCATATGTGGTTTGTGAAATGAACACACATTCAATTACTCTAGTTGTGGTTCATGAAAAGAACACCCATGCAATGACACTAGTGGATCCATGTGGTCATGAAAATAACACACATGCAATGACTCTGGTGGATCCATGTATGGTTTATGAAAAGAAAACGCATGCAATGACTCTAGTGCTGGTTCATGAAAAAACACACATGCAATGACTTTTGTGGATCCATGTGGTTCATGAAAATAACACACATGCAATGACTCTAGTGGATCCATGTGTGGTTTATGAAAAAAAAACACATGTGATGACTCTAGTGCTGGTTTAGGATAAGAACACACATGCAATGACTCTAGTGGATCCATGTGGTTCATGAAAATAACACACATGCAATGACTCTGGTGGATCCATATGTGGTTTATGAAAAGAACAGACATGCAATGACTCTAGCTGTATCCATATGTGGTTTGTGAAAAGAACACACATTCAATGACTCTAGTTGTGGTTCATGAAAAGAACACACATGCAATGACACTAGTGGATCCATGTGGTTCATGAAAATAACACACATGCAATGACTCTGGTGGATCCATGTGTGGTTTATGAAAAGAACACGCATGCAATGACTCTAGTGCTGGTTCATGAAAAAACACACATGCAATGACTCTTGTGGATCCATGTGGTTCATGAAAATAACACACATGCATGACTCTGGTGCATCCATATGTGTTTTGTGAAAAGAACACACATTCAATGACTCTAGTTGTGGTTCATGAAAAGAACACACATGCAATGACACTGGTGGATCCATGTGGTTTATGAAAATAACACACATGCAATGACTCTAGTGGATCCATATGTGGTTTATGAAAAGAACAGACATGCAATGACTCTAGCTGTATCCATATGTGGTTTGTGAAAAGAGCACACATTCAATTACTCTAGTTGTTGGTTCATGAAAATAACACACATGCAATGACACTGGTGGATCCATGTGGTTCATGAAAATAACACACATGCAATGACTCTGGTGGATCCATGTGTGGTTTATGAAAAGAACACACATGCGATGACTCTAGTGCTGGTTTAGGATAAGAACACACATGCAATGACTCTAGTGGATCCATGTGGTTAATGAAAATAAAACACATTTAAGGACTATGGTGGATCCATATGTGGTTTATGAAAAGAACACACATGCCATTTCTCTCTTGGATCCATATGTGGTTTGTGAAAAGAACACACATTCAATGACTCTGGTTGTGGTTCATCAAAAGAACACACATGAAATAAGTATGGTGGATCCATATGTGGTTTATCAAAAGAACACACATGCAATGACTCTAGTGCTGGTTTTGGAAAGAACACACATGCAATGACACTGTGGATACATATGTGGTTTGTGAGAAGAACACACATGCAATGACCCTAGTGGATCCATGTAGTTTATGAAAAGAACATACATGCAATGACTCTAGCTGTGGTTAATGAAAAGAACACACATGCAATGAATCTAGTGGATCCATATGTGGTAAATGAAAAGAACATACATGCAATCACACTGGTGGATCCATATGTGGTTTGTGAAAAGAATACACATGCAATGACACTAGTGGATCCATGTGGTTTATGAAAAGAATATACATGCAATGACTCTGGTGGATCCATATGTAGTTTGTGAAAAGAACACATATTCAATGACTCTAGTTGTGGTTCATGAAAAGAACACACATGCAATGACACTGGTGGATCCATGTGGTTCACTAAAATAACACACATGCAATGACTCTAGTGGATCCATATGTGGTTTATGAAAAGAACATACATGCAATGACTATAGTTGTATCCATATGTGGTTTGTGAAGAGAACATACATTCAATGACTCTAGTTGTGGTTCATGAAAAGAACACACGTGCAATGACACTGGTGGATCCATATGGTTCATGAAAATAAGACACATGCAATGACTCTAGTGGATCCATATGTGGTTTATTAAGAATGATCATGCAATGACTCTGGTGGATCCATATGTGGTTTAGGAAAAGAACAAACATGCAATGACTCTAGATGTATCCATATGTGGTTTGTGAAAAGAACACACATTCAATGACTCTAGTTTTGGTTCATGAAAAGAACACACATGCAATGACACTGGTGGATCCATGTGGTTCTTGAAAATAACACACATGCAATGACTCTGGTGGATCCATGTGTGATTTATGAAGAGACAACATACGTAATGACTCTAGTGCTGGTTTAGGACAACAACACACATGCAATGTCTCTAGTGGATCCATATGTGGTTTGTGAAAAGAACACACGTGCGATGACTCTAGTGGATCCATGTGGTTTATGAAAAGAACAGACATGCAATGACTCTTGAAGTGGTTAATAAAAAGAACACACATGCAATGACTCTAGTGGATCCATATGTGGTTAATGAAAATAAATACATGCAATGACACTGGTGGATCCATATGTGGTTTGTGAAAGGAACACACATGCAATGACACTGGTAGATCCATGTGCTTCATGAAAATAACACACATCCAATGACTCTGGTGCATCCATATGTGGTTTGTGAAATGAACACACATTCAATTACTCTAGTTGTGGTTCATGAAAAGAACACCCATGCAATGACACTAGTGGATCCATGTGGTCATGAAAATAACACACATGCAATGACTCTGGTGGATCCATGTATGGTTTATGAAAAGAAAACGCATGCAATGACTCTAGTGCTGGTTCATGAAAAAACACACATGCAATGACTTTTGTGGATCCATGTGGTTCATGAAAATAACACACATGCAATGACTCTAGTGGATCCATGTGTGGTTTATGAAAAAAAAACACATGTGATGACTCTAGTGCTGGTTTAGGATAAGAACACACATGCAATGACTCTAGTGGATCCATGTGGTTCATGAAAATAACACACATGCAATGACTCTGGTGGATCCATATGTGGTTTATGAAAAGAACAGACATGCAATGACTCTAGCTGTATCCATATGTGGTTTGTGAAAAGAACACACATTCAATGACTCTAGTTGTGGTTCATGAAAAGAACACACATGCAATGACACTAGTGGATCCATGTGGTTCATGAAAATAACACACATGCAATGACTCTGGTGGATCCATGTGTGGTTTATGAAAAGAACACGCATGCAATGACTCTAGTGCTGGTTCATGAAAAAACACACATGCAATGACTCTTGTGGATCCATGTGGTTCATGAAAATAACACACATGCATGACTCTGGTGCATCCATATGTGTTTTGTGAAAAGAACACACATTCAATGACTCTAGTTGTGGTTCATGAAAAGAACACACATGCAATGACACTGGTGGATCCATGTGGTTTATGAAAATAACACACATGCAATGACTCTAGTGGATCCATATGTGGTTTATGAAAAGAACAGACATGCAATGACTCTAGCTGTATCCATATGTGGTTTGTGAAAAGAGCACACATTCAATTACTCTAGTTGTTGGTTCATGAAAATAACACACATGCAATGACACTGGTGGATCCATGTGGTTCATGAAAATAACACACATGCAATGACTCTGGTGGATCCATGTGTGGTTTATGAAAAGAACACACATGCGATGACTCTAGTGCTGGTTTAGGATAAGAACACACATGCAATGACTCTAGTGGATCCATGTGGTTAATGAAAATAAAACACATTTAAGGACTATGGTGGATCCATATGTGGTTTATGAAAAGAACACACATGCCATTTCTCTCTTGGATCCATATGTGGTTTGTGAAAAGAACACACATTCAATGACTCTGGTTGTGGTTCATCAAAAGAACACACATGAAATAACTATGGTGGATCCATATGTGGTTTATCAAAAGAACACACATGCAATGACTCTAGTGCTGGTTTTGGAAAGAACACACATGCAATGACACTGTGGATACATATGTGGTTTGTGAGAAGAACACACATGCAATGACCCTAGTGGATCCATGTAGTTTATGAAAAGAACATACATGCAATGACTCTAGCTGTGGTTAATGAAAAGAACACACATGCAATGAATCTAGTGGATCCATATGTGGTAAATGAAAAGAACATACATGCAATCACACTGGTGGATCCATATGTGGTTTGTGAAAAGAATACACATGCAATGACACTAGTGGATCCATGTGGTTTATGAAAAGAATATACATGCAATGACTCTGGTGGATCCATATGTAGTTTGTGAAAAGAACACATATTCAATGACTCTAGTTGTGGTTCATGAAAAGAACACACATGCAATGACACTGGTGGATCCATGTGGTTCACTAAAATAACACACATGCAATGACTCTAGTGGATCCATATGTGGTTTATGAAAAGAACATACATGCAATGACTATAGTTGTATCCATATGTGGTTTGTGAAGAGAACATACATTCAATGACTCTAGTTGTGGTTCATGAAAAGAACACACGTGCAATGACACTGGTGGATCCATATGGTTCATGAAAATAAGACACATGCAATGACTCTAGTGGATCCATATGTGGTTTATTAAGAATGATCATGCAATGACTCTGGTGGATCCATATGTGGTTTAGGAAAAGAACAAACATGCAATGACTCTAGATGTATCCATATGTGGTTTGTGAAAAGAACACACATTCAATGACTCTAGTTTTGGTTCATGAAAAGAACACACATGCAATGACACTGGTGGATCCATGTGGTTCTTGAAAATAACACACATGCAATGACTCTGGTGGATCCATGTGTGATTTATGAAGAGACAACATACGTAATGACTCTAGTGCTGGTTTAGGACAACAACACACATGCAATGTCTCTAGTGGATCCATATGTGGTTTGTGAAAAGAACACACGTGCGATGACTCTAGTGGATCCATGTGGTTTATGAAAAGAACAGACATGCAATGACTCTTGAAGTGGTTAATAAAAAGAACACACATGCAATGACTCTAGTGGATCCATATGTGGTTAATGAAAATAAATACATGCAATGACACTGGTGGATCCATATGTGGTTTGTGAAAGGAACACACATGCAATGACACTGGTAGATCCATGTGCTTCATGAAAATAACACACATCCAATGACTCTGGTGCATCCATATGTGGTTTGTGAAATGAACACACATTCAATTACTCTAGTTGTGGTTCATGAAAAGAACACCCATGCAATGACACTAGTGGATCCATGTGGTCATGAAAATAACACACATGCAATGACTCTGGTGGATCCATGTATGGTTTATGAAAAGAAAACGCATGCAATGACTCTAGTGCTGGTTCATGAAAAAACACACATGCAATGACTTTTGTGGATCCATGTGGTTCATGAAAATAACACACATGCAATCACTCTGGTGGATCCATATGTGTTTTGTGAAAAGAACACACATTCAATGAATCTAGTTGTGGTCATGAAAAGAACACACATGCAATGACACTTGTGGATACATGTGGTTCATGAAAATAACACACATGCAATGACTGTGGTGGATCCATATGTGGTTTATGAGAAGGACAGACATGCAATCACTCTAGCTGTATCCATATGTGGTTTGTGAAAAGAACACACATTCAATGATTCTAGTTGTTGGTTCATGAAAAGAACACACATGCAATGACACTAGTGGATCTATGTGGTTCATGAAAATAACACACATGCAATGACTCTGGGGGATCCATGTGTGGTTTATGAAAAGAACACACATGCGATGACTCTAGTTGTTGGGGGGATACCCTCGGGTAGGGTCACGCCGGGGTATAAAGGCCTAGTTAACGGAGGTACGGCAAGGTCAAAGCAAGTGCTGGCCGAGTCACCTCAAGGCAGGCCGGATCACGGAGTAACCCGGACCAGGGGACGTCCACCTAACAGGGTCTCAACCGACTTATGCCGTAAGTCGGTAAGGTGTATCTAACTTGTATGCAGGAACTGGTGTGGCCAGATCAACTATATAGGATCCAGGTTATATCAAGCTTGTAAGAGAAGGAAGGTATATCGCTGGTCAAAGGTGACCACTGTACGCAGAGCGTGAGCAAAGCAGACAGAGGCAGGACTACCGAGGCGTGGCCGACAAAGGTGACGAAGCCTATGTCGGATGACACAGGTGCCGCAGAGGCCCACGTAGCCTCTGCATGGATGACGCTGGGTTAAAGTAACCCGGTCGGCTTACTATTTTGGGAGGAGGCATATTCCATGGAATATGCCTCCACGTATGCCCTAAGTGGAGACCTAGTCACTCCTATATAATGGGGGCTAGGGCCTCTATAGAAGGGGTTGAGCTCTGATGGATGGAATATGCCTCCACGTATGCCCTAAGTGGAGACCTAGTCACTCCTATATAAGGGGGGCTAGGGCCTCTGTAGAAGGGGTTGAGCTCTGATGGATTAGTTTGGACTTGTTGTCTCCTAGAGAGTTGAGTTTTGCTAGTGGTGAGAGTAAGAGAGTTCTTCTTCCTCCTCTCCCCAATACAGCTCAAGGAGCACTTGTAATCTGTGAAAGTGAATCAAATACAAAGCTACCGTGTGTGGAATCACCACACTATCCCTCCCTGGATTCCCCTAGTGCATTTAGTCCCCACCTTTAGCCTATCCATGGCATCTGCCGTGACACCACCACAACAGTTGGCGCCCACCGTGGGGCTAGCAGCGCTAGCAAGGGTGAAGATCCAGATGGGAATCCTCTTCGGCACCGGCGAACGCATCGTCTCTGGGTTCGTTCAGCGCTTTGGAGCGCTGGACTTTGTCAGCGACAATGCTGGCTGCTTCGGCAAGCGTCCTCTCCCACGCAATGGCCTCTTCGTCAAGCTCGGCGCGCACAAGATCTACGTTGCTGTCGATGTGTCGTGTGTTCATTTGCGGCACGTCGTCGAAGGAGGCGAGCCACCCCTTAGGGTGGCTCGCGGGGAGCGCATCACTCACTCCCCGGACCACGCTGAGGTGATGATGACCGCGCCTGGCGCTGGCGCAAGCAAGGATCCGGCACCAGATCCAGAGGTAACACCTAAGGCACCGAGGAAAAGTAGAGGACCTCCGCTAGAGAGGCCTGAGAATGTGCTGCAGAAGGCAATGGATAGCTTGGCAAACCTAGTAGTAGCAGCAGTAGATCCGGCTCAGGCACAGGCCGAGCTAGAGGAAACTAGGCAAAAAATACTAGAGGGTGCGAAAAAGATTGCCGCGGCTCAGCAGTCATTGAACATGACACTGCGTGAGTACGCAAAGGCAAATAAGGTAGATGCTGTGAAAGTAAAAGGGAGAAATCTCATGAGTGAAATGAACAGAGAGGGTGATACTAGGATTGAGGTATCAGAAAACTGTTTGTCCGTGGGGCTGCCGGAGTATAGTACCCCGGAAAATAACCTCCGAGCAGCAGATGCAGCTGCGTCCGAGTTAGAAGGTCTAACAGGTGAAGTCCGTCAAAGACAGCAGGATAGAGTCAATGAGCTGGTTCGGATTGCGAACAGGCAAAACGAGGAGTTGCTTAGGGCTAACCCGGAGAGAGCTGGGGCCTCCAAGATCATCCATTCGACAGTGGGTAACCCGGAGAAATCCGCTGGAGCCGCATCGTCTCCTCATGGTGGTCCTAGGAGAGAGGAGGTTGTAACTTCGGCCAGGAGGAATAAGAAGATAGTCCCATATGACCCGGCAAGGGCAGGGAAAGGAAAAGAAGTGCAAAGAAATGAGGATCGAAGGAGTGTAAGCCGAGGTGAAGCTGGCCGAGGTAACCGCGACAAGGGCAATGCCGGTCAAGGGAATGCTGTAAACGGCAATGCCGGACAGCGTAATTCGGTAGGTGCAGGTCAACCGCAGCAGTGGAATATACCACGGCAAGAGCGTAGTGCCGGCCAAGGTATGCAACAGAGAGCAGCTCCACAGGAGCTAGATAGATACAATGATGGTGATTCGGAGATGGTGAAGGCTGGCTATCCCAGACCGGACTATCACGTTATAGGGTCAATATTGGGAGGCAGGAACTTGATGCCTGATGACGCCAGGCTAAAACTGGATCGGCTATACAGGTCGGAGCAAATTGAATGTCAGGGTCCTCCAGGTCCAGCTTGTTTTGGGCCCCGGATCATGAAGGAACCTTCGGTACCTAACTTCCAGTTACCTAGAGGCACAAAGACGTATGACAACAACACTAAGCCGGAGGATTGGTTGATTAACTATGCAACTGCTGTGAAAATTGCCACAGGCAACTTGAGGTGGGCTGTGAGATATGCATCCCAGATGTTGGAGGGGCCAGCGAGGGTATGGCTAAACAATTTGCCGCCCGGAGTATTAACTGTTGGATCGATTTTGAGGAGATGTTTGTTAGCAATTTCTCAAGTACGTATCAGAGACCCAACAGGCCACAAACCCTAGCAATGTGCAGGCAGAGACCGAATGAGACTGATCGGGAGTTCTTAACCCGTTGGTGCACGGTGCGAAACTCGTGTGAGGGTGTGATTGAGTCACATGCAATAGCTTGGTTTGCGCAAGGATGTAGATATGCAAGCATGCTATGGCAAAGGTTGCAAAGGGATATGCCAACCACCTTGGCAGAAACAATCCGGATTGCTGATTCATATGCCTTGGGTGATCCGACGCAACCTAGGCTCACCTCAAACGAGTCAAGTGAGGAGTATTGTCAGCAAGATGGGGCCGGTTCATCCCGAAGAAATGATTATCGAGGTAAAAGAAGGGATGACAGACCGGATTATCGGTACAGTTCGCAACAAGTTGCAGCTGTGAATCAGGATCAACCCGGAACAGGAAGCAGTGAACGTCAAATAACTAGAGGACAACAATGGACACCGAGGAATGATGGGAAGAAAACTTGGACGCCAGAGCAGAAAAAACAGTGGCAAGAAAAGAAGGACCGTCCAAGGTACACCTATGAGGCAATGCTGGATCAGCCGTGTAAATTTCACACGCCTAATCCGAGTAACCCAGCGGGTCACACAACCAGGCAGTGTGAGTGGATGCGGAAAATAGAACAAAGTTGTTCGGGGAATGCTCAGGCACCTCGGAATGATCAACCTCGGCAGGAGTTACCCCGGCAGCAATTGCTCTCCGGAGCGAACACGCAACAGCTAATGTTGCCTCCCCCTCCGCTTAGGTATGACAACCATGACAGAAGGGATTCAGTGCATCAGGTGGAGAACCAAAACCAATAGGATCAGAGGTACCCCGGAAACAAGGGGAGAAATGAGTACAAAGAGTATCATCAGAGTTATTGTGTGTTAACTACGGAAGAGAGAGACAGAAAGAGCTTGCGGCGCCGACATATGGAGTACAATGCCGTTATGCCGCCCGTGACGAGGTATATGCCTTGGTCGGATCATGAGATTACCTAGAGCATCAAGGATCCTCCGACACTCATGCCAAGCCCTGGTTCGTATGCACTGGTGTTGGATCCAACACTCATTGGACCTAACATCAACGTGAGGTTCTCAAAGGTGCTGATTGATAATGGCAGTAGCATCAACATCATGTATGTGGACGCGATGCGCAAGTTGGGTATCTCGGAGAATATGCTCCAAGCTACAAGGACAACTTTCCATGGCATTGTGCCAGGCATTTCTTGTGAGCCCATAGGCAAAGTCCGGGTTGACGTGTTGTTCGGCACAAGGGATAACTGCCGGACTGAGAATTTGGAGTTCGAAGTTGTAAACTTGGAAAGCGCATATCACGCGTTGCTCGGCAGGACAGCTCTGAACAAATTCATGGCAAGTTGTGACATTTGTTACTTAAAGATGAAGCTGCCCGGGCCAAATGGTGTGATTACCATCGCTGGTGATTTCCGACGTTCCATTGAGTGTGCATCCGTCGGGTCTAACCTAGCCGAGTCACTCGTGATTACGCAAGAAAAGAGAAAGATCCAAGAAGTGGTGGCATTGGCTCGGTCCGCGCAGCAATATATGCCGGCGCTGAGTAACCCGCATGGTAGTGTCTTATTCCAAGCGACAAAAGATACCAAGAAGGTGCATGTTGATCATATGTTCCTTGAGCGTACCGTAACAATTGGTGCCGGGTTCAATGAAAAATAGGAAAACGAGCTCGTCAACTTCCTCCGTGAGAATCTGGATATTTTTGCTTGGTCCACACAGGACTTGCAAGGTGTTCCGAGGGAGTTGGCCGAGCACTCTTTGAATGTCAGACCCGGAGCAAAGACGGTGAAGCAACCTCTCCGCCGCTTCGCTGAAGACAGGAGAAAAGTCATAGGAGATGAGATGGCTCGTTTGTTGGCTGTAGCATTTATCATGGAAGTGCTTTACCCGGATTGGCTGTCTAATCCGGTGCTGGTGGAGAAGAAGAAGGATGATCCGAATGTGGCAGTGGTTTGGCATATGTGTATCGATTACACGAACCTGAAGAAGGCATGTCCAAAAGATCCATTCCCAGTGCCGAGGATAGACCAAGTCATAGATTCCACTGCTGGGTGTGAGTTGTTGTCGTTCATTGATGCATATTCTGGTTTCCACCAGATACCTCTGAAGCCAAGTGATCAAATAAAGACTGCGTTTATCACCCCGTATGGGGCTTATTGCTATCGCACCATGCCTTTTGGTTTACGTAATGAAGGGGCAACGTACCAAAGATGTATGCAAAAATGTTTGCATGACCAAATTGGTCAAAATGTGCAGGTGTATGTGGATGATGTTGTGATGAAGACCAAGGAAAGCAAAACGCTCCTTGACGATATCAGGCAGACGTTTGCGAACCTAAGGAGGTTCCGAATGAAGCTTAATCCGGAAAAAATGTACCTTCGGTGTCTCGGCTGGAAAATTACTCGGATTTCTCGTCTCCAGCCGAGGTATCGAGGTCAATCCAACTGAAATCCGGGCCATAGAATGAATGGAACTGCCGAAGTGTCTTAACAATGTCCAAAAGTTCACTGGTTTCCTGGCATCCTTAAGTCAGTTTGTATGTTGGTTGGGAGAAAAGGCACTGCCTCTCTATCAACTCATCAAAAAGTCGGACAAGTTCATTTGGACACCGCAGGCCAATGAAGCCTTTATCCAACTAAAGAAGATGTTAGCCACTGCACCAGTGTTAGCCTCTCCACTATCAAAGGAGCCAATGTTGCTCTATATAGCTGCAACCACCCGAGTTGTAAGTGCAGTGATTGTGGTAGAGCGTGACGAAGAGGATAAGTCAGTACAAAGGCCAGTATATTACCTGAGCGAGGTATTATCAGCCTCAAAGAAGAACTATCCTCACTATCAGAAGGTGGCATATGGTGTGTATATGGCAGCTAAGAAGCTGAAGCACTATTTTGAGGAGCACTCAATCAAGGTCATATGTGAAGCCCCCATATCCGAGATAATGAGCAACAAGGATGCAAGTGGCAGGATTGCAAATGGGCAATTGAGCTAGCTCCTTATGCGCCACAATATGATAGAAGAGAAGCGATCAAGTCTCAGGCTGTGGCGGACTTTTTTGTGGATTGGGCCGAGGTGCAATATGAGCCATCTATCAGGCCATCCCCGGAATCCGACTCAATTTTTATCCTGGCAAATCCGGAATCAGAGGCTGTGCCCATGGACATTGATGTGGGGAGTGGTTTGCAAAACCCGGGGACTACCTTAGCAAACCCGGGGACTGCACAGCATGATCCGGTAGAAGTTATGCTGGTGGATCAGATGGAAATTGATGAGGATGTGTTCCCAGTGAGAGCTGTACCAGCTTGGGCATTCTCCATATTCCAATTCCTAAAGGATGGAACCTTACCCGCTGAGGAGGTGCTCTCTAGGCAAACTCAGAGGAGAGCAAAAGCATACACGATCATCAATTCCGAGCTATACAAAAGGAGTGTGACTAATGTCCTCCAGCAATGTGTTGACCCAGAGGAAGGACTTGACATCCTTCGAGATATACATCAAGGGGAATGTGGGCATCATGCCTCGTCCAGAGCCTTGGTAGCAAAAGCTTTCCACCACGGGTTTTACTGGCCAAGTTCCTTAGAACAAGCAGAAGATCTGGTGAGAAAATGCAATGGTTGTCAGAGATACGCGACAAAGACACATATGCCAATGTCGGAGCTCAAGACTATACCAATTACATGGCCATTTGCCATATGGTGCTTGGATATGGTTGGCCTGTCTAAACCAGCAAGAGGGAACATGACCCACATCCTGGTCATGGTTGACAAATTTACGAAATGGATTGAAGTGAAGCCGATAAGAAAATGTGATGGAGCTACTGTCGTAACTTTCCTCAAAGACATCATCTTGAGATACGGTTATCCTCACAGTATCATAACAGATAATGGCACAAATTTTGCCAAAGGAGCATTGGCGCATTTTTGCCGAGATAAGAAGATCCGGCTGGACGTTGCCTCGATGGCCCACCCCGCATCAAACACACAAGTGGAGAGATCCAACGGATTGGTGCTATCCGGGATAAAACCCCGGCTCATTGAGCCGCTGCAAAGATCAGTGGGGTGCTAGATAGAAGAACTACCAGCGGTACTATGGAGTTTAAGAACGACTCCGAAACGATCAACGGGCTATACGCCATTCTTTCTGGTATATGGGGCAGAAGCTGTATTACCAGCCGACATAGAGCATGACTCGCCTAGGGTCACCCAATACACAGAAGCTGAAGTGCAAGAAGCCAAACAAAATGATGTTGATCTGCTGGAAGAAGCGAGAGAATTTGCATTGTCCAGATCCGCCACATATCAGCAAAATCTCCGACGCTATCATAGCCGGAAAGTAAGCCCCCGAATTTTCCAGGAAGGCGATCTGGTACTCCGGTTGGTACAACATACTGCTGGCATGCATAAATTATCCCCCCCATGGGAAGGGCCATTCATTGTGAGCAAAGCATCGCACAATGATTCTTATTATCTTATCGATGCAAAACCACAGGAGAAGAACAAGGTGGACAGGTCCAGCGAGGAATCTAAGCATCCATGGAATGTAGCTCTACTTCGTCCTTTCTACACTTAGCAGAGAAGTGTATGTATCCGAGTCTCTCATATGTCGGTATGTGTGCCGACAATGAGCTTATCAATGAAATCTTGGCACCTCGAGCAGTAACTCAGGGACTGCCTTAGTAATTTTAGTTGTCCTCTATATTTACTATTTGTATGTCGGCTCGCATAAGTTGCTTCTACTTAAGCCGGATTAGTAGTGTGTGAGCACCAAAAACCTAACTCTTCGACTTGTTGCTGTCCAACAAGAATTGGCTTCATGCCAAGCAAGAGAACAAGTTTGGAATTGTGTAGCACATGAAAAACGACTAAGAAAAGAAACTTAATCGAGCCGACGTTTGTTTTTCGGACTAACCTTGTGTTTACTTTAAATTTATTGCGCTGAATTATTTTGAGCTAATCCTAAAGTTTCCAAGTATTGTTAAGTCAATTTTTGAAACTCGGACTCGTAAGTCATAAAACTGAACCAAGGTGGACACGAGCGGAGCCAAGAAATTAGAGGAACAAGAAAAGGAAACTTGGGGACTACGCCCAAGTTAATCCGGCATAAAAACTTAGTAGCAAAATATAACTGATGTGCTTAGATACAATTGCACCCAGCATACCGGGGATCTGATAAATTTCAAAGTTTTTCTCTCAAGGAGCAGCAGGAGGAGGTACTTCGGCGCCAGCGGGTGCAACCCCAGCTTTGGCTTCATCTTCTTCAATGTCCGAGGCTTCGCTCTCATCATCTTCACCTGAACCATCTTCGACATATTCGTCGTCAACGGCATCGAGGAAGCTTGGTCCCTCGTTCCATTGATTTATGGGGGCATATTGAATGAGATTATGGGCGCAAGCCTTGCGACGAGTTACACAATCCGGATCGGTGGACCACCTTGAACGGGTGCGCATCCGCTCGAGAAGATCGAGGTTAATTTTCTCGTACCATGTGAGCACATAGTGGAGAACGGTCTCAGCTCCGGCACGTCCGGCGGATTCCCTCCAAAGGTCTAGCTGGGTCTCGCACTCCATCAGCTTGTTAATTAGGGCAGCAGAACCCTCCGGAGTATCTTCACCAGGCCAAAGGGCATTGAAGACCCGGACTGCTGTGCTTAGGATATCCTTGCCGTGGTTCTTCATGATTTCAACTCTAGAGGACAAGCTGACAAGCAGGTCCTCCAGATCAAGAGGAATGGCGCCAGAACCAGACGGAGTACCTGTCTACTGGCGGAACTTGGTAACAACACTGGATGCAATGGCATCACCCTCTAGAAACTTGTCTAAAAACAGGACAAGTGAAATAAGTACAAGAGGTTGACCCAGAGATATTCATGCCGGTTTAAAGAAAAGAACTTACAAGAAATGTGGTTGTGGATCCGGGTCAGCTCCTTAGTACAGTCATCACTTCTTTTGTGAAGTTGCGCAAGTTCAGTATTCGCCGACTCAAGCTTGACGTCGGCCTCCTGGAGAAGTTCTTGGTCCTTAGCAATCTAGAGGTTGAGGCGCTCGCGCTCTTCAGTAAAGTCCTGGCCCGCTTTTTGAAGTCTTGATTGGTGCTGCGCTTTCAATTTCTTCATATCTGCCATGAGCTTGGCAATCTCATCATCTTTGGTTCGGAGGAGGGCAAGCTCGTCATCTTTCTTTTTGATTTCGGTCTGATGCTGCCCTGCTTGTTCGAGAAAATGCAGCATCATATCAGGCACGGACACACTATCTTCAAGAGATGCTGAAATAGTTTGTTGACCCGGCAAAGCCAAGGTATGAATATTTGCTGAGCCAAGAAGAAAAGAGGATAGGGCGCAGAGAGAGATTGAGAAAAAATGACTCACCCTTGATTTGCTCCAATTTTTTCCTCATGATGGTATTCTCAGCTTCCACCCCAGCTGCGAAAAACCGAATGATGGGTTAGTTCGGCAGAAAAAGATGAAGGAAAATGGAAAAATACCAAGGAAGAAACTTACCCCTTTTCTCGTTTTCAGCGAGCAGCGCACTATGCTTTGCGCGCAACATCTTGTGAGTATCAAGGAGACGCTGAAATTCAGCGCTCCAACGATTGGTGGTCACCTGAAAGAGCAAAGATGGACAGATTAGTCTTGTGTGTATTCGAAGTGTACAAAATCCGGGCCAAGTGGAACTTAACCCGGCTCTAGGTGTGTGCATATTCGAAGTGTACAAAATCTGGGCCAAGTGGAACTTAACCCGGCTCTAGGTGTGTGCATATTCGAAGTGTACAAAATCCGGGCCAAGTGGAACTTAACCCGGCTCTAGGTGTGTGCATATTCGAAGTGTACAAAATCCGGGCCAAGTGGAACTTAACCCGGCTCTAGGTGTGTGCATATTCGAAGTGTACAAAATCCGGGCCAAGTGGAACTTAACCCGGCTCTAGGTGTGTGCATATTTGAAGTGTACAAAATCCGGGCCAAGTGGAACTTAACCCGGCTCTAGGTGTGTGCATATTCGAAGTGTACAAAATCCGGGCCAAGTGGAACTTAACCCGGCTCTAGGTGTGTGCATATTCGAAGTTATTAAGGAGCTACATTAATTCTCTAAGGAGCATTCGGCCGAATAACAAGTTACTCCCCCGGAGGCTCGGAGACTAGTGGTTATATCACTAATGTCTACTGCATGTTAAGGAAAAAACGAATTGACGTACCTCCATCATCCGGCCCGCAAGATTAATTGCCTTGGCGGCAGTATTCATCTGCGCAGAAAATTCGGCGGACCGAACTTCTCCGGGAGATCGTCGTTGTAGACGAACTCCACCTTGTTCCAGTTATTTACAAACTCGATCAAGGTCGGAGGGTATCGTTCGCCGCTAAGCATATGGGGCACCACTAAACCTTTGGTATGCGCTTCCCTCCTCTCAACTTGGGCAATGGCGGGGCTGGTGTGCAAAACAAGTTGCGCATCAGCTGGCTCGGCAGGGGCGTCCTTTGGTGGTGGAGTCTTCTTTGAAAGCATGGACGGGAGGGTGCGCTGTCCAGCCTCGACGGATGTTGCGTTGGCGGCATCAAGAGCCTTCTTGCCCTTGGGTTGCTGCTGTGAGGTGGAAGTTGCTGCAGCAGATTTACCCTTGGGAGCTGCCTTGGTGCTTCCCTTAGCGCTGCTGGTGTCTTCTCGCCGAGCCTTGGAAGACTTGGACGAGGCGGAGGGGCTTGGTGCCTTTGCTGCTGGTGCTGGAGCCGAAGATGGTGCTGTTGCTGATTTTCGTTTCAGTGGGGGTACTGTGGGTCTCTCAGACAAAGCTGCTTGCGGCGGAGCCAAAGTGGTGGTTGCTGCTGCCTCGGTAGATCCAGTCTCCCCCGCTCCGAGGTTGCCCTCCTCTTGACAAGGTGGGCTGGAACCCGGAGCAGCCGCTGAACCCTCCTGAATGGGGCTCAATGGGCGTGAATCGTCGCCACGAGGGGGAGAAGGGCTATGTCGGAGCGGCGAGGCAATGCCGGATCCACTCTGTGGGACCTCCACCATGGCCCTACCAAATCAAATAATGTATGATGAGAAACTATAATAAAAGAAGAACAAGTAAATAGCAAAGGGAGAAGAGGCTTACTCATCCGAGGTCAGGGGCTCTTTGGGCTTCCGAGCCCTCCGGGCTGTGGCCTTGGTTGCGGTCTTGGTGGCAGTTTTGTCCCCAGACTTCTTCCGCCTTTTAGCCAGCTGAGAAGGTCCAGAGGAGGATGCAGGGGCAGCTCCCCTTTTCTTCTTCGGCGCGGCCGACACAGGCTCACCCACGACAAGGGGAGGGTCTTCATGGATCTCCCCACCGAGGTTAGCTGATGCCGGAAAAGCATAAGAAAGGGGGACAGCCTTAAATGCTTCCATCAC
This sequence comes from Avena eriantha, assembly GCA_910589775.1. Lineage (NCBI taxonomy): Eukaryota > Viridiplantae > Streptophyta > Magnoliopsida > Poales > Poaceae > Avena > Avena eriantha. The sequence goes on from OU342746.1 coordinate 77,090,842, forward strand.
CTCAACATCCGAATCATCTTCATCGTCGGGCCAATCTCTAATGGAAGAGAGTTTAGCGGTGGGTCGCTTGGTCTCGTCCTCCATCGGAAGGAACATCTCCTGATCCGGTTCCTCCTCGTCCGAGGTATCCCAGTCAGGCGCCCATTTGAGGGATGGCTCGGTGCCGTCCTCGATGGTTTGCTGAAGAAACATCTAAGGGAAAGAAAAGGCAACAAGATTAAACCTACAACAAGGACCAACATATGATTTAATTCAGAAAGAGTTTGGGGCACGAGACTTACCGCAGGAGGGAGCCAATCTCGGAAAAAGTGTTCAATTCCCCACGTCCACTCAGAGGAGAAGTCCTTGTGGGTGGTGAAGAGGGCCTTGACCCGGCGGTAGATCTCTGTGTTGCTCAACTCGAAAGACGAGGTCTGGTTGGGGTCGTGGCCCAGCTCATATGACAGAGCTTATGTGTGCGTTTCTAGAGGGGGAGATCCGGTTGCGAACAAATGTGATCATGGCATCCTCATTGCGCAATCCGAGATCCTTCAGCTCCTTGAACCTCTTGTTGACTTGGTTCGCCAGGACGGTGGGCTTTTTGGGGATACCATCCCACAAATCCGGGTTAGGAGGACCCGGAGTATAGGGGCGCAGCCGGATCAGATCTTCGGTGGTGCTGTTCCAGACATAGAAGAAAGTCCGGGCCCATCCCTTGCAGGAGTCAAGCCCCGTGACTCGGGGGAAGATGGACTGCTTCTGGGGAGAGATTAACGCAGCGCCGAACTGCGTGAGATGTTTGTCCTCTGGATCTAGCTGTACGTTCAGAATCACGTTCCGGCGAAGGCCAAAGAACAGGATCTAGAGCTCCTTCATGGGACAAAGTCCGACATAATCTTTGATGGTGGAGGCAAAGGCGGAGAGAGAGGTGATGGCATTAGCCGGAAGATGGTGCGGCTGAAGCTCGTATGTGTTTAGCCAGTCGTGGAAAAAGTCACTGACTGGGAGACCAAATCTGGATTGGAAATGAGAAAGGAACACCACATACTCACCCGGATTGGGTGAGGGGGAAAGTTCGGCGGAAGCAAGGCGTGCGGCGACGCCCTCCGGGATGCGCCTAGTGCGGCAGGGCCAATCCAGGTCATCCTGGCAGACCCAGGATCCGGCCCACGTGCCGCGGTCGGCGTTCGCTGCGTCCTCTTCCATCTCCTGCTCTTTGATGGTGAGTTCCTCCTAAGTCATCTCAAGGTCGCTCCCCTCACTAGCGCTGGCGGCAGAGGGAGGCAGCGGCCTGGACTGGCGGGGACCCGTGGCGGAGATGATGAGCGGAGGTGGCCGCGGCGCTGGAGCGTGTGGAAGCAGTGCGGCGGCGGTGCTGCTACTCAAATGCGGTGGCGGCGGCGCTGTCGATGGAGAAGATGAGGAAAGAGCAGAGGCAGAGGGGTGCGGAGGGGGGAAATGACCCAAGGGGCGCGCCCCTCCCCTATTTAACCACTCCCTTAAGGGGGTAGTGGGATCGCATTTTGCGGGCGGGCCACACCTTGTGGGCGTGTATGATCCAGATTGACCAATCAGCGACGAGCCACAGTAAGGGCCATGGGGTGCAGCGGATCTTACGACGCGACGTTGTGATACAGTTAACGAGGAGGCAGGCATGACGTGACGTCTGCCACAGTAACTTCTGACAATAACTGCGGCGGTTACTGTAGCAGGCCCTTAAAATGAGGCAACGTAATGACTAGCCTCCACGTGGGGAAGCGTACAAGAGAAGGAATAATGACCCGGATGAGTACGAGGTAACCCGGCCAGCAAGTAAAAACTTGGAATGTGCCAAGGGAAAATAAACCTATGGAATTCGGATTATGAGGTAACTCGGAGAAGGAGGAAGAGGGTCAGCAAAATTGAACCTGCTGTGGCCTTAGCGGCTAAGGCAGCTAAGACCGCACCAGCTTCGGGGACTAATGTTGGGGGGGGTACCCCCGGGTAGGGTCACGCCGGGGTATAAAGGCTTAGTTAGCCGAGGTACGGCAAGGTCAAAGCAAGTGCTGGCCGAGTCACCTCAAGGCAGGCCGGATCACGGAGTAACCCGGACCAGGGGACGTCCACCTAATTGGGTCCCAACCGACTTATGTGGTAAGTCGGTAAGGTGTATCTAACTTGTATGCAGGAACAGGCGTGGCCAGATCAACTATATAGGATCCGGGTTATATCAAGCTTGTAAGAGAAGGAAGGTATCTTGCTGGTCAAAGGTGACCATTGTACGTAGAGTGTGAGCGAAGCGGACAGAGGCAGGACCACCGAGGCGTGGCCGACAAAGGTGATGAAGCCTATGGCGGATGACGCAGGCGCCGCAGAGGCCCACGTAGCCTCTGCATGGATGACGCTGGGTTAAAGTAACCCGGTCGGCTTACTATTTTGGGAGGAGGCATATTCCATGGAATATGCCTCCACGTATGCCCTAAGTGGAGACCTAGCCACTCCTATATAAGGGGGGCTAGGGCCTCTGTAGAAGGTGTTGAGCTCTGAAGAATTAGTTTGGACTTGTTGTCTCCTAGAGAGTTGAGTTTTGCTACTGGTGAGAGTAAGAGAGTTCTTCTTCCTCCTCTCACCAATACAGCTCAAGGAGAACTTGTAATCTGTGAAAGTGAATCAAATACAAAGCTACCGTGTGTGGAATCACCACACTATCCATCCCTGGATTCCCCTAGTGCATTTAGTCCCCACCATTAGCCTATCCATGGCATCTACCATAACACCACCACGACACTAGTGCTGGTTTAGGATAAGAACACACACGCAATGACTCTAGTGGATCCATGTGGTTCATGAAAATAACACACATGCAATGACTCTGGTGGATCCATATGTGGTTTATTAGAAGAACACACATGCAATGAGTCTGGTGGATCCATATGTGGTTTGTGAAAAGAACACACATTCAATGACTCTAGTTGTTGTTCATGAAAAGAACACACGTGCAATGACACTGGTGGATCAGTGTGGTTCATGAAAATAACACACATGCAATGACTCTAGTGCTGGTTCATGAAAAGAACACACATGCAATGAATCTAGTGGATCCATGTGGTTCATGAAAATAACACACATGCAATGACTCTAGTGGATCCATATGTGGTTTATTAAAAGAACGCACATGCAATGACTCTGGTGGATCCATATGTGGTTTATGAAAAGAACAAACATGCAATGACTCTAGCTATATCCATATGTTCTTTGTGAACACACATTCAATGACTCTAGTTTTTGTTCATGAAAAGAACACACATGCAATGACACTGGTGGATCCATGTGGTACATGAAAATAATAGACATGCAATGACTCTGGTGGATCCATATGTGGTTTATGAAAATAACACACATACAATGACTCTACTGGATCCATATGTGGTTTGTGAAAATAACACATATTCAATTACTCTAGTTGTGGTTCATGAAAATAACACACATGCAATGACACTGGTGGATCCATGTGGTTCATGAAAAAAAAGCACATGCAATTACTCTGTGGATCCATATGTGGTCTATGAAAAGAACAAAAATGCAATGACTCTAGTGCTGGTTTAGGGAAAAACACATGCAATGACACTGGTGGATCCATATGTGGTTTGTGAAAAGAACACACATGCAATGACTCTAGTGGATCCATGTGGTTTATGAAAATAACAGACATGCAATGACTCTTGTTGTGGTTCATGAAAAGAACACACATGCAATGACTCTACTGGATCCATATGGGGTTAATGAAAAGAAACACATGCAATGACACTGGTGGATCCATATGTGGTTTGTGAAAGGAACACATATGCAATGAGACAGGTGGATCCTTGTGGTTTATGAAAAGAATGGACATGCAATGACTTTGGTGGATCCATATGTGGTTTGTGACACAGAACACATATTCAATGACTGTAGTTGTGGTTCACGAAAAGAACACATGCAATGACACTGGTGGATCCATGTGGTTCATGAAAATAACACACATACAATGACTCTGGTGGACCCATATGTGGTTTATGAAAAGAACAGACATGCAATGACTCTAGCTGTATCCATATGTGGTTTGTGAAAATAACACACATTCAATGACTCTAGTTGTGGTTCATGAAAAGAACACACATGCAATGACACTAGTGCATCCATGTGGTTCATGAAAATAAGACACATGCAATGACTCTAGTGGATCCATGTGTGGTTTATGAAGAGAATACGCATGCAATGACTCTAGTGCTGGTTCATGAGAAAACACACATGCAATGACTCTTGTAGATCCATGTGGTTCATGAAAATAACTCACATGTAATGACTCTGGTGGATCCATTTGTGTTTTGTGAAAAGAACATACATTCAATGACTCTAGTTGTGGTTCATGAAAAGAACACACATGCAATGACACTGGTGGATCCATGTGGTTCATACAAATAACACAAATGCAATGACTCTGGTGGATCCATATGTGGTGTATGAAAAGAACAGGCATGCAATGACTCTAGTTGTATCCATATGTGGTTTGTGAAAAGAACACACATTCAATGACTCTAGTTGTTGGTTCATGAAACGAACACACATGCAATGACACTGGTGGATCCATGTGGTTCATGAAAATAACACACATGCAATGACTCTGGTGGATCCATGTGTTGTTTATGAAAAAAAACACATGTGATGACTCTACTGTTGGTTTAGGATAAAAACACACATGCAATGACTCTAGTGGATCCATGTGGTTCATGAAAATAACACACATACAATGACTCTGGTGGATCCATATGTGGTTTATTAGAAGAACACACATGCAATGAGTCTGGTGGATCCGTATGTGGTTTGTGAAAAGATCACACATTCAATGACTCTAGTTGTTGTTCATGAAAAGAACACACATGCAATGACACTTGTGGATCCATGTGGTTCATGAAAATAACACACATGCAATGACTCTAGTGCTGGTTCATGAAAAGAACACACACGCAATGACTCTAGTGGATCCATGTGGTTCATGGAAATAACACACATGCAATGACTCTCGTGGTTCCATATGTGGTTTATTAAAAGAACGCACATGCAATGACTCTGGTGGATCCATATGTGGTTTATGAAAAGAACAAACATGCAATGACTCTAGCTGTATCCATATGTGGTTTGTGAAAAGAACACACATTCAATGACTCTCGTCGTGGTTCATGAAAAGAACACATGTGCAATGACACTGGTGGATCCATGTGGTACATGAAAATAACACACATGCAATGACTCTGGTGGATCCATGTGTGGTTTATGAAAAGAACACACATGCAATGACTCTGGTGCTGGTTTAGGATAACAACACACATGCACTGACTCTAGTGGATCCATGTGGTTCATGAAAATTACACACATGCAATGACTCTTGCGGAACCATATGTGGTTTATGAAATGAACACACATGCAATGACTCTGGTGGATCCATATGTGGTTTGTGAAAATAACACAAATTCAATGACTCTAGTTGTGGTTCATGAAAAGAACACACATGCAATGACGCTGGTGGATCCATGTGGTCCATGAAAATAACAGACATGCACTGACTCTGGTGGATCCATATGTGGTTTATGAAAAGAACACACATGCAATGACTCTAGTGCAGGTTTAGAAAAAAACACATGCAATCACACTGGTGGATCCATATGTGGTTTGTGAAAATAACACATATTCAATTACTCTAGTTGTGGTTCATGAAAAGAACACACATGCAATGACACTGGTGGATCCATGTGGTTCATGAAAACACACACATGCAATGACTCTGTGGATCCATATGTGGTTATGAAAAGAACAAAAATGCAATGACTCTAGTGCTGGTTTAGGGGAAAAAACACATGCAATGACACTGGTGGATCAATATGTGGTTTGTGAAAAGAACACACATGCAATGACTCTAGTGGATCCATGTGGTTCATGAAAATAACATACAAGCAAAGAGTCTTGTTGTGGTTAATGAAAAGAACACACATGCAATGACTCTAGTGGATCCATATGGGGTTAATGAAAAGAAACACATGCAATGACACTGGTGGATCCATGTGGTTCATGAAAATAACACACATGGAGTGACTCTGGTGGACCCATATGTGGTTTATGAAAAGAACATACATGCAATGACTCTAGCTGTATCCATATTTGGTTTGTGAAAAGAACACACATTCAATGACTCTAGTTGTGGTTCAAGAAAAGAACACACATGCAATGACACTAGTGGATCCATGTGGTTCATGAAAATAACACACATGCA
>OU342746.1:77097206-77116415 GCA_910589775.1 Avena eriantha
ACAAACATGCAATGACTCTAGCTATGGTTAATGAAAAGAACACACATGTAATAACTCTAGTGGATTCATATGTGGTTAATGACAATGAACACATGCAATGACACTAGTGGATCGATATGTCGTTTGAGAAAAGAACACACATGCAATGACACTGGTGGATCCATGTGGTTTATGAAAGGAATAGACATGCAATGACTCTGGTGGATCCATATGTGGTCTGTGAAAGAACACATATTCAATGACTCTTGTTGTGGTTCATTAAAATAACACACATGCCATGACTCTTGTGGATCCATGTGGTTAATGAAAATAACACACATGCTTTGACTTTAGTTATATCCATATGTGGTTTGTGAAAAGAATACACATTCAATGACTGTAGTTGTGGTTCATGAAAAATAACACACATGCAATGACTCTAGTGGATCCATGTGTGGTTTATGAAAATAACACACATTCAATGAGTCTAGTGATGGCTGTGAAAAGAACACTCATGCACTAACTCTAGTGGATCCATGTGGTTCATGAAAATAACACACATGCAATGACTCTGGTGGATCCATATGTGTTTTGTGAAAAAAATTCACATTCAATGACCCTAGTTGTGGTTCATGAAAAGAACACACATGCAATGGCACTGGTGGATCCATGTGGTTCATGAAAATAACACACACGCAATGACTCTGGTGGATCCATATGTGGTTTCTGAAAAGAACACACATTCAATGACTCTAGTTGTGGTTCATGAAAAGAACACACATGCAATGACACTGGTGGATCCTTGTGGTTCGTGAAAAGAACATGCATGCAATGACTCTAGTGGATCCATATGTGGTTTATGAAAAGAACACACATGCAATGACTCTAGTGCTGGTTTAGGATAGGAACACACATGCAATGACTCTAGTGGATCCATATGTGGTTTGTGAAAAGAACACACAAGCAATGACTCTAGTGGATCCATGTGGTTTATGAAAAGAACAAACATGCAATGACTCTGGCTATGGTTAATGAAAATAACACACATGCAATGGCTCTAGTGCTAGTTTAGGAAAAGAACACACATGCAATGACACTGGTGGATCCATATGTGGTTTGTGAAAATAACACACATGCAATGACTCTAGTGGATCCATCTGGTTTATGAAAAGAACAGACATGCAATGACTCTAGCTATGGTTAATGAAAATAACACACATGCAATGACTCTAGTGGATCCATATGTGGTTAATGAAAAGAACACACATGCAATGACACTAGTGGATCCATATGTGGTTTGTGAATAGAACACACATGCAATGACATTGGTGGATCCATGTGGTTTATGAAAAGAATAGACATGGAATGACTCTAGTGGATCCATATGTGGTTTGTGAAAACAAAACACATTCAATGACTCTAGTTGTTGTTCATGAAAAGAACACACATGCAATGACACTAGTGGATCCATGTGGTTCATGAAAATAACACACATGTAGTGACTTTGGTGGATCCAGATGTGGTTTATGAAAAGAACATACAAGCAATGACTCTAGCTGTATCCACATGTAGTTTGTGAAAAGAACACACATTCAATGACTCTAGTTGTGGTTCATGAAAAAAACACACATGCAATGACACTGGTGGATCCTTGTGGTTCATAAAAATAACACGCATGCAATGACTCTAGTGGAACCATATGTGGTTTATGAAAAGAAACACATGCAATGACACTACTGGATCCATGTGGTTCATGAAAATAACACACATGCAATGACACTAGTGGATCCATATAACAACCTCGGACCCTACGCTCTAAGTTCAAGCCTGGATGAAACGGAAGTGGTTAAAATAGTACAGCGGGGGCCCAGTGGACCGCCCACGTGTAGACCCGTCGGCTGTCCTAACCACTTCCAAGACATCGGGACAAGAGCGAGCGGCGTAGGAAACAGGCGAAGAGATCAAATACATACACAAGTGAGTATGTATGCAAGCTACCTTACAACAGTTCTCACAGCCATTCCATCTAAAAGAAATAGAAATATTGCAACGCCATATAGCAAGATCCAAATATCCTAGATATAGACAATAGTTTAGGATAGCTCCTCATACATCAAACATCAGAGTATGAGGCGGAAGTGGAAAACAAGATCCGAGTACGGATAAGAAGCAAATCGGCATAAGATGCCACATAAATAAACACATCCTGCCCACAGATCTCGCGGATCCCCATCCCCGGAATCTCTACACCGAGTGATTGTTGCCAACATCATCAGACTGCTCCACCCAGTATCCATCTTGCGAATACACCTGTTCATCTGAATCAAACAATTTATTATGTGAGACCCTAGGGGTACTCAGCAAGTCTTTATGCCTCTAAAGGGGACATATACCTGGGGTGACGCAATTGCAGCAAAAGATAATAACTAACAAGTCTATAGATACTCGCTAACCATCCGCCTAACCAATGATAGACGGATGTCCGTTAATTAGTATCAACAGTTATAACAGTATAAAGTAACAGATCCATCCTCCTTCTCGCTTACCAACGAGAAAGCGGACGAATAACCCATCCGTTGGCAGTTTTATTAACCATTCCATGCGTATTGCACTATTTACTAGTTAGGTATTTAGTCAGATTTAAAGCGGTACTTTAGTTATGCTTGTCTATGATCGAGAAACTGTGCTCCAAGTCGTCCATAACCGCGGACACGGCTTTCAGAAAGATTTACCCTGCAGGGGTGCACAAATAGCAACACACATTCGATCAACCTCGAAAAAGCCAACTCAAAACCCAACAAGGCATTGACGACAAAGCGATCACAGGATTAATAAAATATTTCAGGGGGCCACCCCACTAAGCTACCCGCAACGAAGTTGGCCGGCTCCGGAACGGACCCAGGGTTTGTGTGGACAGCGGTAAACGACTGGGAACCCGAAAGTGTGACTGGGCTTGTCGATACAGCGAAAACGTGTCACGATCCAAAATAGTACAGGTGCTCCACGCACAATCATAAATAAAACAGTAAAGCATGGCATAAGTACAGGATAGTAATAAAACCCCAAACTAGTTTGTGGCCCCAAGAAATAGAAATGAATCAAGCTCTGGCTCAGGGGGGTCCACGGCTTCCCGGATGTGGATAGTGCGAATAGTCAAGGAACAGGAATCAAGTACTCAAGGTCCTACGGGACACAAGTGAGCATGAAAAACCAAATAGCAGATATTGCCCACTGGTGCCTCTTTCATTAGTTATCCCATTACTACTCTGGTTAAGTTGTTTAGGTACCTCGTTATCCATCAGACACTCACATACCCTACACATGCTATTCTACGACTCGCATGGCTCAAACAACTCCTATAGTAATGGCTCATGGGATGGAGGAACAAGTTTCGGTGGGGTTTAAATTAAAGGCTATGCAGTACTTGTGATTCCATTTAATGCAATCGTGACTCAATGATGCAAGAATAAGATAGAGGCAATATGTACTATATGTATGCAAGCATGTGGTAGTGCTTGCCTGGCAGCTCAGTTGAAGCGAGAGACGGATCTGGGTAGTACTCCTAGGATTCCTGATATTTCCCCTGCTCAGCGTCTATTCGAAGAAGAACCAAACAAACAAGGGCCAACATAAATAAAGTGCAAAAGCATATGAATAAAATGCGGCAAGAAAACAAGCATGCCATGATGAATGGTGCACAATTTACATGGCAATAATGTAGCATGGCATGGGTGAGGTGTGGGGTACAAGAATAAAGCATTTTATTAGGTTTTAGTCATGTTTTGCTCCCATAACACTTGCTGTCCACTTAATATTTATATAATTCATGCTGCAATTCAGAACATAGAATGCATAGTTAGAACGGGCTCGTCGCGCTGATCGATTTAGACATATTATTTGTCCGATTTGGCGTTATAGAACTAAAGTTATTAATTAATTGAGAAAACGCATTTTTATTGCAATTTAAACAATTTCAAAAAATTTAAATTAGTCAAACATTGTTTGGATGGCGGATTTGAAATCCTCACATTTTTCTGATTCAAAAACATATATTATTTGTCAAATTTGGAATTACCAATTAAAAGTTATTAAAACAGAATTTAAATTCATATTTAAAGATTTCTGAAATTCATTTTATAAAAACAGATAAATGCAGATACTTTTTCCACCCGGAGAAACCGAGCCACAGACACAGACAGGTGGGGCCTCGCTGAGCTGGCGCCACTGCGCGCGCCAGGTCTTTTGCTACCGCGCGCTCAGCCAGCCACAGGGACTGACCGGTGGGTCCGGCGCCAAAAGAGGCCCACGCGACAGCGAGCGAAACGGGGGGTGCCACATGGGGGATCTAGGGGCTGCGGGTTGAGGGGCTGGAACCTAGGTCCCTTTTGTAAAAAGTCCCGTGACGATGATAGGTGGGACCTGGTGGATTGCGGGTTGAGGAAAATGGTTTTTTTTGGGGGGGGGGGTTATCTGCAAGAATGCCACCGCTGCTGTGTTTCTTCTCTGACGAAACTGAGGAGAACGACAGGAAGGTGCGCGACGCCGCGGGGGTTCGAACCCGCGAGCGCTCGCTCGCGCGAAGAGGGGCGGAACCACTTCGGTGGATGGGGGACTGGTGTTAGGAACCGCAGGCGCGGCTAGGTATTCCTTCTGCGGTGCGGCGACAAGAAAACGCACGCGCACACCGGCGCACCGAGACTTCTCGGCAAAAGGTCTGGCCCGACTAGGAAGCGTCGAACGGAGGGGTGTTGTCAGGGAGGTTAGGGAGCTCATCGCGGGGCTGCCGGAGGGGTCGGATCGGGCCGAGGAGCGGCGGATCAGCGACGGCATAGACGCCCGCGAGCTAGGGTTTCGTCGGCGTGCGGCGGCGTTCCGCGGCTGCAGAGGCACCTCCTCCTCACTACGTGCACAGGAACTACGCCAGGGTCCACGTGGCCTTCCTCGACATCGTCAACGCCTCGCCCACCGCCTTGTGCAAGAGATGGACGTCGACACCGACGTGGTGGCCAGCGATGGAGGAGAGGTGGGGGCAGGGAAGAGAGGGACGACGCAGAGGCCTGGGAAACGGGGGTGAGAGACGGCAGAGGCCGGGAGAGAGGGGTAGATAAGAAGAGGGGGATGGGAGGATGCACATGGGGGCACGATGGAGGAAAAAGGTGGCTCGGCCACCTTTTATTTCTCTCCTCCTCACGCTCATGTGCTCGGTAGGTTAGGGAGGGCAGGGAGGCTGCAGCTGGGCCCGACCGCGAGGATGGGGTGGGGTGGCACTGTGTGGAGCCTGCCTGGCAGCGAGAGAGAAAGAGAGGCCGAGAGGGGGAGGCTCGGGGTGGCATGGAGCTAGGGTTGGAGAGGGGGTGGCTCGGGTTAGGTTAGGGTAGATGGGTTAGACTAGGGCTGGAGTGGTGCCTCGGCATGGGGTGGTTAGGGTGGCAAGGTTAGGTAGAGAGAAAGGGAGATGAGGGTTTAGGGTAGGGGTAAGGTGGTAGGGTTAGGGTTTTAACATGAGCAAGAGCAAGATCAAGCAACAAGGATAAAGGAGCAAAAGGTCAAGATGGTTAGGTTTAGCAAGAGCAAAAGAATAGAGCTATTTGACATGATCCGAAAAGACCCTGATCCACTCAAAAATCAAAGAAAAACCAAAGGAGAAACGATGGTGGTGAACTTGCGTCGCCCATGCATACCAATAAATGCCATGTTTATTTTTGTTAAAACAATAATAAAGTCTCATGGCATTTATTCACATGCATTCCAAAATTATGGATCTAGGCCAAGCCAAGAGAAAAGGTGAATGTTCCATGTGGAGTAGATGGAGGATGCCCATATTTGAATATAATTTGGCCATGCTAGTGTGTATGTCCCACTAGGTGCATAATATCCTCAAAAATATTCCAACATGAGCATTCATTCAAAATCAACCCATATGGAAGCTTGAAAAGGGGTACCACTCACATAGCATGCAAAGGTGGCCATGTGGCTCTCATATACCAAATAATGTGAAAACAACATGGTGCATATATGGGAACATGTGGAATTGTAAGTGGACCCATCCCAACCCACATGAGCTAGAGGTAAACCCAAATAAATGCAACGCTCACATTTAGTTGGATGGTGGAATTATGGGGTGGTGACAAAGAAAGGTGGTGGAGTTTATAAAAGATATGCCCCCAACTCAACTTGGGCATCAACCATTTATCAAGAACCAACTACAATGTAACAAGAGGCAATTACAATCAATAAATGCATATGAGATAAGAACCAAAAGAAAAAGGGTTTTATATGATGCTCAAATGCAAGGTGGCATGAGCACATGAGCATGATATAATTATGATGCAAAAATTATATGTAGGAAGTAGGATTTTATTATTAGACCATGTAGCATTACAGATGTTAGACAGATGGGGTGCTACAACTCTCCCCTACTAAACAGGAATCTCGCCCCGAGATTCTAGGAAGAAGAAGAAGACACGGAGAGGGTAGGATACTTGGCACGGAGCTCATCCTCACGTACCCAAGTGGCTTCATCAACGAAATGGTGCGACCACTGCACCTTGTAGAACTTGATGGACTTGTTTCGAGTCCTTCTTTCTGCGACTTCTCGGATTTTTATGGGGTGTTCTTGATAAGACAGATCTTCTTGGAGATTAATGAGTTCATGGTCCACGGTCCTGTCGGGATCCTTGAAGCACTTCTTGAGTTGAGAGATATGGAACACATCATGGACCTTGAGTTTTTCAGGGAGCTCAAGAGCATAAGCAACTTCTCCTCTTCTTCCACGAACTTTGAAAGGACCGATGTATCTAGGAGCCAGCTTTCCTTTGATACCAAACCGGTGCGTGCCTCTCATGGGAGTGACACGAAGGTAAATGAGATCACCAGGGACATACTCCATGTCCGTGTGCTTTCTGTCATAGTTGCTCTTCTGGTGACTTTGAGCAACCTTCAGGTTTTCAAGAATGATGTGAACCTTCTCCTCCGCTTGAGTTACAATGTCGAGGCCAAACAATGTTCTTTCACCTACGCCCGACCAACCAATTGGGGTTCTGCATTTGCGTTCATAGAGAACCTCAAATGGTGCCATCTTTAGACTTTTCTGGAAGCTGTTGTTGTAAGAGAATTCAGCATAAGGAAGGCATTCTTCCCACTTCATGCCGAAAGAGATGACGCAAGCATGGAGCATATCTTCCAGAATATGATTGATCCTTTCCACTTGTCCTTGCGACTGAGGGTGGTAAGCTGTGCTGAAGTTCAATTTTGTTCCCAAAGCATTTTGGAAACTTCCCCAGAACTTGGAAGTGAAGATTCTTCCACGGTCTGAACTGATCTCAAGGGGAACCCCATACAGAGAAACAATTCTGTTGATATAGAGCTCCACCAACTGAATTGCAGAAATTGTTTCCTTGACGGGAAAAAAGTGAGCCACTTTAGAAAGCATGTCGATGACAACAAAGATTGCATTGTTGCCCTTCTGCGACCTTGGAAAACCAGTTATGAAGTCCATCTCAACTTTCTCCCATTTCCATTCCAGAGGCTTCAATGGCTGTAGAAGACCGGAAGGTTTCTGATAGACAGCTTTAACTCTGCGGCAGACATCACACTCCGAGACATACTTGGCACAACACTGTTTCAACCCAGGCCACCAATATTGTGTTTTTGTACATCTTAGTGCTGCTAGGGTGGATAGAAAGAACAGAATCATGTGCCTCCTTAAGAACTTGCTCTCTCAAACCCGGGTCGTTCGGAACGAACATCCGGTGTTCAAAGAATAGAGCTCCTTGATTATCGACGTGGAATGACTCATACCTCGGCAGCTGAATGTTGGAGATGATGTTTTTGGCGTAAGCATCACCTCGCTGACTAGCACGAATCTTTTCTTCGAAGAGAGGGGTTGCCAGAAGATTCAGAAGATACCCTTGATCCACAATTTCAAGGTTGAGTTGGCAGAATTCCTTGCACAAGAGAGGCTGTTGTTCTTCCACCATGAGGTTGTTGACATAAGCTTTTCGGCTGAGAGCATCGGCCATGTCATTAGCTTTGCCCGGAGTGTAGTTGATTGTGAGATCGAAATCATTAATTGCTTCAATCCACCTCCTCTGACGAAGGTTGAGATCAGGTTGTGTGAAGATATACTTCAGACTCTTGTGATCAGAAAAGATCTCACAACGGTTGCAAAGCAAGTAGTGCCTCCATACTTTCAAAGCAAAGACAACTGCTGCGAGTTCGAGGTCATGTGTAGGATAGTTGATCTCATGCATCTTCAACTGTCGAGAGGCATAAGCAAAAACTTGTTTTTCTTGCATAAGGACCGCACCCAATCCTTGCAAGGAGGCGTCACAAAATATCTGGAAAGGCTTTGATGTATCTGGAGGAATCAAGACTGGTGTGGAAGTGAGCTTCTCTTTGAGGGTTTCAAAGCTGGCTTGACATGCAGGAGACCAAAGGTATTTCTTGCCTTTCTTGAGGAGATCGGTAAAAGGCTTTGCAATCTTCGAGAAGTTCTAAACGAAGCGACGACAGTAACTAGCCAAACCCAGGAAACTCTAGACTTCTTTGACATTTTTGGGTGGAAGCCAGTCAACAATTGTCCGATCAGTTTCTGGGTTGACGGCAATGCCCTTGGTAGAGATGACGTGACCAAGGTAGGTGACTTCAGGCAGCCAGAACTCACACTTGGAGAACTTTGCATATAGGCGGTTCTCACGAAGCTTGTTTAGGACACACCGAAGGTGCTCTTCATGTTCTTTTGACTTAGAATAGACTAGGATGTCATCTAGATAGACCACAACAAACTTATCAAGATACTCCATGAAAACCGAGTTCATAAGCTTCGAGAAGGTGGCAGGTGCATTGGTGAGACCGAAAGACATGACCGTGTACTCATACAGGCCATAGCGGGTGGTGAAAGCTGTTTTGGAAACATCTTCTTTGCGAATCTTGATTTGATGATATCCACTTCTCAAATCAAGCTTAGAGAATACCACAGCTCCAGCTAGCTGATCGAAGAGATCATTAATCCGCGAAAGGGGATATTTATTCTTGATGGTTTTAGCATTGAGAGCCCGATAGTCAACACAAAGTCTATCAGTCTTGTCTCGCTTGTTCACAAAGATGGTTGGGCTATCCCAAGAAGAAGTACTGTGCTGAATGAAACCCAACTTCTCTTGTTCATCAAACTGACGTTTGAGTTCAGCCAACTCAGCAGGACCCATTTTATAAGGCCGCTTGGAGATAGGAGCGGTACCAGGTTCAAGCTCAATCACAAACTCGACCTCTCGATCAGGAGGCATACCTGGTACCTCTTCAGGAAAAACATCTGGGAACTCACAGACCACCGGAATACTCTGAATAGCTTCCATTGCATCATCATTTAGAGCCACCGAAGAGAAAAGCTGAATAGCAGGAGTCAGACTTGGAGAATAGACTATATGGCCTTCAGGGATTTTCAGAGAAACCGAGCGTTCAGCACAATCAATCACAGCTGCATTTGCTGTTAACCAATCCATGCCAAAGATAACATCAATGTCAGAATTGCCCAGAATAATTAAGGAAGCCAGGAACGGAGAGCCACCAATCTCAATTTGATTGCCATGGCTGATGTGAGCAGCCCTCATGTTTGACCGAGGATATTGTACCACAAGACGATGCAATAGAGGACCCATAGCCAGATCATGCTCGTGTGCAAACTTGTGAGAAACAAAAGAATGCGAAGCACCAGAATCAAACAAAACTCGTGCAGGGACTGAGTTAACAGGAAGCATACCCATCACAACTCCAGGTGCATGCTCACCTTGAGCGACGTTGACACAGTTGGCCCGAGCAACCGTAGACCCGGGCTTGGTGTTGATGTTGAGAGCCCGAGGTGGAGGTGCACGAACCATAGAAGAACTTGCCGCAGGTCTTGGAGGTGGTGGAGGAAGAGCTTTGTTGTTCATGGGACAACTCCAGTGTTGATGCCCAGTGTTCCCACAGGTGTAACAGGCACTAGGTGGACGTAGAGCAGCGTAGCCAGGGACTCCGCCACGCGCTCCAAGGTAGTTGTGGTTGTAGCCCCTAGGAGCCACGGTGAAGGAGTTTGGTGGCCTTGCCGCATAGCTTGACGGTCTTGGTGGAGCCGGGAGCGACGGTGCGGTATTAGGAACCCACACACGGCGCTTAGAAGGAGCTGTCATAGCTGAAGAGCTTGTTGCGTCCCGACTGTGTTTCTTGGACTCCTCAAACACTTGCCTACTTGCTTCCTCCTGTAGAGCTGTATGTTGGATTTCTAGAAAAGACCCCGGCCTTGCATGAGTGATTGCATATTTGATAGATGCATTGAGCCCTTGCCTAAACCTCTTTTGCTTCTTCTTGTCATCAGAGATCTCATCGCCACCATACCGAGAAAGATTCATGAAGTTTCTGATATAGGTATTGACATTGTCATTGCCCTGCTTGAGGTTGAGAAACACTTCCTTCATCCTTTTCATGACAATTTCTGACAGGTATTGCTCTTTGAAAGCCCTAGTGAACTGCTCCCAAGTAGGCTGAAAACCAGAGTGGTTTGCCTTGAGGTAATTTCCCACCACAGAGCTGCGTCTCCCTTCAAAAGGTGAGTGGCACATTTTACCCATTCTTGCTCTGGAACATCAGCAGTCATCAGCAACCTTGACATCTCACGCAGCCAATCATCAGCGTCCAGTGGCTGATCAGACACCTCAAAGTGGCGCGGGTTGAACTTCAGAGAGCTTTTGATGTCTCCTCGCTTGGGAGGTGGAGGTAGCAGAACAAACTCATTCCTCCTGACACTTTCTTCAAAATGCTGCTGGTTCTGCTGCATTGTTCCCAAGGCATTAGCAATACTTGCCAACGCAGCCCCCAGTACAGGTGGTATGTCCTCCTCAGAACGGCGTGGTGGTGCCATCCTGTGATTGATTTAAAACTCAAGTCAGTACCATAATGGAGAATAATAATAATCCAAAATAGTACCAAAATGAAATTAACCAAGATTAAGGGATACAAATTACTAAGATGATATTAAAATATCAACAAAGTTCAAAGCACCTAGAAGATATTAAGCATATCGCACACGACTGAACAAGGAGTGTGGTACACAAAGCTATCAAAGAAAAAAATTCCGCAAATTTCGGCATTAAAATACCACTATATGCGCAAAACCACTTAACGAATCAAGATTAGTAACTCTACCAATTCAATATACAAGAGCGAATGATAAAAGTAGTGGTATGGTCGCGACTCCATCCCGCACTCAAATCATTACTCTGCACATGAATAAGTAAAACACATATCCCAACTTCCTTCTTTCTAAAGATGAACCTAAAGATTAGCAACTACAAAAACAACACCCCAAACAAGATAGCGTCGGATAACAAGGAGTAAGACAGATCGCGCCGGTGTACAACAAATCAGATAGATCGCGTCGGTTTACAAAATCCTGTCGGTATGGAATGTACCAACAGTTGATAAACAAAAGGCAGATAGTGATAACATTTGGATGCAACAGATAGACAAGGAATTCACACACACACACACAACCTATGGTACTACGGAACCACAAACACGTGAATCCTAGTTTGAATTTTAGAAGAGGATTGAAAACGGTACACTTCCTTACCAGAAAAGGGTGGGTGGGTGGGTAAGAAGAAAAATGGAAGCAGTCCTACTCTCACGTTTTGTTTTTCCCTAGTATACATAGCTACCAAAAATATTTGCTAGACTGACAACGACCATTTGGCTAAGACCCTGAAGGGCGGGATGGCTCTGAGACCAATTATAACAACCTCGGACCCTACGCTCTAAGTTCAAGCCTGGATGAAACGGAAGTGGTTAAAATAGTACAGCGGGGGCCCAGGGGACCGCCCACGTGTAACCCGTCGGCCGTCCTAACCACTTCCAAGACATCGGGACAAGAGCGAGCGGCGTAGGCAACAAGCGAGAGATCAAATACATACACAAGTGAGTATGTATGCAAGCTACCTTACAACAGTTCTCAGAGCCATTCCATCTAAAAGAAATAGAAATATTGCAACGCCATACGGCAAGATCCAAATATCCTATATGTAGATAATAGTTTAGGATAGCTCCTCATACATCAAACATCAGAGTATCAGGCGGAAGTGGAAAACAAGATCCGAGTACGGATAAGAAGCAAATCGGCATAAGATGCCACATAAATAAACACATCCCGCCCACAGATCTCGCAGATCCCCATCCCCGGAATCTCTACACCGAGTGATCGTTGCCAACATCATCAGACTCCTCCACCCAGTATCCATCTTGCAAATACACGTGTTCATCTGAATCAAACAATTTATTGTGTGAGACCCTAGGGGTACTCAGCAAGTCTTTATGCCTCTAAACGGGACATATACTTGGGGTGACGCAATTGCAGCAAAAGATAATAACTAACAAGTCTATAGATACTCGCTAACCATCCGCCTAACCAATGATAGACGAATGTCCGTTAATTAGTATCAACAGTTATAACAGTATAAAGTAACAGATCCATCCTCCTTCTCGCTTACCAATGAGAAAGCGGACGAACAACCCATCTGTTGGCAGTTTTATTAACCATTCCATGAGTATTACACTATTTACTAGTCAGGTATTTAGTCAGATTTAAAGCGGTACTTTAGTTATACTTTTCTATGATCAAGAAACTGTGCTCCAAGTCGTCCATAACCGCGGATACGGCTTTCAGAAAGATTTACCCTGCAGGGGTGCACAAATAGCAACACACACTCGATCAACCTCGGAAAAACCAACTCAAAACCCAACGAGGCATTCACGACAAAGCGATCACAAGATTCATAAAATATTTCGGGGGGCCACCCCACTAAGCTACCCGCAACGAAGTTGGCCGGCTCCGGAACAGACCCAGGGTTTGTGTGGACGGCGGTAAACGACTGGGAACCCAAAAGTGTGACTGGGCTTGTCGATACAGCGAAAACGTGTCACGATCCAAAACAGTACAGGTGCTCCACGCACAATCATAAATAAAACAGTAAAGCATGGCATAAGTACATGATAGTAATAAAACCCCAAACTAGTTTGTGGCCCCAAGAAATAGAAATGAATCAAGCTCTGGCTCAGGGGGGTCCACGGCCTCCCGGATGTGCATATTTGAAATCCTCACATTTTTCTGATTCAAAAACATATATTATTTGTCAAATTTGGAATTACCAATTAAAAGTTATTAAAACAGAATTTAAATTCATATTTAAAGATTTCTGAAATTCATTTTATAAAAACAGATAAATTCAGATACTTTTTCCACCCGGAGAAACCTAGCCACAGACACAGACAGGTGGGGCCTCGCTGAGCTGGCGCCACTGTGCGTGCCAGGTCTTTTTCTACCGCGCGCTTAGCCAGCCACAGGGACTGACCGGTGGGTCCGGCGCCAAAAGAGGCCCACGCGACAGCGAGCGAAACGGGGGGTGCCACATGGGGGATCTAGGGGCTGTGGGTTGAGGGGCTGGAAACCTGGGTCCCTTTTTGTAAAAAGTCCCGCGACGATGACAGGTGGGACCTGGTGGATTGCGGGTTCAGGAAAAAGGTTTGGGAGGGGGTTTATCTGCAAGAATGCCACTGCTACTGTGTTTCTTCTCTGACGAAACTGACAAGAATGATAGGAAGGTGCGCGACGCCGCGGGGGTTCGAACCCGCGAGCACTCGGTCGTGCGCAGAGGGGCAGAACCACTTCGGTGGATGGGGGACTGGTGTTAGGAACCGCAGGCGCGGCTAGGTATTCCTTCGCAGAGGAGCAAACGCACGTGCACGCCGGCGCACCAAGACTGCTCGGCAAAAGGTCCAGCGCGACCAGGAAACGTCGAACGGAGGGGTGTTGTCAGGGAGGTTAGGTAGCTCACCGCGGGGCTGCCGGAGGGGTCAGATCGGGCCGGGGATCGGCGGATCAGCGACGGCGCAAACGCCCGCGAGCTAGGGTTTCATCGGCGTGCTGCGGCGTTCCGCGGCTGCAGAGGCACCTCCTCCTCGCTACGTGCACAGGAACGACGCTAGGGTCCACGTGGCCTTCCTCGACACCGTCAACGCCTCGCCCGCCGCCTTGTGCAAGAGATGGACGTCGACACCGACGTGGTGGCCGGCGATGGAGGAGAGGTGGTGGCAGGGAAGAGAGGGACGGCGCAGAGGCCTGGGAAACGGGGCTGAGAGATGGCAGAGGCTAGGAGAGAGGGGTAGATAAGAAGAGGGGGAGGGAAGGATGCACATGGGGGCACGGTGGAGGAAAAAGGTGGCTCGGCCACCTTTTCTTTCTCTCCTCCTCACGCTCACATTCTCGGTAGGTTAGGGAGGGCAGGGAGGCTGCAGCTAGGCCCGACCGCGAGGATGGGGTGGGGTGGCACGGTGTGGGGCCTTCCTAGCAGCGAGAGAGAAAGAGAGGCCGAGAGGGGGAGGCTCGGCGTGGCATGGAGCTAGGGTTAGAGAGGGGTGGCTCGGGTTAGGTTAGGGTAGATGGGTTATACTAGGGCTGGGGTGGTTAGGGTGGTAAGGTTAGGTAGAGAGAAAGGGAGATGAGGGTTTAGGGTAGGGGTAAGGTGGTAGGGTTAGGGTTTTAACATGAGCAAGAGCAAGATCAAGCAACAAGGAGAAAGGAGCAAAAGGTCAAGATGGTTAGGTTTAGCAAGAGCAAAAGAATAGAGGTATTTGACATGATCCCAAAAGACCATGATCCACTCAAAAATCAAAGAAAAACCAAAGGAGAAACGATGGTGGTGAACTTGCGTGGCCCATGCATAGCAATAAATGCCATGTTTATTTTTGTTAAAACAATAATAAATTCGCATGGCATTTATTCACATGCATTCCAAAATTATGGATCTAGGCAAAGCCAAAAGAAAAGGGGAATGTTCCATGTGGAGTAGATGGAGGATGCCCATATTTGAATATAATTTGGACATGCTAGTGTGTATGTCCCACTAGGTGCATAATATCCTCAAAAATATTCCAACATGAGCATTCATTCAAAATCAACCCATATGGAAGCTTGAAAAGGGGTACCACTCACATAGCATGCAAAGGTGGCCATGTGGCTCTCATATACCAATAATGTGAAAACAACATGGTGCATATATGGGAACATGTGGAATTGTAAGTGGACCCATCCCAACCCACATGAGCTAGAGGCACTACAAGAAATGTGATTATCTGTGACGCACATTCAATGACGATTTAGTAAAAAAACGTCATGTTTTATGAAACAACGTCACAATTTAGATGAATCCCTGACGTTTTTTGATGAATCGTCATAGAATGAGCGTCATATATAATCACATTTGTTGTAGTGAGGTAAACCCAAATAAATGCAACGCTCACATTTAGTTGGATGGTGGAATTATGGGGTGGTGACAAAGAAAGGTGGTGGAGTTAATAAAAGATATGCCCCCAACTCAACTTGGGCATCAAGCATTTATCAAGAACCAACTATAATGTAACAAGAGGCAATTACAATCAATAAATGCATATGAGATAAGAACCAAAAGAAAAAGGGTTTTATATGATGCTCAAATGCAAGGTGGCATGAGCACATGAGCATGATATAATTATGATGCAAAAATTATATGTAGGAAGTAGGATTTTATTATTAGACCATGTAGCATTACAGATGTTAGACAGATGGGATGCTACAATCCATGTGATCCATGAAAAGAACACACATGCAATGACTCTGGTGGATCCATATGTGTTTTGTGAAAAGAACAAACATTCAATGACTCTAGTTCTGGTTGATGAAAAGAACACACATGCAATGCCACTACTGGATCCATGTGGTTCATGAAAATAACACACATGCAATGACTCTGGTGGATACATATGTGGTTTATGAAAAGAACACACATGCAATGACACTAGTGCTGGTTTAGGATAAGAACACAGATGCAATGACTCTAGTGGATCCTTATGTGGTTTGTGAAAAGAACACACATGCAATGACTCTAGTGGATCCATGTGGTTTATGAAAAGAATAGACATGCAGTGACTCTAGCTGTGGTTAATGAAAAGAACACACGTGCAATGACACTTGTGGATCCAGATGTGGTTTTTGAAAATAACACACATGCAATGACACTGGTGGATCCATATGTGATTCGTGAAAAGAACACACATGCAATGACACTAGTGGATCCATGTGGTTAATGAAACGAATTGACATGCAATGAATCTGGTGGATCCATATGTGGTTTGTGAAAAGAACACATATTCAACGACTCTAGTTGTGGTTCATGTAAAGAACACACATGCAATAACACTTGTGGATCCATGTGGTTAATGAAAATAACACACATGCAATGACTCTAGCTATATCCATATGTGGTTTGTGAAAAGAACACACATTCAATGACTCTAGTTGTGGTTCACGAAAAAAACACATGCAATGACACCAGTAGATCCATGTGGTTCATGAAAATAACACACATGCAATGACTCTAGTGGATCAATGTGTGGTTTATGAAAAGAACACACATGCAATGACTCTAGTGATGGTTGATGAAAATAACACACATGCAATGACTCTAGTGGATCCATGTGGTTCATGAAAATTACACACATGCAATGACTTTAGTGGTTCCATATGTGGTTTATTAAAAGAACACACATGCAATAACTCTGGTGGATCCATATGTGTTTTGTGAAAAGAACACACATTCAATGACTCTAGTTGTGGTTCATGAAAAGAACACAAATGGAATGACACTGGTGGATCCATCTGGTTCATGAAAGTAACACACATGCAATGACTCTGGTGGATCCATATGTGGTTTGTGAAAAGAACACACATTCAATGACTCTAGTTGTGGTTCATGAAAAGAACACACATGCAATGACAGTGGTGGATCCTTGTGGTTCATAAAAATAACACGCATGCAATGACTCTAGTGGATCCATATGTGGTTTCTGAAAAGAAACACATGCAATCACTCTAGTGCTGGTTTAGGATAGGAACACACATGCAATGACTCTAGTGGATACATATGTGGTTTATGAAAATAACACACATGCAATGACTAGTGGATCCATGTGGTTTATGAAAAGAACGGACATGCAATGACTCTAGATGTGGTTAATGTAAAGAACACACATGCAATGACTCTAGTGCTGCTTTAGGAAAAGAACACACATGCAATGACACTGGTGGATCCATATGTGGTTTGTGAAAATAACACACATGCAATGAGTCTAGTGGATCCAGCTGGTTTATGGAAAGAACAAACATGCAATGACTGTAGTTGTGGTTAATGAAAAGAACATAGATGCAATGACTCTAGTGCATCCATATGTGGTTAATGAAAAGAACGAACATGCAATGACACTGGTGGATCCATATGTGGTTTGTGAAAAGAAAACACATGCAATGACACTGGTGGATCCATGTGGTTTATGAAAAGAATAGACATGCAATGACTCTGGTGGATCCATATGTGGTTTGTGAAAAGAAAACACATTCAATGACTCTAGTTGTGGTTCATGAAAAGAACACACATGCAATGACACTGGTGGATCCATGTGGTTCATGAAAATAACACACATGCAGTGACTCTGGTGGATCCATATGCGGTTTATGAAAAGAACAAACAAGCAATGACTCTAGCTGTATCGATATGTGGTTTGTGAAAGGAACACATATTCAATGACTCTAGTTGTGGTTCATGAAAATAACACACATGCAATGACATTGGTGGATCCATGTGGTTCATGAAAATAACACACATGCAAGGACTCTGGTGAATCCATGTGTGGTTTATGAAAAGAACACGCATGCAATGACTCTAGTGCTCATTCATGAAAAGAACACACATGCAATGACTCTTGTGGATCTATGTGGTTCGTGAAAATAACACACATGGAATGACTGTGGTGGATTCATATGTGGTTTATTAGAAGAACACACACGCAACGAGTCTGGTGGATCCATATGTGGTTTGTGAAAAGAACACACATTCAATGGCTCTAGTTGTGGTTCATGAAAAGAACACACATGCAATGACACTGGTGGATTCATGTGGTTCATGAAAATAACACACATGCAATGACTCTAGTGGATCCATGTGTGGTTTATTAAAAGAACACACATGCAATGATTGTAGTGATAGTTGATGAAAAGAACACACATGCAATAACACTGGTGGATCCTTGTGCTTCATAAAAATAACAGCATGCAATGACTCTAGTGGATCCATATATGGTTTATGAAAAGAACACACATGCAATGACTCTACTGCTGGTTTAGGATAGGAACACACATGCAATGACTAGTGGATCCATATGTGGTTTGTGAAAAGAACACACATGCAATGACTCTAGTGGATCCATGTGGTTTATGAAAAGAACAGACATGCAATGACTCTAGCTGTGGTTAATGAAAAGAACACACATGCAATGACTCTAGTGCTGGTTTAGGAAAAGAAAACACATGCAATGACACTGGTGGATCCATATGTGGTTTGTGAAAATAACACACGTGCAATGAGTCTAGTGGATCCATCTGGTTTATGAAAAGAACAGACATGAATTGACTCTAGCTGTGGTTAATGAAACGAACACACATGCAATGACTCTAGTGGGTCCATATGTAGTTAATGAAAAGAACACACATGCAATGACACTGGTGGATCCATGTGGTTTATGAAAAGAATAGACATGCAATGACTCTGGTGGATCCATATGTGGTTTGTGAAAAGAACACACATTCAATAATTCTAGTTGTGGTTCATGAAAAGAACACACATGCAATGACACTGGTGGATCCATGTGGTTCATGAAAATAACACACATGCAATGACTCTGGTGAATCCATGTGTGGTTGATGAGAAGAACACGCATGCAATGACTCTAGTGCTCATTCATGAAAAGAACACATTGAAGGGTTCGCAGCATAGAAATCAAAAAAATCCGACAATGAGCACTATACGCCAAGATCTATCTATTAAATACAAGCAACGAGTTGATATACATCCATGGAGAACTTACCCTCGAAGACAACAAGTTTTGTTAACGAGTAGGAACTCGTGGATGACGTAGTCGTACGCTTGCCGATCTCAAGATCGTGTGGAAGTCCTAGCGCCGCAAACCAGCAGCGCATCCGCACTCGCACACACGTTTAGGCCACCGAACAACCTCCGCCTACTCGCTCCAGCGATGCAGCGGAAGCAGCAACTCCATCCAGATGAAATTCCATCGAGAACATGTATCTCGCTAATCCGAGACCATGGGGAATAATTC
>OU342746.1:77717415-77879915 GCA_910589775.1 Avena eriantha
TAATAGTCGGTTACAGAGTACATCTTGAACTACAAGTAACACTATGGGCCTATGTTGGTAAGTCTTTTGGGCCTTCCCGTAGCTGGACTGGACTCCGTCTTTTCTCCCTGACTGGGCGGCCCATGAAGCAAAGCTCTAACCGAAGTGGGCCACCCTGGTCAGTAAGGAACTGTGTGGATATCGGAAAGTATATCCCCAACAGCAGCCCCCGGAAGTCTCCAAGATCCAAAGTCGGATTCATCATCGTCTAGCTTGATCTTCGGCTTGCAGAATCTTGAAGGTTTCCTGAAACTTCAAAACAAAAGATACGATCCAGGTCTCAAAACAACACTGGACCTATTAGTACGTTACTCTCATTTCAAGCTCGCAATTCAAACTAAGCCGGAACTTGGTCTCTAACATCATCTGACACTAGTCATGGTCAAGTCACGTCACTGACAAACATCCCATGTCAGCACGACCATTGGTGGGTCCGCCTTTCAAGGAATCGAGGCACCGTTTCAATGCATGTGTGGAGATCGAGGCGGCGTAATCATCGTGTGGGACCTTCCCAGTTCTTTCCACGATGTGTGGCATATTACTTTGGCTTTTGCACGAATCTTGGCGCGGTTAGGTGGCTATAAGGGGTGAGGATTCTATTTCCCTCATCTTCACCTATTCCCCTTGTTGTTTCCTCTCCTCCACTTCTCCCTCGCGCATAGAGCTCCCCTGCTTCCCAGATTCCAGCGCCGTCCATCTAAGGTCACCGGTGCACCGCAGGAATGGCTTCATCTTCATCATCCGACTTTGCTGGGGCTGCGGCGGCGGCGACGACGGCGAAAGAAAGCACTCGCGGGGTCTAGATCCCCTGCGTCCTCGACGAAGAGAAGCTCAGCGGCGTGGAGCATGAAGGGCTCCTCCACGCCGGCGGCTGGCGGAGCGGTTTTAGTGAAACCATCCCCAATCCACACGCCGATGAGCGGGTGCACTTCGGCAACCACCTCGATAGAGGTTTGTCTTTCCCTCCATCGGAATAATTTTCCGAGGTGATAGATCACTATGGTGTTCAACTTCACCATCTTCCCCCCAACTCCATCTTAGAGATGAGTGCCTATGCGGCTTTATGTGAGGGATATCTCGGCATTAGGCCGAGTTCCACTTTATTCCAGTTTTACTTCCATGTCCGGAGAAACTCCATCACTGCCGGTAATCCTTATATTACCGGCACGATTAGCCTTTAAGTTAGACGCGAGCGTGTTTATCCTCGCATTTTAGCTAGTGAGTCGATCAAACAGTGGCCAGCCACCTTCTTTTACTATAAGGATATTCCTGCTCCCAGCAAAGCTACTGCTTTGCCGGCTTTCATCAACGGAGCCACCACAGCCCTAGCGTCTTGGGACGAGGCTCCTCCGTCTCTCAATGACAATCTGATCCTCGCCAAGAGGCGGATTGAATACCTGATGAAGCACAAGGGCCTGAGAGGGTCCGACCTAGACCAGTGCTGGGTGGCACGCCGGATCTAGCCTCTCCAACACCATGGCGACCGACTGATGCATTCCATCACGGCGTCAAAATAAGACTCCCTCCACATCAGCCCCAAGGCCTTAAAGCCACATGACTACATAAGCCAGATCAAATGGATGATAAAGGAGCGGATCGAGAGAAAGATTCCAGATTTATTTCTGGACATGCACACAGCGGAAGACCCTATAGTGCTAGTAAGCTTTGAGCAGTAAACCCTTTTTATGTGTTTCACCTTTAAGTTATTTCGCAATACTGAGATATTATCTTCTTTTCAGCTTGCCGACCTCCCCGAGCCGGAACTGGCTCCTATCAAGGGATATCCTCTCGAGTTTTCTCAGGAGGTGGAACTGGTCCCACTGCCAGACGTTACGCCCAAGAAGCGTAAAGCTCCGATAGTGGCCGTCGGCACAAAGGAAGTGCCAGTTGTGAAGAGGTAACTTTCCACACAACTTCCGCCTTTGTACCTTACCGGTAACTTCTTCCGAGATATAATGTTATTTATTCTATTAGTTTCTCAGAGATAAGAAGCTCATCAAGGGCTAGGGGAAGGGGAACAACTCGAAGTCCCTGCGTTAGACGAAGCTAACCATGGCTTCGCCTGCCACAGCTCCTCCGAATCCTGCCCCTCAATCTTCTGCAACGCCGGTGCTTAATCCATCCCCGGTTGTCGCAGACGATCCGACTCCCTCAATGGAGCCAGCGACCCTTGAGTCGCAGACTGACGCCACCATGGGTGGCTCAGGTTTTGATAAGGGTGAACCCTCTTCGGGTAATGATCCCTTGGCAGAGACCTTCGCCGAAAATCACCTGAACGATCAGGGACTTGCCAAATTTGGCTTGTCTCAGAAATCTACAGAGGAAATCCAGCGACTGGCCCAGCAATGCTTGGAAAGCCGTAATCTCTCTGCCGAAGAAGAAGCACAAGAAGCGGAGGATGTCAAGTACTCCAAACTTCTTGAACAAGTACGCCTTCGCGACGAGGGACTAAGAGCTGGTGTGCTTCCACCACCTCCGGTTATTCCACTCACCCTGGCCGAGAAGGTTAGGTGAACATGTGCCTGAGCAAGCTCGCATGCCAAGACAGCAAACAAGGCAAGGACATGGTTAACGGTCAAATGGCAGGTGTTATAGTGAGAAAGAAACACACACAGCTATGAGAGAATTAACTTACAACAACTTTCCCAATGAAGTTCTCCATGAGGTTCTTGTCCTTTTTGTAGTCCTTGAAATGTGGCAGTACCGGAGTATGGGTTCTTGCGCTAAGTCCATACTCTAAGGCAAGCTTTGCAGCCTGCACAGGATCCTGTGGACGCTTCATCCCTTCGGAAACGTGTATTTTCACCTTAGTACCCAACGCCTTGGTCATCCTTTTTAGCCCTGCACCCTTTCTTTTGTTATGCCTGGCCACAGCGATTATCTCTGAAAATGAAACTAACCTCATTAATAAGAATTACAAATGAAAGAATGGTTCATAGATGCATTGCTTCCAATTAGGAAATGAACTAGGAAAAACAGAGGTGACGAGCTTGCCTTGATCACACATTGCCTGCTCAGGTTCTTCACGTTCTTCGGGTTCTTCAGAAATGATAGCGGGGCGGAGTAGCTGATCCGTGTTGACAGGGCAGAGGTCCATGTAGGCAGAGCTTGCTTCATCCATGGAGACAAGCACTGGACCATTTATTTTGGTACGCTTGGCCACAGTGGTTATATCTGAAAATGAAATTAACCACATTAATAACAAGTACAAATCAAGGGATGGTTCTGCCAAACAGGCAAGCATACATGCGTTGCTTACATTTAGGAAATGAACTAGTAAAAGAACAGCAGTATATAAACTTGCCTTGATCATGCAGCTTAAGTTCTTCAGCTTCTTCAGAAATGGCAGCAGAGTCGAAACGCTGATTCCTGGCCACAGGGCTGAGGTCCATGCAGACAAAGCTTCCTTCATCAGTGGACTGGAACCCATCATCAAGGCATGGTGAGCTCTGCACATGAGTCTCCTTTCCTTTCTACCTAGTCACTCTAGTAGGAGCAGATACATCAGCTTCCAAAATGCTCTTTGATGCTCCTGGAGCTACCGCGAACACCCTACCTGGAGCCATTGTACTAGATGCTTCTAGTCTCTTACTAGGCTTCTTCACAACACTCTTCTTCCTCCTAGAAAACTTCTTGGCCTTGTATGAACAGAAAATAGAATGGCATTAGATCACAAGTAAAAATATTGTGTGAGCACATAATGAAAGGAAAACAATAAAGCACAAAATCAAACAAAGTAAACCCCCTACAAACAAGGTTAAAGTTTGCACCTTGACATTCTTATCCACAACATTGTCATTGACCTCCTATTCATCAATGACTTCATCATCTCGAGGATTGTATTCCGATCTTTCGCCATGTGATATCTCAGATGCGGAGGCAGCATTGGTAATTGCACTAACTGATGGACCATCATTCGAATTTCTAATCATCGACACTAGTGCATTGATGCCAAGTGACTGGAATATGCGGTTGTTCCGCATCATTGTTCTAGCCCTAAGCTTCTCGATTTTAGTGAGCAACGCTTCTTTACATGGATAGAAAAAGCATACTATTAGATGTATGGTTGAAATGCATTGACAAGCATTACAACTCAAACAGCTATAAGTATGCTATCAGTTTATATTTCTATTTACCCCTAGTAGACTAACAGGACAATCAGAATATAACACGATTATTCATATTATGTCAATGCACATCAACAACCAGATTGAAAACAAGTAAGAATTCTTGTCAAGTTGTCATGCTTCATACAAACACTGAAACACAGAGACACATTCAGAAAAAACTAACAGTGTGAGTGCAAGTTCCATACCAACCAACTGTGTCTTCTTAGTCATCCTTGTCATGGATGATGTCGGTGTTGTTGGATCCTTGCTAGTTAGTTTGATGATGTCGAATTGCACTAATATCTCGCAAAAAAGAGTGAGCAAGAGTTATATCACCATAGATAAATTAGAATCAGCATGTTCAATACACATTGTTCAAATTCTGCTATTGTTGCTTATGCCTTTCCTGATTGGGTAGTAATAACTAAACAAATAAACTAGCATGTAATGTTAACTGGATGCTGCTATGTTACAGTAGTAACTATTGCTGCTTATGCCAAACCAAGAAACAGCAGAATAAATAATTTAGGATGTCATTAGTAAGCAAGCAAGCAAGCAACTATAGTACTACTACTGTCATGAGGAGTAACTATACTACTACGTTACAGCAAGCAAGTAAACATACTACTACTATTGTTTCTTATGCCAAAGCAAGCAACAAACAGCAAAGAAATAGCAAGCAATCAGCAAGCAAGCAGCATGAGCAGTAAATATACTACTATGTTACAACATGCAACTATACTACTACTATTGTTGCTTATGCCAAAGCAAGCAGCAAGCAATAGTTGCAACATACCCTGTTCAGCTGTTCAGTACTGTTGTGTTGGCGAGCTACGGTTTGATATTTTCTTGCTCCGATTCACCTCTCTTCTTTGTATCTTGTTCCAAAAAAAAAGTATGAAAGCTATGTTTCAGGAAATTAAATTGCAGTTGAATTTTTGTTCATATAAACAAAGATTTGCACACTGGAACTAGCAATTCATTGGGCTGGGTTTTTTTTGTAACACATCAGACCATGCACGCTAATTATAAATTGATGATACTAGAAAATCAGAATTGCAAACTTGCAACACATGCAGCCAATAGCAGTAATTAATCACCATCTCCTAGTCTTAGTGTATAACAGTGCAAGCAAATCAGAATTGTAAAAGTGAACAAACAAGTAAACAACATGGATAGCAGTTTTATCACATGAACTAAATATTGTTAGAACCTTCATGTGAGTAAACCATCAAATTATAACAACATGTAAACTGACATAAAGCCACTTCTTCCATGCTGCCAAAACACCCCAATATGTTACGGACCACTTACTGCATGCATATTAACACATCAACTACCCATTCAACATGAGCAAATGATGAAGTAAAGCCAAAAGAAAATATCATATTGTGGTGGCAAAATTCCCTCATATCAAATTTTCTATTGGGGATCATGACATGAAGCTGCTACTAGAAGATATCGATCTATTTGATCTTGATTAATTATAAAACTTCCAAAAAAAAGTCTAGCTACACACTCTAGCTACACATGAATTTAGTCAGCATGTCTAAAAAGTATAACAGCATGAACCCTACGTGTGTTCCTTTCAGAAAATGGACCCCCTAAATCCCATGGCAATGAAACCCCCAAAATCCCATGGCAATGAAACCCTAATTGTTGGAGATATGCCCAAGAGGCAATAATAAAAGCGGTTATTATTATATCTTTGTGTTTATGATGAATGTTTACATCACATGCTATAATTGTATTATTAGGAAACACTAATACTTGTGTGTTTTGTAAACATGTAAGAGTCCCTAGTAAGCCTCTTGTTAAACTAGCTTGTTGATTAATAGATGATCATGGTTTCCTGGTCATGGACATTGGATGTCATTAATAACAAGGTTGTATCATTAGGAGAATGATGTGATGGACACACACCCATAGTAAGCCTAGCATAAGATCAAGTCATTAAGTTCGTATTGCTATAAGCTTTTAAATGCATAGTAACCTAATCCTTCGACCATGAGGTTTTGTTAATCACCATCACCGGATGGGTACTTTGATGACATCAAACACTCCTTCGTAACTGGGTGGTCATAAAGGTGTCGTTGGGTATTCTGAAAGTATTTGTTGAAGCGCATGGACCAAGATTGGGATTTGTCCATCCATATGATGGATAGATATGCTCTGGGCCCCCTCGGTGGAATGTCATCTAGTTAGCTTGCAAGCATGTGACTGGGTCACAAGGGATGACATATCACAGAACGAGTAAAGAGTACTTGTCAGTAACGAGGTAGAACTAGGTATGGAGATACTGATGATCAAACCTCGGATAAGTATAGTATCGTGAGACAAAGGGAATTGGTTTCGTATGTTAATGGTTCAATCGATCACAAAGTCATCGTTGAGTATGTGGGAGCCGTTATGGATCTCCAGATCCCGCTGATGGTTATTGATCGGAGAGGTGTCTCCGTCATGTCTACATATTCACGAACTGTAGGGTGACACACTTAAGGTTCGAAGTTGTTTTAAGTAGATATGGAATGTGCGTTGGAGACCGAATGTTGTTCGGAGTCTCGGATTGGATTCGCGACATCACGAGGAGCTCCGGAATTGTCCGGGGAGTAAGATTCATATAATGGGATCTTTTTCTGAGTTAGGAAATGTTCCGGAGTGTTTGTATGGGGATTCTAGAAGGTTTCGGAATGTTCCGAAGGTTCTAGAAGATATTTTGGAGTTTATTTGAAAACCAAGATAAGATAAGATAAGATAAGGGAAATTTAAAGAGGAAACTTGGGGGGGGGGGGACTCCTCCCCCGACCTCCTTGGTGCGCCGGCCCTAGGGGTGGGCCTAGGGGTGGGAACCCTAGGCCGCACCCCTCCCTCTATATATAGAGGGGTGGAGGCGCCCACCCCCTTGCTAATCCACTCTTGCCCCAGCCGCCTCCCTCCTCCTCCTTCCTTCTGCTCAGGCTTAGGCGAAGCCCTGCAGAATTCTCCACTCCACCACCACCACCACGCCGTCGTGCTGCTGGGATTCCGTCGAGAGATCTACTACCTCCGCTGCTCGCTGGAACGAGGAGAGGAAGGTCTGCTTCGACTCCGCACGTGTGACCGACTGCGGAAGCGCTGCCGGAACGCGGCGCCGGAAGGATCGTCCACTCGATCTTGAGATCGGCAAGTGATCGACTACATCAACCACGACATCTAATCTCGTAACGCTTTCATGTCTACAAGGGTTAGTACAGATCTATCTCGTTGCACATGTCTAATAGATTAGATCTTGGCTTTTATCTAGATTAGATCTAGGTTTTGTTCGTTCTTGCGGTAGAAATTTTTTGTTTTCCATGCTACGAACCCATCAGTGGTATCAGAGCCGTGTCTATGCGTAGATATGTTGCACGAGTAGAACACAATGGTGTTGTGGGCGTTGGTGCTTGTGCCGTCTTTTGCTTTGTGTACTTTGCATCTTGCGGCATGATGGGATGAAGCGGCTCGGGCTAACCTTACATGTCATCGCACATGAGACTTGCTCCACGCTTGACGTGTAACTTGCTTTGCACAAGTGGCTTTGCGGGTGTCTGTCTCTCCAACCATAGTATAGATCCAATTTACACTTTGCACTTGATAGCACTTGTATCAACGTTGTGGTTCAGTTTCGTAGGTAAGATCCGTTCTTGTTCGAAAGCCCCAAACCACGTAAAACATGCAAAGAAAATTAGAGGCGTCTAACTTGTTTTTGTAGGGGTTTTGTGATGTGATATGGCCATCATGTGATTGTGATTATATTTGATGTATGCAATGATCCTTGTTGTAATATGGCAACCGGCAGGAGCCTAATGGTTGTCTTTAATTCTGTTAAGACCTGCGTGTCTATTCATATTGTAATAGCTTTATTCCAAGTAGTTGTAATAGTTGCTAGTGATGATGGACAACCATGAAGCGGCGCCACTGACCTTGACGCAATGCTGGTGATGATGGAGATCATGTCCGTGCTTTGGAGATGGAGATCAAAGGCGCAAGAATAAAGGGCCATATCATATCACACTAATTATGAATTGCCTGTGATGTTAATCCTTTATGCATCTTGTATTGCTTAGATCGCGACGGTAACATTATAAGATGATCCCTCTCACTAAATATCAAGTAATAAAGTGTTCACCCTTAGTTGGCACCGTTGCTAAGACTCGTCGTTTCGAAGCATCTCGTGATGATCGGATGTGATAGATTCTACGTGTGCATACAACGGGTGCAAGCCAGATTTGCACATGCGGAAACTAAGGTTATCTTGACGAGCCTAGCATGTACAGACATGGTCTCGGAACACGGAATACCGAAAGGTAGAGCATGAGTCATATAAATGATATGATGAACATGAAGACTGTTCGCCGATGAAACTACATCTTCTCTTGTGAAGATCGGACTTGGTGTAGTGGACTTGGTTCGTGTAATCACTAAGACAATGTGAGGGATGTTGTTTTGAGTGGGAGTTCACGTAGTTAAATTAAGTATTAAATTTGAACTCAATTCATCATAAACTTAGTCTAAACTTCTTGCAAATTTGTTGTAGATTATGGTGACCCCCTCCATCAATTTCAATGCGTTCCTAGAGAAAGAAAAGCTTAAGAACAACGGAAGCAATTTCACGGACTGGTTCCGTGGACTGAATATCGTCCTCAGGGCTGGTCAGTTGACCTATGTGCTCGAAGCACCGCTGGGTGACCCACCTGTAGATGATGCCACTGATGACGTAAAGAATGTTTACGCCACTCGGAAAAATCATTACTCCACAGTTCAGTGTGCCATCCTGTACGGTTTAGAAGCGAAGCTCCAAAAGCATTTTGAGCACCACGATCCGTTCGAGATCATTAAGGAGCTCAGGCTAATTTTTGAGACTCGCGTGGCCATGGAGAGCTATGAGGCCTCCGAAAAGTTCTTTAACTGTAAGATGGAAGAGGGAAGCTCCGTTAGCGAGCACGTGCTCACCATGTCTGGGTACACAAACAAGCTCCAAGAGTTGGGGATTTCGATTCCTAATGAGTTGGGGATTCACCGTCTCCTCCAATCACTGCCACCAAGTTACAAGAACTTTGTGATGAACTACAATATGCACTGCATGAACAAGACGTTGTCTGAACTATCATCCATGCTGAAAACTGCTGAAGTGGAGATCAAGAAGGAGCACCAAGTGTTGATGGTCAATAAGACCACCAATTTCAAGAGACAGGGAAAGCCTAAGAACAAGGGCAACTTCAAGAAGGACGGCAAGAAAGCTGCCGCACCTGCTAAAAAGCCCAAGGCTGGTCCTAAGCCTGAAACTGAGTGCTTCTACTGCAAGGGTGCTGGTCACTGGAAGCGTAACTTCCCCAAGTACCTGGCGGATCTGAAGAATGGCAACATCAAAAAGAAAGGTATATTTGATATATATGTTATTGATGTGAATCTTACTAGTAATCGTAGTAGTACCTGGGTATTTGATACTGGTTCAGTTGCTCATATTTGTAACTCGAAACAGGAGCTGCGGAATAAGCGAAGACTGGTGAGAGACGAGGTGATGATGCACTTTGGAAATGGCTCCAAGGTTGATGTGATCGCCGTCGGCACGCTCCCTCTACATCTACCTTCATGATTACTTTTAAATTTGAATAATTGTTATTTGGTGCCTGGGTTAAGCATGAACATTATATCTGGATCTTTTTTATTGCGAGAAGGTTACTCTTTTAAGTCTGAGAATAAAGGTTGTTCAATTTATATGAGTAATATCTTATATGGTAATGCACCTGAGATGAATGGTTTATTCTTACTGAATCTCGATAGTAGTGATACACATGTTCACAACATAGATTCTAAACGAACAAAATTGAATGATAATTCTACATACATGTGGCACTGTCGTCTTGGTCACATTGGAGTGAAGCGTATGAAGAAACTCCATTCTGATGGACTTCTTGAATCACTTGATTTTGAATCACTTGAAATATGCGAAGCATGTCTAATGGGAAAAATGACTAAGACTCCATTCTCTGGTACAATGGAGCGAGCTACAGACTTATTGGAAATAATACATACCGATGTGTGCGGTCCAATGAGTGTAGCATCGCGTGGTGGATATCGTTACGTTCTCACTTTCACGGATGACTTAAGTAGATATGGGTATGTCTACTTTATGAAACATAAGTCCGAAACTTTCGAGAAGTTTAAGGAATTTCAAAGTGAAGTGGAAAATCATCGTAACAAGAAGATTAAGTTTCTGCGTTCTGACCGCGGAGGTGAATATCTAAGTTACGAGTTTGGCATGCATTTAAAGAAATGTGGAATACTTTCGCAATTGACACTGCCGGGAACACCACAACGTAATGGTGTGTCCAAACGTCGTAATCGAACTCTCTTAGATATGGTTCGGTCTATGATGTCTCTTACAGATTTACCGCTATCGTTTTGGGGCTATGCATTAGAGACAGCCGCATTCACTTTAAATAGGGCACCATCTAAATCCGTTGAAACGACACCGTACGAGTTGTGGTTTGGTAAGAAACCTAAGTTGTCGTTCCTTAAAGTTTGGGGTTGCGAAGCATATGTAAAGAAGTTACAACCTGAAAAGCTTGAACCCAAAGCGGAGAAATGTGTCTTCATAGGATACCCTAAAGAAACAATTGGGTATACCTTCTATCATAGATCCGAAGGCAAAGTTTTCGTTGCCAAGAATGGATCCTTTCTTGAGAAGGAGTTTCTCTCGAAGGAACTGACTGGAAGGAAAGTAGAACTCGACGAGGTTATTGAACCTTCTCTCGGATTTGAGAGTAGCGCAGCACCGGAAGATGTTTTTGTGCCGCCTGCACCAATTGGAGAGGAAGCTAATGATAAAGATCATGAAACTTCAGTCGAAGTTGCTGCTGAACCTCGCAGGTCAACGAGGGTTCGTACCACTCCTGATTGGGATGACTCTGCCTTGAACGTCATGTTGGTGGACAATGCTGATGACCCTGTGACGTATGAAGAAGCTATGGTGAGCCCAGATTCCGACAAATGACTAGAAGCCATGAAATCCAAAATGGGATCCATGTACGAAAACCAAGTATGGACTTTGGTGGACTTACCGGATGGCCGTAAGGCTGTCGAGAACAAATGGATTTTCAAGAGAAAAACAGATGCTGATGGTAATGTTACTGTCTATAAAGCTCGACTTGTCATGAAAGGGTTCCGACAAATTCAAGGAGTTGACTACGATGAGACATTCTCACTAGTAGCGAAGCTAAAGTCTGTGAGGATTTTGTTAGCAATTGCTGCACATTTCGATTATGAGATTTGGCAGATGGATGTCAAAACGGCGTTCCTTAATGGTGACATTGAGGAAGAGTTGTATATGGTACAACCCAAGGGTTTTGTCAATCCTAAAGATGCTGACAAGTTATGCAAACTTAAGCGCTCCATTTATGGACTGAAGCGAGCATCCCGGAGTTGGAATCAACGTTTTGATAAAGTAATCAAAATTTTTGGGTTGATGCAAACTTATGGAGAAGCTTGTATTTACAAGAAAGTGAGTGGGAGCTCTGTAGCATTCCTAGTACTATATGTAGATGACATATTGTTTATTGGGAATGATATAGAACTTCTTAATAGCGTCAAAACCTATTTGAATAATAGTTTTTCAATGAAGGATCTTGGCGAAGCGGCATATATTCTAGGCATCAAGATTTATAGAGATAGATCAAGACGCCTAATAGCGCTTTCACAAAGTACATACTTAGACAAAGTTCTAAATAAGTTTAGAATGGAAGAGAGCAAGAAAGGGTCCGTGCCCATGTTGTCAGGTAAGACCTTGAGTAAGACTCAAAGTCCAGCTACGGCAGAAGATAGAGAGACGATGAATAATATTCCCTATGCCTCGGCCATAGGTTCTATCATGTATGCCATGCTGTGTACAAGACCGGATATAGGACATGCTGTTAGTTTGACTAGCAGATATCAAAGTGATCCTGGAATGGAGCACTGGACAGCGGTCAAGAATATCCTAAAGTACCTGAAGAGGACTAAGGATATGGTTCTTTCTTATGGAGGTGATGAACAACTTGTTGTAAACGGTTACACCGATGCTAGTTAGAACACCGATCCAGATGACTCTAAGTCACAGTCGGGATACGTATTTATTTTGAATGGTGCTGCAGTGAGCTGGAGGAGTGCAAAGCAAAGCGTTGTGGCGAAATCTTCAACTGAGTCGGAATACATAGCTGCTTCGGAGGATGCACAAGAAGCCATATGGATGAAGGAGTTCATTACTGAACTTGGCGTGGTTCCCAGTGTGTTGGACCCAATGGCCATCTATTGTGACAACACAGGTACCATAGCTAATGCACAGGAGCCAAGGTCACATAGCAAGCTGAAGCACATCAAGCTACGTTTCCATGCTATTTGCGAGTATGTCCAAGATGGTGACATAAAGATTTGCAAAGTACACACTGATCTCAATGTGGCAGATCCGTTGACTAAACCTCTCCCTAGGGCAAAGCATGACCAACACCAGAACGCCATGGGTGTTAGGTATATTACAATGTAATCTAGATTATTGACTCTAGTGCAAGTGGGAGACTGTTGGAGATATGCCCAAGAGGCAATAATAAGAGCAGTTATTATTATATCTTTGTGTTTATGATGAATGTTTACATCACATGCTATAATTGTATTATTAGGAAACACTAATACTTATGTGTTTTGTAAACATGTAAGAGTCCCTAGTAAGCCTCTTGTTAAACTAGCTTGTTGATTAATAGATGATCATGGTTTCCTGGTCATGGACATTGGATGTCATTAATAACAAGGTTGTATCATTAGGACAATGATGTGATGGACACACACCCATAGTAAGCGTAGCATAAGATCAAGTCATTAAGTTCGTATTGCTATCAGCTTTTAAATGCATAGTAACCTAATCCTTCGACCATGAGGTTGTGTTAATCACCATCACCGGATGGGTACTTTGATGACATCAAACACCGCTTCGTAACTGGGTGGTCATAAAGGTGTCGTTGGGTATTCTGAAAGTATGTGTTGAAGCGCATGGATGAAGATTGGGATTTGTCCATCCATATGATGGATAGATATGCTCTGGGCCCCCTCGGTGGAATGTCATCTAGTTAGCTTGCAAGCATGTGACTGGGTCGCAAGAGATGACATATCACAGAACGAGTAAAGAGTACTTGTCAATAACGAGGTAGAACTAGGTATGGAGATACTGATGATCAAACCTCGGATAAGTAGAGTATCGCGAGACAAAGGGAATTGGTTTCGTATGTTAATGGTTCAATCGATCACAAAGTCATCGTTGAGTATGTGGGAGCCGTTATGGATCTCCAGATCCCACTGATGGTTATTGATCGGAGAGGTGTCTCCGTCATGTCTACATATTCACGAACCGTAGGGTGACACACTTAAGGTTCGAAGTTGTTTTAAGTAGATATGGAATGTGCGTTGGAGACCGAATGTTGTTCGGAGTCTCGGATTGGATTCGGGACATCACGAGGAGCTCCGGAATTGTCCGGGGAGTAAGATTCATATAATGGGGATCTTTTTCTGAGTTAGGAAATATTCCGGAGTGTTGGTATGGGGATTCTAGAAGGTTTCGGAATGTTCCGGAAGGTTCTAGAAGATATTTTGGAGTTTATTTGAAAACCAAGATAAGATAAGATAAGATCAGGGAAATTTAAAGAGGAAACTTGGGGGGGGAGGACTCCTCCCCCGACCTCCTTGGTGCGCCGGCCCTAGGGGTGGGCCTAGGGGTGGGAACCCTAGGCCGCACCCCTCCCTCTATATATAGAGGGGTGGAGGCGCCCACCCCCTTGCTCCTCCACTCTTGCCCCAGCCGCCTCCCTCCTCCTCCTTCCTTCTGCTCAGGCTTAGGCGAAGCCCTGCAGAATTCTCCACTCCGCCACCACCACCACGCCGTCGTGCTGCTGGGATTCCGTGGAGAGATCTACTACCTCCGCTGCCCACTGGAACGAGGAGAGGAGGGTCTGCTTCGACTCCGCACGTGTGACCGACTGCGGAAGCGCTGCCGGAACGCGGCGCCGGAAGGATCGTCCACTCGATCTTGAGATCGGCAAGTGATCGACTACATCAACCACGAGATCTAATCTCGTAACACTTTCGTGTCTACAAGGGTTAGTACAGATCTATCTCGTTGCACATGTCTAATAGATTAGATCTTGGCTTTTATCTAGATTAGATCTGGGTTTTGTTCGTTCTTCGGTAGAATTTTTTTGTTTTCCATGCTACGAACCCATCACTAATGGCATGAACCCAGGGCATGGAAAGAAACCCTAAGCCAAACCCTAGACATGGCAATGAAACCCTGATCCGAACCCTAGGCATGGCAAGAAACCCTAACCCTGGGATTGGAACGAAATCCTAACAGCATAACCCTAGTCATGGCACGAAATGGAATAGGAGGATGTGAGGAGAACAACAGACGAACTCGCCTGAACAGATCGTTGGCCGTCGTAGGTCGCAGCTACCCGCCCCTAGCCATCGTCGGAGCGCGTGTGGCCGTCGTCTTCCCGAGCGCTCGCCTAGCCATCGTCTTCGCGAGTGCGGGCCTGGCCGTCGTCTTCTCGGGTGGGGGTGGATGGGGAATGGAGGAGGAGGGGGAGGGGAATGGAGAAGTGATGAATGGATGGGGATCTAGGGGATTTGGGTGGATGGCCGTCTCCTCGTGTGGTTTGTATGAATTTCCCTTCTCTTTTTCTCTTTTGGTGGGCATCTGTGTCATTCGGTTGTCGAGGCGGGAATTCGGGCGGGAGTTTTCCAGCGGGAGATTTTGGTGAAGTGAGGGAAATTTTGGGGAAGTGGAGGGAAATTTTTAAGTGAGGGAAATTTTGGGTAAGTGGAGGGAAATTTTGGGGAAGGAGGGAAATTTGGGGCATTTGGAAGGCGCCATCATTTTATGTGCCCTAGTATTAGGGCATACCAAAAAAATGTTGTGAAGTGGCACTCGCTCATTTTTATAAAATATTCTGCCACATTTTAAGTAAAATTGAACAATCGTTTGCAACTACAAGTTGTGACAAGATCCAACCCGGTTTCATGGAAACGGGGAGTTCCCCCCTAATAATTAAATTTCAGGATCTTCGTTTTTAGGTGATAGGGCATGTCTGCGAGAAGGGGGTGACACTTGGGTACCAGGATTTGAATATTTCAGCATTCCACCACACTTTAATACACATGCTAGGGTCCATTGCAAGGTTCCTTCGTTTTTAGGTGACATCGCATGACTGCGAAGGGGGTCACACTTGGGAACTATGTTTTGCACATTTCAGCATTCCACCACACTTTAATACACATGCTAGGGTCCATTGCAAGGTTTGGAGGTATTTCGATGCTCCGAAGCGCTTCTTCCTACGAAACCCTGATCCGTGGACCCCGGATCGTCTACCCTCCTAGATGTTCTTCTGACAGGGGTAGCCCGGTGCATTTTTCTCTTTTTTTGTGCTTGGTCGGGTCATAGGATAATTCCAAACCATGTTTGGGCACAAGTTGTCACAAGATCCAACCCGGTTTCACCGAAACGGGGAATTTCCCTAATAATAATTAAATTCCAGATCACCTTCGTTTTTAGGTGACAGCGCGTGTCTGCGAAGGGGGTTCCACTTGGGAACCATGTTTTGCACATTTTAGCATTCCACCACACTTTAATATACATGCAAGGGTCCATTGCAAGGTTTGGAGGTATTCCGACGCTCTGCAGCGCTTCATCCTACGAAACCCTAATCTATGGGCCCCGGATCGTCTACCCCCAGATGTTCTTCTGACAGGGGTAGACCGGTGGATTTTTCTCTTGCTTTGTGCTTGGTTGGGTCATAGGATGATTCCAAACCATATTTGGGCACAAGTTATGACAAGATCCAACCCGGTTTCACCGAAACAGAGAGTTCCCCCAAATAATAATTAAATTCCAGAACCCTTCGTTTTAAGGTGACATCGCATGTCTGCGAAGGGGGTGACACTTGGGAACCATGTTTTGCACATTTTAGCATTCCACCACACTTTAATACACATGCTAGAGTCCATTGCAAGGTTTGGAGATATTCCAATGCCCCAAAGCATCATCAAGTTGCAGTACAATTGTAGCGGTGGCATCCATCGGTAAGTTGTCTTGTTTTGCTGCGATTGGTTCAATTCAGGATTCCAAGACGATGGACACTTTAAGAGCATTAACACTGCAAGGTTTTGGTACAAAACTGATCTTTATATTCTAACAACAGAAGCAACAAACGTGTTCTATGTGCCAGATACTGACTTGGGTGGAAGTTGGCGAGTTGTGCAAAAATTCCAGCATATGTATTTGTGGAGTGTTACAGAAACTGAAGTGGAAAAGGATCCCTGTGGTGGTGTTGGGCTAACATACCAAGATGATGACACGCCAGAAGTTCCGGTGCATGCAAAAGAAGCCAATGTGCAAACCAGGTTGCGAAGGGACATGGAGCGTGTGGTACTTGATGCTGCATATGTAGAGAAAATGAAGAAAAAGAGGAAGGAGGTAGTTGATGGAGAGGATGAAGAATGAAACAGGATAGATCATACAATGTATCAGTATTGTAGCGATGGTGAAGATAATAGGCAGAGGCATCGATTCGACGATGATGAGTAGTTTCTGTTAAGTTCCTCTTAACTGTAGTGTTACCTACTGGTTATGACTGAAGTTTTATGTGTGTGAACTACTGTTAATTTCTGTCAAGTTCCTGTCCTATGTGTGTGAACTACTGTTAAGTTTCTGTCAAGTTTTATGTACTGAAGTTTATGACTGTATGAAATAGTTATTTTGCTATAAATTTGTGTGCACTTCCCCTCTTGTTTTCCACTGTGAAATTGCAGCTAAAATGTCCACAAAATACAGTCGAAATGCTGCCCAAATTTAGTATTTTAAGCATACAATGCTGCTAGGTTTCATCGCTAAATATGCAAGCGAAATGCTACCAAATTTGAGATCACAGTACTCATAAATAGTAGAAGAAATGGTGAACTTGTCACTTGCTGGACATAGCAAAATGGTGAACTTGTCACTTGCTGGACATAGCAAAATGGTTAACTTGTCACTTGCCAGACATAGCAAAAGCTACAGTACATATCAAAAGCTACAGAAATGCTGGACATAGCAAATGATCTTAAATTTTCACTTGCTGGACATACACATTCCACAGTACATAGCAAAAGCTACAGAAATGATCCAAATAATGAAAAAATTGCCTCCTCCATTTGCCTGCATCTTCAACTTATGTTTCTCACTTGCACCATCTCCCTGCATCTTTAGTTCATCATGCACCATCCCCATTGTCTCAGCATTACTTTCAAGCCTTTCAATTGCTTCAGTTTTCTCCCACACAACATCTCTTAGGTCCCTGATTAAATCTTTCTGAAATTTGGGCATCTCACTATCCGCCCAACTGAATTTGTCACACCCGACACGACCCTCAATCTGACAAACCAAATTCAGAGATGAACAAAATTAAGAGATGAACCAAATTCAGAGATGAACAAACCAAATTCAGAGATGAACAGACCAAATTTAGATATGAACAAACTGAACAAAATTCAAAGATGGAGATGGAAACTAACCGAGTCTATCCTGCAATTGT
Source organism: Avena eriantha (assembly GCA_910589775.1). NCBI lineage: Eukaryota > Viridiplantae > Streptophyta > Magnoliopsida > Poales > Poaceae > Avena > Avena eriantha. Next base: position 77,735,174 of record OU342746.1, read on the forward strand.
GGTATCTTCGGTCGGGGTTGTCATCGCTCCAAGATATCCACTGTGGCATCATCTCTTCGTAGTCGCAGTACTTGGCGGGAGCATAGTTGAAAGGGAGCTGGCGGTAGGGGATGGGTCGGCGGCAGCGACGCGACGAAGAATTGCCGGAGCTGGCAGCAGGGGATGGACCCATGTTGGTCGACCGTGGTGAGCGAGAAGGGACTTGAACCCTAGCTGGAACCCTAGATCGACTATGGCGGGCGGGGACTCGAACCCTCGCTGGTCCCCGCCGTTCTTGGAGGAAGGAAATTATGCCAAGTCCCGTCCCAGATTCGAGTCGCTCTTTGATAAGTTATAGAAAGAAAGAATGTATATATAAATGTAGTTCTCATACATAGACAACAACAATGCCTTGTCCCCGTGGTTCGGCGCATACCATACCAGTGCGTGGTCGTGGGTTCGAGCCCCCCCTGCGCACCATTTTTTTTAACAATTCGAGTCCCCGCCCACCCGATTTGGGCCACCAGCTCCACCCCATAGGATGTAGGCCCATTGATTTGGGCCTATCTGAAGGACTGCCCGCCCGATATGAGCCACTGGCTCTAGTCCATAGGACATATACCATTGATATATGCTAAAAAAACTGTATAAGAGTGGGACCCACCTGTCAGATCCATCCCGCGTGTCAATTTCGGGGACCCACATGCTGAGGTGGTTGCCTAGTCATTTTAATTAAACCTAGGTTAAGATGTTATGACCATCTAAATTGGTCGTAGTCTGCCAAATAAAAGGCTCTGCACCCATGCCGTTAATTTACGACCATTTCGTGAAAGCAAACTGTGACCTTTTTTACTAAATTGGTCGTTATGTTTCAAGGTTTGGACCCTTCGAAATGCCTTATGACCAATTGGCTCAGAATGGTCATATATCTATGAACAAAAAATGTGTGGTCGTTAAAAAAAGGTCACTAGTGAGCAGATTTCTTGTAGTGGTTATCCGCGAATCTTTGGCAAGCATTGCACTTCTGGACGATGTCCTTGGCATCGCGCATCATCGTTGGCCAGTAGAAACCAGCTTGTACAGCTTTGGAGAAGAGGGCGCGACTCCCGACGTGATGACCGCAAGTGCCTTTCTGTATCTCAAGGAGTACGACTCTTCCATCACCATTGGAGACGCACCGCTGGAGGACTCCTGTAATGTTGCTTTTGTACAACTCGTCGTTGATGATTGTGAAGGCTTTGGAGTGTCGCGCTATGTTTTGCACATTAGTTGGTTCATCTGGTAGCCTGTCGTTGATCATATATGTGATGTATGATTGCGTCTAGGATGGATCGATGAGCATGACCTCCATGGGGCCTTTGAATTCCTCAGGCCCTTGGTCCGAATTGCTTGGACCTTCGGTTTCTTTGGGTGGCGTAGACCCCGAGTCCTTTGATGTCATAGATGATCCTTCAAGAGTCTTTTTCTTGATGGATCATTCATAGATCTTCTCTAGTATTAGCCTCCTTGTTTCTTTTCGGCCCACATGTCGTTGTTCGCAACCGTTGAAGTCACCTTTGAGTGCATCATAGAGGTTGCGGTATGCGATCAGGTTGTCGCTCAGAGCATCACACTCGTGCATGGTTTGGTTCACCACGAGTTTGGAGTCGCCATAGATAACGAGTCGTGTTGTGCTGCAAGCTTTTGTCATCCTCATCCCATGAATTAGTGCATCCGCAAGACGTATCTCATCTTATCGCCTTATGGTGATGTGAGGATGACACCAGCACCAGCTCCCTTTCGACGCTTGGACCCATCGAAGTCCAGTGTCCATAGGCAGGACATATCCAACATGCCTGGAAGTTGGTTTTCCATCCAGTGCACAAGGAAGTTCGGGAGAACTTGCGACTTGATCATATCTCGCTTCTCATATGTAATGTCTCGTGGAGACAGTTTGATTCCCCAAAGCGCGACTCGTCATGTGGCGTCGGGGTTGTTGAGGATGTGCCACAGTGGAGCATCGTTCACCATGATGATGGGGTGCTCCTAGAAGTAGTGGCACAGTCGCCGTGTGGTCATGAAGATAGCGTAAGCCAGCTTCTAATAATGGGGGTACCGCTTTTTTGTCAGCGTGACCACCTCACCGAGGTAGTAGACTAGGCGTTGCACCCCGTGTACTTTGTTTTCTTCGACTCGTTCCACGACCAGCACAGTGTTGACCACTTGGTTGGTGGCGGAGATGTATAATAACATGGGCTCCTTTTCTCTGGGCGTCACTAGCATGGGCATGGTGAAGAGTAGGCGTTTGAGATATTCAAATGCCTCTTGTGCTTTGTCTATCCACTCAAACTACTCAGCTTTGTGGAGGAGCTGGTAGAACGGTAGTGCCTTCTCACCCATTCGACTGATGAATCGACTGAGCGTTGCAATTCCCCAGCTAGCTGCTGGACGCCTTTGACATTCTTCGTCTTCTCCATGGCCAGTATAGCATTTATCTTCTTCGGGTTGGCCTCGATTCCCCTAGAGGATATGAGGTACCCGAGTAGTTGCCCAGATGGTACACCAAAGGCGCACTTCTCCGGATTCAGTCTGATCCGGTAGTGGTCGAGGTTGTCAATGGTCTCGCGGAGATTGTCGAGTAGTGAGGCTTCCTCTTTGGTTTTTACGATGATGTTATTGACATAGACTTGTATGTTCTGGCCGAGCTGGCTCTTGAGGCAGGCCTACATACACCGCTAGTAGGTGGGTGTAACACCCCAGCATTAGATCTTACAAATAAGCTAAGATGAGGTGTGTGCATTGCATTCATGCATAGAAAATCTGAATAATTTCCGCGCTTTTAAATAAAACTTGTCAAAGTGATAGAAGCTTCTCTTAACTTGGTGGAACTGAAGTAGACCATCAAGTTGACTGCGATAAGTTTCAATATGACCTTTGCTAAAACCTTATCCTTGGGTAATATAATTTGATTTAAGGTTAGATCAATGTAATAAAACTAAGTCACAACACACTACTTAACAAGGTGTAGTTGATCCGCTAGAGATCATTACATGGTATTCCATACAACAACTCAAGGATGATATCAAGGTATTACCTACAACAAACCCTGAATACCAAGTTAAGTATATAACTTAAGTAAATAAACCCCATAATTAAACCTTGATATACTTGCTTGCCATAGTTATTCCTACCATGAGAATCATGGTAGTTTCTAAACACTAACACTTATTACAAATAGAGTAGGAAAGGAAGTCAAGCCAAGACCATTCAGCACATATCCTTAATATGATATTAAGAGGTGACATTCCTATCTAACCAAGTCCTAGTGTCAATTGATCTTCAGTATAGGGGGATCAATCCTTGACCTAGAACTTAGTAACCTGTTATATTAACTTTCCAAAGACCTTAAGTAAAGTAATAAGAAGAAGGAACTAGTTATGGTAGAGTGTGCCATCATCAATGGAAAGAGATCATTAGTGGTGATCAAACCATTTGATGTTAGAGGAGTTAACTCACTCATGAGTTAACTAGAAGAAGTATTTAAACGCAAGAGTTTAGATAGTAATTATGAAGATATGAGAAAGCTAGTAGTATTAGTAGATCAAATAATAATCTTGTTAAGACAAGTGGATATAAACTTGGAGTAAGCTTGCTTAACAAGATAAGCCTATAGAGAAACCAATACAAGTCTACTACTTAGTTGATTATAGATCTTGATTAGACAATTAGAAGCATAAGCTTTGCTTGATCAAAGGTTGGTGGTGAAGGGCATATGCCCGAGAGGCAAAAATAAAGTGGTTATTATCTTATTCCATGTTTATGATAAATGTTTAATTTGCATGCTATAATTGTATTAATTGGAAACGTTAATACATGTGTGTTCAATAAATAAAATACAAAGTTCCTAGTAATGCCTCTCATATAAACTAGCTCGTTGATTAACAAGATGATCAAGGTTTCCTAATCATGGACATGGGATGTTGTTAATAATGAGGACACAACATTGGTGGAATGATGTGATGAACATTCATCCAAGTATAGCATTACGATCAAACTCATTATGTTTATATTGCTATAACATCATACGAAGTAATCCTAGTCCTTACACCATGAGATCATGTTAATCACTAACACCAGAAGAGTATCTTGATAACATCAAATGTCACACCGTAATAGGGTGACTATAAAGGTGGGTTCAGTGCTACGAAGGTGTTATGTAGAGGCTCATGGATCAAGAGTGGGATTTGTCCATCCCGATGACTGATAGATATATTCGAGGCCCTCTCGGTGATATCACATTGAAATAGCTTGCAAGAAGTGATGTGATCACTAGAATGTTATATCACGGTAATGAGAAAAGAGTGCATGTCGGTAACAAGATCAAACTAGGTATTTGGATATCGATGATCGAATCTCAGACATGTAATATATCACGAGACAAAAGGATTAAGTTACTAGCGTTAAAGGTTCACACGATCACATAAGTCATCATTGAATGTGTGGGAGTCAGTATGGATCTCCAGGTCCCGCTTCTGATTATGATCTGAGAGGGGTCTCGATCATGTCTGCATTATTTGTGAACCGTAGGGTGACACACTTAAGGGATACTGACACCATTTAGGACCAAATATGTTTCAGATAAATATTATAAAAGCGCTAGAATTATTTCGATGGAAACCGGAGTTGTTTCGGGTGAAATTGCTGAAACTGGTTCTGCACGTGATAGTGAAATGTTGTAGGGAGTTTTATGTGAATGTTTGTTAATTAAAGTAATTAACAAAATTCTGAATAAAATAAATAAAAGTGTTTTATTTAAAGAGAAAATGTATTTAATTTGGTGGACATTAAATGCAAAGTGAGTGGAGTTGAAATTGATGTGAATGGGCTTAGTGGAAGCTCCACCCACATGAATGAGGGAAAGGTGCGGGCACCCACCATGCCCGGCCAGCCATGGACTTGGGGCTGCGCCCCCTCCCCTATTAAAGGAACCCCATGGCTCCTCTCCTCTTGCCCCACCTCCTCGTGATGGTTCTCTTGTCCCTCTAGTTATTCCCCATGGTCTCGGATTAGCGAGATACAATGTTCTTGGTGTCTTTATTTGGAAAGGAGTTAATGCTTCCGCTGCATCGCTAGAGTGAGGAGCCGGAGGTTGTTCGGTGGACCGGACGTGTGTGCGATCACGGATGCATCGCTACTTTGCGGTGCTGGACTTGATGGTGCTGGACCTGATGGTGTTGGAACTACTGCACCTGAAGGACTTCATCACGATCTTGAGATTGGCAAGTGTACGACTACATGATCCACGAGTTCCATCTCGTTAATAAAGCTTTGTTGTCTTCGAGGGTATGTTCTGTATGGATGTATATCCACCCGTTGCTTGTATCTAGTAGATAGATCTTGGCATATAGTTCCAATCGTAGGAATTTTTTTGTTTTCTATGCTGCGAACCCTTCAGTGGTATCAAAGCCTGATCTATGCGTAGGTGCTTTGCACGGGTAGAACACATAAGAGTATGTGGGTGATGATGATCATGTTATTGCTTCTTTCATGTATTTTGGATATTGGTGGCATAGTGGGATGATACCGGTTCCACGACTGACATGCAACTAGTTTTGCATAAGTGGATGGCAGGTGTCTGTGTCTCCTACTATAGTCAATATCTGATTTACAACGAGTTGCTAATAACATAGTTATCATCGGTGTGGTTCTATGTTCGTAGGTAAGACCGGTTCTATCTTCGAAAGCCCTAAGCCACATAAAAACTGGCAATTGATAAATTAGAGGCTTCTAGTATAGATCGTTGATGGGCTAGTGTCATGATATGGAAATGTTGTAAGTTGATGTATAGTTGATACCCTTACAACACACCTAACGTGTAAGTTCCATAGACCTTGGCCTTACACACATAGGAATGATAGAGATCATACCACAATGCACATGATAGTGATCAAATTCATGGACCATATCATTCCACTTTACACATATGATGTTTGCATCTTATATTGCTAGTTTGGCATTTTAGTAGCGTTATAAGATGATCCCTCATTTAAATATCAAGATAAAATGTGTTCTTCCTTAAGTATGCACCGTTCTATGGATCGTGTTCCGGGACATCACGTGATGATCGGTGTATTCGACTCTGAGCTTTCATATAACGGGTGTAAGACAGTTTTACACACGCGAGTACTAAGGTTCTTACTTGGAGAGCCTACCATGTACAGACATGGCCTCAGAACATAGACTAAAAGGTTAAGCATGAGTCATATAGTTGATGTGATGCCCATATTTATGCTCGCCTTTGAAGCTACACCGACTCACGTGATGATCGGACTTGGTGTAGTGGATTTGGTTCATGTAATCACCAAAAAGCCATGTGGGGTGTTGTTTTTGAGTGGGAGTTCATTTCTAATTTGCATTAGTCAAACCAAATTTGTCATAAACTAAATCAAAGTGAATTTTCATAATTTGTTGTAGTAATTGGCATCTATTTACTACCTTATGCTTAGTTTTAATTGAGATAATAGAACTATATAATTTTGGATATTTACTTTACAAACTAGTATCGTATTGTTTTGAATGGCAATTTAAAGTTTAGAAGTCATATTGCAAACTTTCAGCAAACTCTATTTACTCCATGAAGTTTAATAAGTAGTATTAAATCAAGAGTAAGAATTCCAATGTCAGTATCTAAAGTATCATGTTTGCCTCCATGATTATTGATATTGAAAAGTTATTTTAATATCAAGATTATCTAGGAGCTGAAAAAAATTGTTTCAGAAACCATCATGTGTGGAAAATATTGTGATATTTGAAACAATGTTTTTGGTTGCATTATGATAGAGTATAATTTAGGAAAATACATGTTCTCATATTGTTTGAGAATTTGTGAAGGATGGAGATGCTAGGCATCCGGATCTCCATAAAAGGTTTTGGGAACTAACATTATACTCGTGATTCTTCATTATAGGCTATAGTAGCTTGATCATGAAAGTTGTCATGATAAGGATGAATATAAGATGTAAGTAAAATGTTTACTACACTAATAGATTACTAAAGAATGGATTTTTGAAAGAACACCAAACATTTAATGATGGTGATCCACTTCAAAGTGCAAGTTCAAAGGTATTAGTATTTGACTATATACACTTTGTACTATGTGTCATGTGAATGACACCACTATTGATGTTGATAGATTCTTTTTAAAGAAAGGAATTGCTGAAAGAGAATCTATAAAATATTTGGTAGAAAAGAAAAGGATGGAGATGTACAACTTAGGTATATAGAAGATATACATGTTATGGTTGTATTGCTTGCTTGTTAAACACTATGGTTCTTAGGTATTGGATACCGAAATGGTTGGTGCGAAGTTTCATACAGAACAACACAATTCATGAATTCCAACGGCCTAAGTAACTAGCAAGAGAAGAAGTGATGATGTTCATTGAAAACAAATAAACTGTTATTGTGTTTTTTGTTGTCATCAAACCTAGCCTTTAAGATCTGTTTTAATAATTGTTATTTTGTTCCGGTATTATGAGAACAATGGTTGTTCAAATAATTATCGGATTCCATAAAGGATGTATGAACTTTTACAAGTCTAGTTGGCTAAATCACATCCATAAACATTATTGCTAAAATGTCATAAGATAAATGATTGGAAGATCACTTATGAAGTGACATCACTGTTTGAATTATATTCGAAAGTAAACATGAAGAAACTCCATGTTGATGGATTTTTGGAGTCTTTTGATTATGATCAATTGACGCTTGTGAAACTTTCATCGAGATAATTGAAACTCCATAGGCCAAAGAGGAAAGGATGACTAGCTTATTGGAAATTGTGCATGCTGATGTGCATAGTCATTTATGTGTAGCCATATGCGATGGATCTTTTTGCTTCATATGCTTTCTCCAGAAATTTGAGTGAATATATCTATATATTTCCTTAATAAGGAAGAAGTATGAAACATTTGAAAATTGTTCAAAGACTTTCAAGATGAAGTGAAAAATCATTGTAACAAGAAAATAAAAGAGTTTATGATTTGATCATAAAGGGAGATATTTGAGTTATAGGTTTAGCAAAACATCTAAGATTTCACGAATTGTTCCATGAATTTGAAGTTCTCGATAAACCACATGAGCATGGTATATTTGAGAGATCAAATCAAACCTTGTTTGACATGGTAAGATCAAAGGTGTTATTTATAAAACTGCCATTATGTTTTAAGGATTAAAGCTTTAGAGACTACCGCTTTTACAATGAAAAGAGCACCATCATGATCCGTTGAAATAACACCATATGAGTTATGGTTTCGAATAAAACCCGAATTGTATTTTCTTAAATTTTGGTATGTTATGCATAAGTAAAATGTTTACAACCAAAGTTGGATAATCACGTATTTGTAGGTTATCCCAGAGAATTTGCTGGGAATTCCTCCATAACACCGAGGACAAAAGAGTTTGTCGCTTAGAGCGTCAAGTTTCTTGAGAAGGAATTTTTCGTGAAAAGTTAAGTGGGAGGACAATAGAACTTTGATAAGTTTGTTGAACCTTAGCTATATGTGCTAAGTAGCGCAGCGCCGGAAAGTGTCCTGGTGGCGGCCACAATGCTCATGGCTCCCGTGATTACAAAGGGTGTGATCTTGGAGATTAGAGTTCCTATTTGAACCGTATGCATCGGGTAAGAATCAAATAGTGAGATTTGATAAACAAGTCTTTAGTGTTTTGACAATGATGAACCAACTGCATGCAAAGAAGCGATGATGGGCCCTGACACCATAAAATGACTAGAAGTCATAGAATCCGTGATGGTGTCCATACATGAGAAATCAAGTTTCTGAACTTGGAAGACCCTCTGGAAAGGCGTGAAGCCTATCGGTCATGTTTCGATCTATAAAGAAATAGACATGGATGTCTAACATCTATGAAATAGTCGGCATGTCGGAAAGAAGTTTATAGGCAATGTTCAAGGAGTTGACTATGCCAAGATTTGATCTTTCATAGTGATATTAAGTCTTGATGGATTAATGTAGCAACCACTACATATAATTTGGTGTATGATAGTTGAACAAACAAAACAATGTTCTTCTAATAGAATGGTTACCTAGGACATGTACAATACACGGCCAAAGGGTTTTGTTAATTCAAAGGGTGCTAAAAGGGCATGCAAACTTCAATAGTTGAAGTGAGCATAGCGGAGTTGGAATCTTCACCATGATGAAAATGTTAAAGGAGCTTAATTTCATCGGAGACGATGAAGATGCTTGCATTTGCAAGAAATTAAGTGGGAGCGCTGAGACAAATTTCTAGTACATTATGCAGAGTACATATTATTGATTGGAAATGATGTATCTTTTATTGACACAAGTTAAGAATTTCATTAAAATAGGATTTCGATGAAAGACTTGGGAAAAACCGGAATATTTGGCATCAATATCTATATGGATAGATTGAGGCACTAATATGGTTGTGCGAGACGTACATATATGAGATATTGAAAGGGTTCAATATGGAAACAACAAGAAAGGTTCTTGCTACATGGAAAGGATTGTATCAAGATTCAAGTGTTTTAACACTTGGTGAGTAAAATCACATGAAGATTTTGATCGATTATACCTTGATATGTATATATCCAGATATGTTCTATGCTCTAATTGTTGTGAGCACATACCAAAATAATTCATAACATGACCATTGGATGATATTAAAGATATTCTTATGAGCTTTGCAAGAACTAGGAATATATCATGTATAAGTGACAAATAGTTAAAGGTAGTTCATTGTAAAGTGTTACATTGACACTAGTTTTGTCACAAGATACAAATTCAATTTATCTCAATTTAGACTATGGGTGGCACAATGTAATGGAAAAGATGTTCCATGATGGATTTGGATGAGTTCCAAAGTTGATACATTGTGACGGATACAACAACAAAAGGCTAAGTATATGACTGCTATAGTAGCAGCAAAGGATGGCATTTGTGTTAAGTAGTTTGTTATCAGACTAGGTGTGGTTCAAAGTGGGCTAATACTATGAAGATATATTGTATGACAATAATATCGACATATTTTAACTCGAACGAACTAAAGGTCTCACCAAAGGACCAAATTTATACAATGCCATCTCATTTGAGAATGAGTGATGCGTAGAGATGCAATGACATGCAAATACACACGGACCTGAAACTGTCAGATCCAGAGATTATGTTAACCACTAGCAATCGCGTATATGCAACACCAGAATGCCATAGGTGTTTAATACGCAAAGTTTTTCAAACTAGATTATTGGCTCTAGTGCAAGTGGGAGACTGAAAGGAATATGCCCGAGAGGCAATAATATAGTGGTTATTATCTTATTCCATGTTTATGATAAATGTTTATTTTTCATGCTATAATTGTATTAATTGGAAACGGTAATACGTGCGTGTTCAATAAACAAAATACAAAGTTCCTAGTAATGTGTCTCATATAAACTAGCTCGTTGATTAGCAAGATGATCAAGGTTTCCTGATCATGGACATTGGATGTTGTTAATAACGAGGTCACAACATTGGTGGAATGATGTGATGAACATTCATCCGAAGTATAGCATTACGATCAAAGTCATTATGTTTATATTGCTATAACATCATACGAAGTAATCCTAGTCCTTAGACCATGAGATCATGTTAATCACTAACACCATAACAGTATCTTGATAGCATCAAACATCACACCGTAACAGGGTGACTATAAAGGTGGGTTCAGTGCTACGAAGGTGTTATGTAGAGGCTCATGGATCAAGAGTGGGATTTTTCCACCCCGAAGACGGATAGATATTATCAGGGCCCTCTCGGTGATATCACATTGAAATAGCTTGCAAGCAAGTGATGTGATCACTAGAATGTTATATCACGGGAACAAGAAAAGAGTGCATGTCGGTAACAAGATCAAACTAGGTATTTGCATACCGATGATCGAATCTCAGACATATATCGCGAGACAAAGGGATTAAGTTACTAGCGTTAAAGGTTCACATGATCACATAATTCATCGTTGAATGTATGGGAGTCAGTATGAATCTCTAGGCCCCGCTTCTGATTATTAATCTGAGAGGAGTCTCGATCATGTCTGCATTATTCACGAACAGTAGGGTGACACACTTAAGGGATACCGACATCATTTAGGAGCAAATATGTTTCAGATAAAGATTATGAAAGCGCTGGAATCATTTCGATGGAAACAGGGATTGTTTCGGGTGAAATCGCTAAAATTGGTTCTGCGTGTGATATTGAAATGTTGTAGGGAGTTTTATTTGAATGTTTGTTAATTAAAGTAATCAACAAAATTCTGAATAAAATAAATAAAATTATTTTATTTAAAGAGAAAATGCATTTAATTTGGTGGACATTAAATGCAAAGTGAGTGGAGTTGAAATTGATGTGAGTGGGCTTAGTGGAAGCTCCACCCACATGAATGAGGGAGAGGTGGGGGCACCCACCATGGCTGGCCAGCCATGGACTTGGGGTTGCGCCCCTCCCCTATAAAAGGAGCCCCATGGCTCCTCTCCTCTTGCCCCACCTCCTCGTGAAGGTTCTCTTCTCCCTCTAGTTATTCCCCATGGTCTCGGATTAGCGAGATACATGTTCCCGGTGGCTTTATCTGGGAAGGAGTTGCCACTTCCGCTGCCTCGTTGTAGCGAGGAGATGGAGGTTGTTCGGTGGACCGGACGCGTGTGCGATCATGGATGCACCGCTACTTTGCGGTGCTGGACTTGATGGTGCTGGACCTGATGGTGCTGGAAATGCTGGACCTGAAGGCCTTCATCATGATCTTGAGATCGGTAAGTGTACGACTACATCATCCACGAGTTCCATCTCTTTAACAAAGCTTTGTTGTCTTCGAGGGTATGTTCTCTATGGATGTATATCCACCCGTTTCTTGTATCTAGTAGATAGATCTTGGGGTATAGTTCCCATCGTACGAAATTTTTTATTTCCTATGCTGCGAACCCTACAGGTGGTCAGTATTCTTAAGTCACTTGCGAATAGATGACTAGCTGATGAAGAAGAGTTGTGAGTATAACAACTTCGGCAAAACCCTAATAAGCTGAATCATCTAGCTTGATCTTGTGAAGTCAAGCTAGAGTATGATGAAGTATGTAATATGAGTTGTATGGAGTAGTTGGAGGCATAGTAGCTTAGCCAAGCTGATACAAGAACAAACTTATATTATGAGAGGAGTACCATACCTATTCTAGAGGATTGATATCACATGTGATATAAAGAGAACTATAATCTTGCAAGCCTTGTAAGTAGTTGCAAGATGGATTTCAGGAAGTTAATAGATGTAGTTAGTAGTAGCTACATTGATGGATTCATCAAGGGTAGCTAAGAACTGGAAGTTATATAGATACTAGGAGAAGAATGAACAATGAGTATTGTTGAAGTGGCATGACCATGTCATTATATGATGATGGATATGGTGGAGTCAGAGGATTGACTTATTCTGGAGAATGTGATCTTTGTGAATAAGATAAGAGAGATTTATAGAGTATATTTAGGAAAGGAATTCCTTATCTAAAGATAAGCTTAGTGAGGTATTGACGATGGTTTAACTCATCAATGCCCATTGTTATGGACTTGGGTTTTGGAGAAGGAGGGAGCGCTGGAGACATCTATCGGCTAGCAAACAAGCACACATGGGACAAAGATTTACCCAGGTTCAGGCCTTGTAGAGGTCCCTACTCCTGCTTGTCTGCTCGTGGAATTATCGAAGGAATCGAAGGTTACAATGGTGCGCAGATGTAATCTAGCGAGGGTTGTGGAAAACTAGGGTTGTGTGTGTCCTCCTCGCCGTCCTCTCCTAGCCCTTATATAGGCAGGCTAGGTCTCGGGTAGCAGGTCTAGTCGGTTACAAGTTAGGGTTTTCCCCTTCAAACTTTCTATCTTTAGCTTCTTCTTGTTCTTCAAGGAATCAAGAGTCTGTAGGTTACTCGAGTCCTTCATTTGGGCCTTGGTGACACCGTGGGCCTTTACGTATTTAGACCGTATATACCAAGCTCGAGTACCTATAGGGTATACCCATGTCAGTAGCCCCCGAGTGTCCAGTGGAATCACAGATTCGACTGGGGACTTTTGAAGTCTTTCGAGTGCATGAATGAGTATATTTCGACTGCTTTATTTGTTTCATAGGGATTGTTGATGTATGTGTCTGATATAACCGAAGTATTGGTATCAGTTAACCACCTTAGGGTGAAACAACGCAATCTAGTCGAACTCGAGTCCCCGGACTCGAATCCGGAAAAGTGCTGGTGTAATTCGACTCATGCCGCGGAGGTCTTACACGAGTCAAATTCCAGTTATATGGGTGTGAGCACTCGACGCGTCCGTCAAGGCATGTTCATTATACCTGTAGACACGGATACATTTATGGTAGTGCGCAGCTAATGCGTTGCTAGGCCTTATTCAGGTCTTATCTTCACGCTGTAAGCGCGGCATCCGAATTTTATCATCGCGGAGACGATTTGGGTGACCCAGGAGACGCAGTTTCTTTGTAGGGAAAAATTATGAGGCGGTGTCGCCATGAGCTTCAAGTGTGGATGTTATCAACACATAGTTTTTTGTATAAATAATCATAGGGTGCGCGACCAGCGCTCCCTATGGGAGTAGCCCCCGAGTGCCTCGTTGAGTCAAAGACTCAGGCAGGGACTAAAGAACTTTCACGACTGCTGTCGTCTTTTGTTCGCTTGTTTTAGTCGAATTTGTTTCCGGCGCTCCCTATGGGAGTAACCCATGTCCAAAGTCGAATTATGTTTCGAGTGGTTGGGTTTGGCTTGATAATCCATGTTCCTGAAAAATAAAAATAAAAAATCAAAGGGTGCGCAACCAGCGCTCCCTATGGGAGTAGCCCCCGAGTGCTTGGTGGAGTCGAAGACTCGAGCAAGGACTAAAGTAGTCGAGGTCTTCTGCTGCGTAGCTTTGATGACGTCAGTGCTAACGATTTCATGACCTCAGTTGACCACGTGAGCGAGTTTGATGGGACGTGACGAGCAGTGGGCCCCACTTTCTGACTTTGATTTGACTGGGTATGCGTAATCTTTATTTTATTTGTGCCTCCTCGATTTCCACGTGTAATGGGAGTAGTGGAGGGACGGTTCGCGCTTCCACTCCTCCACGTGTCTAGCACGATGTTTTCCATGCGTCCAGTAGGGTTTTTCTGAGCCATTGGATTGCATCTTCCAGGGATTAAGTAGCGGCGCTGCGACGGTAATTTTCTCATCTGCTCTCATTCATCATTTGCTTCCATTGCCATTTCTGTTGCTCCTCTCCTTTCTCTGCGCTCGTTTCTTCCACGACGCTGGACCAGCTCCGCTTGTTTCCGAGCTACTTCCTTCGCTTGCATCGCCGTCGCGCAATGGGGAAGAAGAAGGGAGGCGCTGCGGCTGAGTCCGCAGCCACCGCTACTGCGGCGAAGAAGAAAGGCAGTTCCGCCGCTGCGGGCACCAGCACCGCCGTCGGCGGGAAGAAGAAGGCCGCAGGCACCTGCGTTACGAATGGCGCGTGGCATCCCTCCATCATCAAGTCATCGGATCTCCATCTTCTTGGCCAAGACGAGGTGCTGTCCGACGCAGTCGCCGATGCGTGCGTCCCTAGTGGTGAGACGATTCCTGCTCCTCCTGCTAGTTTTCGAGTGATTTTTTTGGCATTCATCATTCGCGGTCTCTCCTTGCCCCTTCACCCCTTTTTCTAGGGCCTTCTTTGTTTCTACGGGCTTCAGCTCCATCAGCTGTCCCCAAACACTATCCTCCATATCTCTTACTTCATCACCCTCTGCGAGTGCTGGCTCGGAGTCGAGCCGCACTTCGGCCTTTTCAAGCGCCTCTTCAAGTTGAAGCGCCAATCTGCTTCTGGCTCCTTGGTATATGATGTAGGTGGTTGCGAAATTCACGTCGACCCATCCGCCACCTATTTCAATATCAAACTCACAGCGCCAGTCCAAGGGTGGAGGGACAAGTGGTTCTACATTCGCGACCAGAAGGCCGACGGAGACCACTTTGGACTCGCACCCTTTGATCCCGCGACGCCGTGCAGGAGGATGCGCTCCTGGAAGAATGTAGTCATGCCTGGCGAGTCCGCGGAGACAGATGTGCTGTACAGGCATGTCTGCGACCTCGAGAGCCGCATAGGCAAAGAGGAGGGAGGTTGCGCTCTCATTCGCACTTGGCTGCGCGGTCGTGTCCAGCCCCTGTAGGCCAGAGTCCATCCCATGTTTTAGTGGGCTGGCGCTGATGATGCCACTCGCGTGTCTGCCGATGGCATGTCCGCGAGTGAAGAGGACAAGATGGTT
This sequence comes from Avena eriantha, assembly GCA_910589775.1. Classification (NCBI taxonomy): domain Eukaryota; kingdom Viridiplantae; phylum Streptophyta; class Magnoliopsida; order Poales; family Poaceae; genus Avena; species Avena eriantha. The sequence continues at coordinate 77,750,459 of OU342746.1, forward strand.
CAACTGGTCACGAAGTACACCGTTAAGGATGTGCTCCCCAGTGAGCCAGTTGTTCCTCCATTTGATGCTACTAACCCTCCTCCTGAGGTACAGTTGTGCTACGTAGTAGCTAAATTTGTCGATTACTTATCTATTGTTTACTTGCTTTTTGCTGAATTTATTGTCTGCATGCAGGATTGGGCGGTGTCACCTTGTATGCCTCCTCTTCCTGAGGGGATTATTCGTCGCAAAGCCTTGGAAGAGGACGAGTCGGAGTCGACCATCCCCTCTGATGTGGAGGAGGAAGCCCTCGAGTCCGGTAGTCCGGATACTCGCAAGCGTTCGCGCAACGAGGATTCCGATGCGTTGTCTCCTTCAACTCCGAAAGGTAGAGGTGTTGGGGCGGAGTTGTCGATACCTGCTATTCCTGTGAGCGCCGTGGTACCATCTTCTCGCAAGAAGATGCGATTGCCCAAGGAGTCCTCGTCAGAGTCGGGGGAGGCCACTTTTGACTTTGACAAGTTTGATTGGTAAGTTTTCTAGTTTACTTGTTCTTCTCTGTTTTGCCCTTGTTGGCTCGTCTCTGGGTTTGTCCTTTCTTAATGTTGGTTTTTCCTTGAAGTCAAGAGGCGTCGTCGTCTTCTGGCGACGTCCAATTTTTGAATGAATCAGGAGTCGCGACCTCAAGGGCCAAGAAAGACGTTGAGCACGCTCCTTCCCCTCAATTGGCGGCCCACTCCGGGCACAACTCTTCCAGTTCTCCTCATGCAGGGGAGCATCGAATGGTTGCCCGGATGACGGTACAACAGACATCTTCGGAGTCATTGGAGGATCATGTAAGTGTAGATTTTCTTCTTTTAATGTTTTAGTCGATGTTATATATTGCTTCTGTTGATCCCTTTGTTGTGCGAAAGCTCCTTGTGAAGGAAGCCACACACTTGGCGGAGCAATTGCTTGCGATGGGCCGTCAGCATGCGATGCTGGAGACGCATCATCGCGTGGTTAAGAGTGAGTGTCCAGCACCTCTGCTTCTTCTTCTCCTTTGATATAGTCGACTGATAATCAATTCTTGTTTGTTGTGTAGCTAAACATAACGCCATGTTGCCTGACGCCGCCACCCTTGAGAAGACACTTGCGGCGGGTATGAAGGGTCGCGATGAAGCAATCATGGCGCGTGACGCGGCGCAAAAGCGCGAAGAAGATCTGCGTGCCTCCTTCGCAGCCAGGGAGAAGTTGTTCGAAGAACAACTGTTCTCAATTGCCAAGGCCCTCTCAGGTACTTTGCTTGTGGATATCGTTATCCTTTTCTACTTCGAATGTTTTCGTCGGTGGCGCTGATGTTTTGTCTGTGTGTGTATTTATGTACAGATGCTGGCGATTTGAGCTTCGACCCACAGGCCCTTCGTCAGGCCCTTCGTCGCGATGACGCTCTGGCGGGTGCACTGTTAGCAGTCGAAGACTGCAGCACCGTCATGCAGGATACACTCTCCCAGGCCAAAGGCGTACTCAGTCGCCTTCGGGAGGAGCTGATGCCCAAGGCGGAGCAAGTCGAGAATATAGACGAGCTGGTGGAGTCACTCGCCGGAGGTGTGCCCTCCAGTTTCAAGAACTCACTCCGCGCGGCCGGCGCGTCCATGTCGCTTGCCATGGTGCAGGCCCACGGAGTCGAGATTGATCATGCCGCGTTGTCGAAGGCGATGCCTATTAGCGCGGACGGCCAGCAGGTAGTCTTCGCTCCTTTCACGACTGCATGTGGCAAATATGGGCATCATCTGATAAATACTGTCGCGAAGTATTCTGAGGAGCTGCAGCGTGCAAGAAGGCGGCGAAAGCTTTGGCATCAGGGGCTGGCAGAAAGTCAGTGGCATCTTATACTGCCACGGACTCGATGAAGCCCCCGAAGCCATCAAAGTCGAAGAAGCCAGTCGCTCCATAGTAGTCTTTGTAATAGTTGAATAGTTTATGTCCTTTGTTAAGAACATGCCTGCTGGCGAGTGTATCTGTTGATACTTTTGCTAGTCTTGAATGCACTTGAGCCTTTTGCCTTTGTGTTGATTTGGTCGTCTTATTTGTTTCTATCTTGACTTGTGGTAGGGTTCATCAAGTGATCCTTCAAGGGAAACTCAAGACTTGCCGCCTCTTGATGATAATTTGGCACCGCCGCGCTCCAGGGTAGATGAACTGTCCCTGCTCTCGCGACTGTGTGACCGCGTGAAGCAGCTAGAGCGTGAGTTGCCCGTGCTCCGCGGTAACGCGGATGTATGTAAGTCGAAGGCAGAGAAAGCCGCCGCCCGAGAGCAGTATCTGCTTGGCGAGGTGACGCAGCTAGGCGACCAATTCAAGTGTTAGTTTGCTTGCTCTTATCTTTTCCGTGTAGTCACTCGTGATGCTGTACTTATGCTGCTGTTTGCTGCTTCGTGTAGTTGTCAGCGCATGTCATCCGCAGGATGAGAAGGAAAGAATTGCCATTCGTATGCATGATCTTACCCAGGAGCAACTTCAAGAGAGTGGATACTTCTAGGTAGATCATGATCATGCGATTGCGCTGGCGACCCTGCAGGATCGTGCATCGCAAGTGCTGCACTTTCTGAAGAAGTCGCAGTCATGCTTGAAGAACATTTATCGGAAGATTTTTCCGGTGGATGTTACTCCATCAAGCCTGCTGGCCCTCCTTGCCAAGTTTCAAGACCTGTCCGCGGTTCGCGAGTGCGTGAGGCAACATTTGGTGGCTGGTGCCAAGGCCGCTATATCGTTGGTGCGACTGCACAGGCCTGACATAGATGTTGTGGCAATTGCGTCTGGGCCGCATGTACCCCTAGCAGGTTCTGCCTGGAATATGGTGCCGCACTACCAGGCAGTGGATCGCCCAGCAGAAGAGATCGTCGACTTCTTTGAGGAACAAACCAACGTTCTCTTGCTGCAGTAGTAGCTTAGTTTGTATCCTGCACATAGGTGTACTCGTGTTGTAAAGTTCGTATAAATGTTGTAAATAATTTATTGTCGAATGCGTATAGAGAGCTTTGTTAGCATGAAGTGCGTTGCACTATGCGAGTCCCTTTCGTTAGCCCGGTCATGCTTTTATCTCAGTCCCTTGTGAACCTGCCAGGTGCGTTGTCGCTGGGTTGATGTTTGTGTCAAGGCTTTCGATTGATGTGCCAGCTACTCAGGATATCGCGTTTTGGTTCGTAGAACAGATGTATGTAGGGTGGCGCAACCCCCGAGTAGATAAAATTGGAAAAGTAAAGAAGAACACAGAGTTTTGGGGCACTTAGCTTTATTTATTCGAAGAATAGTGCGAGGTACAATGTGTGGCTAAGTAGCCTTGGCTGAGTAGCCTTATTTGCAATGTAAAAAGTAAAAAGTGACTAGGGGTAAAAGTGTCATAGCTGTGCGACGTTCCAGGGGTTGGAGTATGCGACTCCTGTCTATAAATCTTGAAGGTGATAGGCGCCACCTGGGATTACTTCTGTAATCACGTACGGTCCTTCCCAGGGGGACTCGAGCTTGAGATGCCCCTGCTGCTTCAGTCGTAGGACCAGGTCTCCTTCGGCGAAGGATCTGGGGCGTAGCCTCCTACTGTGATAGTTGCGCAGGTTCTACTGGTAGATCGTTGATCTTTCTGCGGCGATTTCCCTTGCCTCGTCAAGGAGGTCGATGGAGTCTTCGAGTGTGAGGGATGATTCTTGTTCGCTGTAAGCAACCACGCGCGGCGCCTTGTACCATACCTCGGAGAGTAGCACTGCCTCGGCTCCGTGCACCATAAAGAATGGTGTGTAGCCCGTGGCACTGTTTGGAGTTGTGCGTAGGCTCCAGAGTACGGATTGCAGTTCGTCTGGCCAACAACCCGGGGCTTGCTCGAGTGGCCGGAGGAGTCGCTTCTTGATCCTGCCGCAGACGAGCCTGTTTGCTTTTTCCACTGATCGTTGGTCTGTGGGTGCACTACCGAGGCGTAGCTAATGTTGATCCCCAAGTTCTCGCAGAATTCTTATAACTCCTTGGATGTGAAGTTCGTCCCATTGTCGGTGATGATGCTGTGTGGTACTCTGAAACGGTAGACAATGGATTCAAAGAATTTTACTGTGTGGTGCCCTGATTGGTGGGTCACTGGCATGGCCTCAATCCACTTGGTGAATTTGTCGACTACGACCAAGAGGTAGACGTAGCCTCCTCGTGAGGACCTTGGAAGTTTGCCAACCATGTCGAGTCCCCATTGTGCAAAGGGCCAAGCCAATGGGATTGGTCGTAGCTCTGCGCCAGGTGCGTGCGGCTTGTCCGCGAATCGCTGGCAAGCGTTGCATTTTTGGACGATGTCATTGGCATCGCGCATGGCCGTAGGCTAGTAGAATCCAGCTCGTAGAGCTTTGGCAAAGAGGGCGCGACTGCCGGCGTGGTGCCTGCAGGTCCCTTCATGGATGTCGAGGAGAATAGCTCTTCCATCGGCCGTGGAAACACATCGTTGGAGTACTCCTCTGATGCTGCGTTTATACAGTTCGCCATTGATAACAGCGAATGCCTTGGATCGCCGCGCGATGTGCCGTGCATCAGTCGGGTTGTCCGGGAGCCTTTTGCTGAGGAGGTATGTGATGTACGGTTGTGTCTAGGATTGCTCAATCATCATGACGCTCATTGGACCCTCGAGTCCTCTGTCCAACTCCAAGTCATCGAGTACCATTGACTCATTGGGCGGTGTAGCCCCCGAGGCCATCGTTGCGCTTGTTTTCTTCTCTGCGGCCTTTGGCTTGATGGAGCGTTCACAGATGCGCTCGAGAAATACCCCAGGTGGTATGGGGGCGGAGGTAGAGCCTATGTTGATGAGTGCATCCGCCTCTTCATTGCTTTCGTGACCTACGTGTCGCAGCTCGCAACCGTCGAAGTCTCCTTCGAGTGTGTCGTAGAGGTCGCGGTATGCGATCATGTTGTCATTCAATGCGTCACACTCATGCATCGTTTGGTTGACGACCAACTTGGAGTCGCCGTATATGATGAGCCTCTTGGCGCCGCAGGCTTTTGCCATCCTCATCCCGTGCAACAGGGCCTCCTATCCAGCCTCGTTGTTGGAGGCTGTGAATTGCATTCGCAGGATATACTTCAACTTGTCCCCTTGAGGTGATGTCAGTATGACACCTGCGCCTGCTCCGTCCTTTCGCTTGGACCCATCGAAGTGCATTGTCTAGAGGTAGGACATGTCTGGTTTGTCTAGGAGCTAGTTCTCCATCCAGTGCACGAGCAAGTCAGGGAGAACATGTGACTTGATTGCGTCACGGTTTTCGTATGTGATGTCTCGTGGAGACAGTTCTATTCCCCAAAGCGCGACTCGTCCCATGGCGTCGGGGTTGTTAAGGATATGTCCCAACGAGGCGTCGTTGACCACCACGATTGGGTGTTCCTGGAAGTAATGGCGCAATCGCCGTGCGGTCATGAAGACACCGTACGCCAACTTCTGGTAGTGCGGGTACCGCTATTTTGTTGGCGTGAGGACCTCGCTGAGGTAGTATACTCGGCGTTGTACGCCGTGGACCTTGTTTTCCTCAGCTCGCTCGACGACGAGTACTGTGCTGACCACCTGGTTGGTGGCGGAGATATATAGCAACAGTGGTTCCCTTTCTCGTGGGGTCACTAGCACTGGCGAAGTGGATAGCAGGCGCTTGAGGTCTTCGAATGCTTCTTGCGCTTCGTTGGTCCACTCGAATTTTTTAGCTTTACGGAGGAGCTGGTAGAAGGGCAGTGCTTTTTCACCCATCCGACTGATAAATCGACTGAGGGCCGCGATACACCTAGCTAGCTGCTGGACGCCTCTTATGTTTTTCGGCTTCTCCATGGCCAGTATGGCTTTTATTTTCTTTGGGTTTTCCTCGATTACCCTCGCGGAGATGAGGTACCCGAGTAGTTGCCCAGATGGTACGCCAAAGGCGCATTTGTCCGGATTGAGCTTGATCCGGTAGCGGTCAAGGTTGGCGAAGGTTTCACGCAAATCGTCGATTAGGGAGGCTTCCTCCTTGGTCTTGATTACTATGTCGTCGACATAGACTTGAATGTTGCGAACGCTGTTTTCTCCTTGAATGTTGTAAACGCTGTTTTCTCTTGATCTTCCTCCTTCATTCGAATCTGATTATAGCCTCAGTAGGCGTCGAGAAAGCAGAGGCGCTCGCATCCCGTAGTGGAGTCGATGATCTGGTCGATGCGTGGCAACGGGAAGTGATCCTTTGGGCAGTACTTATTCAAAGACGTGAAGTCCACGCACATCCGCAGGATATCAGTGTCCTTTTTTGGTACCAGCACCGTGTTGGCGAGCCAAGTGCTTTCCTTGATCACGTGTATGAACTTGGCTTCAAGGAGTCTATTGATCTCCATTCCAACTGCCTGCGCTCGTGGCTCAGACAGTCGTCGAATCGTTTTCTTGACTGGCCTTGCATCGGGGTTGATGTTGAGTGCGTGCTCCGCGAATTCCCTAGGAACTGCTGGCATTTCCCCAAGACACCAGGCGAATATTTCCCAGTGCTCACGGAGGAATTCAACGAGCCCAAGTTCCTATGTGGGACTCAAGTTGTTGGCGATGAGATCCATCTTGGCGGGATCTGATGGGTGGACCTACACTTTCTTTGTGTGCACCGACGAGTCGAAGGAGATATCAGTTGAACTTGGCCGGCTCAGGGGGCAGACTGTTGTCTGTCGACTCCTTTAGTCTCGCGAGTTCCTCCTACATGCCGAAGGACTAGGAAATTCTGTTGAATTCCCTGTCGCAACTGTCAGATTTCTCGAAGCTCCCGTTGATGGTGGTGACGCCATTGGGACCTAGCATTTTCATCTACAGGTAGGCGTAGTGGGGCACTTCCATGAACCTAGCGAACGCGACGCGCCCGAGGATGCAATGGTATTGTGAGGGCCAGTCGACGACCTCAAAGTCGATGCGCTCGCGCCAGAAGTTCTTTGGCGTGCCAAAGATGACGTCGAGGCTGATTTTGTCTAGGGGGTATACACCTTTCCCTAGGATGATGCCGTGGAAGGTTGTGTCCGAGGCTTCCAGGCAAGTTAGAGGGATCCTCATTGCTCGCAAGGTACTTGCGAATATAAGGTGGATGCCGCTTCCGTCATCCATGAAGACGCGGCTCATGTCGAAGCCTCCGATTTGCGCCTCGAGTAAGAGGGGGCAATGGCCTGGACGGGGTACCTGAGGCGGATGGTCGTGTTTGTCGAAGGTGATGCATGACTCGCTTCCACTGAGATACTCAGTGGTAGATGGTGGCGAGTGTGTGGCCAAGTTGACTTGGCGAGTGATGGCCTTTTGCACCCTATTGGAGGGGCATCCCTTTTCTATCATCATGGTGCCCATGGCTCGTGGGTACGGTTCGCCGCCATGGTGCTGGTCTGGTGCGGCTGCATTCGGGTGTGGCCCAGGTGGTGGTGGCGGTGCGCCATGTGCCACGGAGCCTGGAGCGGATCCATAGCCTCTTTCGACTGCATTGCGGTTCATCCGAACCAATTCCTCATGTAGCTTGAGGAATTCGCGGCAATCCTTGAGGAGGTGGCTGGCCTTCTTCTTGCCATCATGCTTGTCGATGTAGAAGTGTACTGTACATGGCCCGGACAGTTTGGCCTCAATGGAGGTCGCGGGTGCCTCATCACGAGTGCGGCGTTGCCACACTTGCGTGGTTTTCCTGGAGTCACGGTATCCGCTGCTACGGTATCCGTTGTTGCGTTATCATCGCGTCTGTCGGCGTAGCCAGCCGCGACCATGTTGACGTTGTCGCGATCATCGTAGATGCGCATGCGGCGCTTGCCTCGGCGATCGCGTCTACGCTCGAGTTCCGCCTCCTTGTCGGAGTGAACGCGATTTTTCACCGAATCTTCTCCATCGGCCCACCGATTCGCGATCTTCATATGGTGGTCGATGGTCTGGGGCTTTGAGCGGCCCAGCTCCTCCGTTGAATGCGTCAATCGCGCGATCCTCCGAGATGTTCTCTGTGGAGTTCTAGATGATGGACCACCTTTGGATGTAGGAGCGCAGCGATTCGCCAGATCTTTGCTGGCAACATCTCAGCTCTTCGATTGATGCGGGCCGCTTGTATGTTCCCTTAAAGTTGCGCACGAAGCTGTAAACCAGCTCATCCCAACTGTGAATAGATCCGCGTGGAAGGTTGTTGAGCCATGCTCGGGCGGCGCCTTGCAGCTGTAGCTGTAAGCATTGCATGGCCGTGCTTCGACTGCCTCCATGGAGCCTGATGGAGGAGATGTGGTCCTCCAGCCAGTTCTTTGGGTCCTGTAGGCCGTCAAACTTCGGGTTCTCCGACGGGAGTTTAAACACTTTAGGCATTCGCTTCTGCCTGATGGATCTGCTGAAGCATCTGGCGCCGCAGAGCTCCACATCTTCTTCTTCCATGTCAGTCGACCGAGCACGTCGTGCCCTTGATTTGTCGATTTTGCGCTGCGTGAGGTCATCGCGTGCATCATAGTCACGGTCATGTCGCCGTCAGCGGCGGCATCGAGACAGGTCGTGACTGTCATCGCTGGACGAGGGCGAGGACTAGCGCTTTGCCCTTATTCGGCTCTGGTGTTGGCTCCTTGTCAAGGGCGGCCTCGATTAATCCCAAGCCCGCGATCGTAGATCGGTGCATGGCGGCTCGGGGATCTCCAGCTGGCGGCTGGTTGTTAAGGAGGTACATGGTGGCTGCTGTCACCGTAGCCTGCGGCGTCTTGGGGACCGCGTTGCCCCGTGTGTCGACTGTCATAGAGCTGAAGTCGAGGTCCTTTGCAGCTTCTATGCGTTCTTGCTCGGTGAGATGGGCCATCCGAGATTGCCTCTTCTTGGCGAGGTACTCGTTGCCCCTTGGGGAGGATCCTTCATGGGAGGAGAGCCCAGCACGACGAAGGCTCGATTCGTCTGCTGCCTTTTTACGCGCTTCGAGTTGGGCGATTGTTTGTACTTGGCGCTTGAATTCTTCCTTCAGGAGCCAGTGATAGCCCATCAGCAGTTCTTGCAGGGATCCGAAGGGTAGAGGGGCGCCTCGTAGGCCCTCGCTACAGCAAGCCCATTCTTGCTCGTTGAGCCTGATTACGACGCGTTCGCCGGTTTACTCATTTAGTATGGTTGGAGGTTCGACTGCTCCTCCATTGTCGACGGGGGTGCGATTGCCACCCTTGCTGCCGTTTCCACCATTGCCACCGTTGCCGGCGTTGGGCGGGTCGGTTCCGTTACCGCGATTGCCACCGTTGCCGGCGTTGGGCGGGTCGGTTTCGTTACCGCGATTGCCACCCTTGTCGCGATTGGCAGAGGTATTGCCTGCATTGATGACGGCGCACATGAAGTAATTGGGGAAGCTGCTACTTCCACAACTCTCAGATCCAGAACCGTAGGTTCCATCTTTAGTGGCCAGATCTCCCAGATCGGAGTCGCAACTTCTGTCGCTAACCGTGTTCTCGAATGTTGTCGGGGCGTTGAGCTCACTGAAGATGCCGATCGATGGAGGGAACCAAGATGCTGTGGCAATCGATGGTGCCGTCGGCTGATTAGGCATGCGAAGCGTGCCCATCTGACAGACTTTGAAGCGGGAGCTCCCTATCGCCAGGATGATTCTGTCGCCTACGGACTCGAAGGCCGGGCGAGTGGCCGTCGTGTGGACGGTGAAGTCGAACGCGCCGAAGAGCTGGCGGATCTCCGTTGTTGCGGAGTTGTAGATCGCGGTTGATGGGGCCGAAGAAGCCGCAACATCAGCACTCCCAATTCCCACAGACGGCGCCAATTGACGAGGGTTTAACTCATCAATGCCCATTGTTATGGACTTGGGTTTTGGAGAAGGAGGGAGCGCTAGAGACATCTATCGGCTAGCAAACAAGCAAACATGGGACAAAGATTTACCCAGGTTCAAGCCTCGTAGAGTTCCCTACTCCTGCTTGTCTGCTCGTGGAATTATCGAAGGAATCAAAGGTTACAATGGTGCGCAGATGTAATCTGGCGAGGGTTGTGTGTGTCCTCCTCGCCGGCCCCTCCTAGCCCTTATATAGGCAGGCTAGGTCTCGGGTAGCAGGTCGAGTCGGTTACAAGTTAGGGTTTTCCCCTTCAAACTTTCTATCTTTAGCTTCTTCTTGTTCTTCAAGGAATCAAGAGTCTGTAGGTTACTCGAGTCCTTCATTTGGGCCTTGGCGACACCGTGGGCCTTTACGTATTTAGACCGTATATACCAAGCTCGAGTACCTGTAGGGTATACCCATGTCAGGTATCAAGGTAGGAATGCTTGAGAAACCTTTAACCAACAATATATCAAACCATGACAGACCCATGTCTACGTCATTATTCTAAAACCCCAGGTTCAAATTTATAGTGGGACCATTTCCTATTCCTAAGTAATCATTGAATGTTATCTCTTGGACAAATGAAGCTTCCAAGAGATAATTAGAGAACCAGATGAATGTTCATGGATGAAAGCCTTGTCTACTTTGTTATCTTAAACCCTAATAAGGACTTACTATTAAATACCATCACGGTCACATTAGGAAAGCAATCCCAATAGCTCACTCTAATTTGAGTTATTATTTATGGTCACAAATCATGAAGGCAATATATCCTAGCTCTTAATCTTTACCTATGTCCATTATAGAATATGAGTGTATTCAATATTTCCAAAACATAGGATAAACACTTGCAAATGAATATCTTCATTGTTTCGGTATTGATTCTTATTTGTGCATAAGGAGTCAACCAATATTGTGCTATGGTAGTTCTAAACCCCACAAACAAAGTAGAGTCTGAAGAGGAGAAATCACCAAGTTTGGAGGATCATGAAATTTAAACCACCATATTATTCACCATAAAGATTAAGGACATTATAGTGGATATATATCAATTCTAAAGTGAGGCTAAATATGAATAGAATGTTATATATCATTCACCATTTTAAGACCTTACCATTATAATTATCAAGTTAAAACAGAATAATTTATAAGGAATAAACTAAGCACCCTAAAACCATAATTCTTGATAAAACTAATTAATAAAAGAACCTCTTAACTAAATAGAAAGTATGAGAATGACAATGAATATAATAGTTGAATAGTTGCAATAAGCTCTTCAATATTTTAATATCTTACAAAAGTTTAGGACAATTTAAATACTTAGAAAACCATATTTGAAAAGGCTTTATATAAACTGCAAATAGAAACAGAATAAAGAAAAGAAAGAAGAATTGCCCGCACAACAGGCCCACGGCCCATTCTATAACCCAACGCTGCGAGTAGCAGCAGTAAAAACCGCTCGCTTTGGTATGGCCCAACAACACTGTGGCATCCCACTAAAACCACTACTAGAAAATCCCTGTGTTTTTATGTATTGTATCATCATGACCACATGCTCATGTCATCATGCCACATTGCATTTGAGCATCGTCATCATCTTGCATGGTTTGTTTAAAAACTATTTTCGAAAAACCTGGTTTTGTTTTCTAAACGCCTCCTCTTTATTTCAAATTAAAAACCGGATCTCCGGATTATTTTGCTTCGTCTAAAAACAGATTCTAAAAGACTTGTTGTGTTAAATAAAATAATTATATTATTTTTAGGGGGCAGCCCGCCAGGCCCGAAAGCCCGGCCGGCCACCCCCAAACCCTATCTAAAACGCCCTACCCTAACCCTAATCCACTCAGCCACCTACCCCTACCCTTATCCACACAGTCTGCCGCCACCCTCCTTTCCACCGCACACACACACGCACACAGGCCACACACGCGCCAGCTGTCCACCACTCCCGCATGCAACCAACACCACCCGACATGCCTGCACATCCTTCCACGTGCCCTGGCCCCACCCGACACGTCTTCCGCCAGCCCCGCCCATCCCACACGTGGTAGAGCCAGCTCCCGCCTCACCTGCCCGCTCTCGGGCCCACCCATCGCCAGCCTGCCCCGTCCCGCGTGCCTCAGCCGCCCCCTGCACGTTGCCTGACACCACCTGGCCTCCTCCACACCGATCCCTACGCCCGGCCTCCACCTACCCCACGTGAGACCCACCCCGCATCGCCCCTACCCTTCTCGTTTCTCCTCGCTCTCCCCAACGCGATCCCCTCCCTCTTAGGCTCGGGCTGCCGCCACCAGCGAGCATCTTGGCCACTCCCCGTCTCCTCCTTCCCTGGCCGCCGACCTCTGCGCCACGCCCTTCTCGCGCCGGCCAGTGACCCGGCCGCATCGAGCCGAGCCCTGCCACCGGTCCCGTTCACCGACGAGTCGAGCTCGTCTACAGCGCACCGCCGATGGAATCTCCTCCGCTGTCCCACTCCATCCTTGCCTCCCAGCGTGGTCCCGTCCACCTCCCCGGCCACCTCCCTCGCCTTCGTCCTAGGCGCGCCGCCGCTGGCCCCGCAGTCCACGTCCCCCGACCCAGCGGGAGCTCGCCTCCTCCCTGCGATCCCTGCGTGCCGCCGCCGGTTGTGCACCCGCCTACAAGCTCATCTGCTCCCGCCCCTAGCGCACCTGCTGGGCCGCCGCGAGCTCGCCCCTCCTCTACACTCGCGGCCTCGCCTGACTCGCCGCCGTCCGCATCGACGCCGCCCTGTGCCCGCGGTCCCGCGTCTCCCTCCTCATGGGTTGTCCTCTCCTCTCCACCTGTAGGCCTCCCTCGATCTCTGTTGATGGAAGCTCCACGTCGCAACAGAGAGCTATGACGCTCTGTCTCGATCCCCAAGAGCTGCATCGGCCTTTTGTTTTAGTTTTAACTAATGATGCCGAGACGCTTTTGGTTCCACCTATCGTTGCGATGAAGTGAGGTGGTGGTTGCATAGCTGCCTAAGACTGAAGGTTCCTCTATTTTTGTGTGTGTGTTGTTGAGGTGTTGATGCGTTGGCAAGATGATAAAAATCATGCGGAGATGTTACTGCGACTGGGATGGCTACCGACCCAATCCCGAGGACAAGTCCTACGACTACCTCCTGTGCCGATGCACCTCGACACCGACTCCAGTTCGACATTGACCAAAATGTGGATGACGAGTGCTTTGACATGGAAATAAGATGCGTTGACGTCGACTTGACAAGATCGCCCCCATGGACCCGAAGGACGCCTCCCCTCAAGATCTTCTTCCCGAGACCAAGATCGCCTTCCCGGACGCCGGAACCTCAAGTTCTTCTTCCCGAACCTGAAGACCTTGCGCCATGGATCCAAACATCGATCCCTCGGATCGACAAGTTCTCCTTCCCGGAAGCGTCGGCGACGGTGCGACAAGATCGTCTCCCCGGAGCCAGAAACCCCGAGACTATTCCTGTCGAGGTCAAACCTGAACCCCCGGAACCCAAGATCTTCCGAACCTGATGTGTGAACCTTTTCCCAAGCCCTATTTTATAAATGCTATATATAAATCTGTTGCATTTAAATTGTTATGCTTGCACACATGTCATGTGGTTTGGGGGCTTTTAGCCGATTCAACTAATAATTAAATATGGACTACATCTTCATGATATCTTTTTCTTATTCCGGACTCCATTTAAATTGCATAGCGAACCGTTGCCATGATTCGCCTTGTTAATTCAACATTTAAATTGCGGGGTCGTTAAATAACTTGAACCATGTAATTAATTATCGGGACCCCAGTTCCGCTTAATATTGCTTAATTGCACTGCATCTGTGCCATGCCATGCATCATATCTTAAGCATGCCGGATCTTCTGCCGTAGTATTAAATATTGCATCCGATGTTTGTTCTAGTGTTTGCTTCTTCGCGGATTAGGCCGATGAGTTGATGCGAGTATCGACAAGTTCTCCGGATATGATTCTTCGACAGTGTTTCCCAGGCGAGCATCTCTTCCCCATCTACCTATTTTGCATTTATAGTCTTTATTTCCTCCTGTTGATCTATTGCTATCCGTGTCGCGATGCTTTAGTTTTCCGTACACCAGTTATATCCCGTGCAGCCTCTATATTGCCTTGGACACCTCCTATTACCTGTGTTTGGTAGATAGCTAGCCTTGCGAGTCGTAGCCGCTTGCTCAGGTGCGATCTCGTGTTGTCAAGTACCACAGTTGTTGGATTGCTGGCAGATGTTTATGGTGAAGTTGATCATGACTTTAACTACAACTATTAAAATGCTAGATATAACTAATGTAGAGGCATCGGTGGGCAATAGATGTTATTTGGTTCTTCCACGCTCACTTGTGTCCCGTAGGACCCCGAGTACTTGATACATGTTCCTTGACTATTCACACTCTCCACATCCGGGAGACCCTATGGGATCCCCCTGAGCCAGAGCTTGATTCATTTCTATTTCTTGGAGCCACAAACTAGTTTGGGGTTTTATTACTATCCTGTACTTATGCCATGCTTTACCGCTTTATTTACGATTGTGCATGAAGCACCTGTACTATTTAGGATCGTGACACGTTTTTGCTGTATCGACAAGCCCAGTCACACTTTTGGGTTCCCAGTCGTTTACAGCCGTCCACACAAACCCTGGGTCCGTGTCGGAGCCAGCCAACTTCGTCGCCGGTAGCTTAGTGGGGTGGCCCCCTGAAATATTTTATGAATCCTGTGATTGCTTTGTTGTGAAAGCCTCGTTGGGTTTTGATTTGGTTTTTCCGAGGTTGATCGTGTGTGTGTTGCTATTTGTGCACCCCTGCAGGGTAAATCTTTTTGAAAGCCGTGTCCGCGGTTATGGACGACTTGGAGCATAGTATCTCGATCATAGACAAGCATAACTAAAGTAGTGATAAAAATTTGACTTAATATGTGACTAGGAATCAGCTCAATTATGACGGAATGGATATTAAAAATGCCAACATCTTGTGGATCTTGGTCGTATCGTGTTCTGATATACCTGCCTAGTAAGTATTGCAACTCCAATGGAATGTGATAAAAGTGTCAACAACTGTTGGGTTTTGGGATTCCTCAGGACAATTATATCTGACTAGTAGATGTTCCAACTATAACGGAACGGTGATTAAAACGGCCCACTACTTATGCTTCAGGATGACTCATGCTATCTATATCTGACTAGTAAGTGTTGCAACTATAATGGAATGAATAAAACTGCCAACTGTGTGAGTTCCTCGGTTTGACTTCCTCGTTTGGTCTCGAGGGGGAAAACCAGGATGGGTATGATTGGTGTTACTATCAGGTTGGATCCGGATAGGCCTTTCTTATGCCTCTCTAATAGCCACCAGTTTTATGGAGTCTCTATAGGTTGTTTAGTGCTGCTGCGCTGCCGCTTCAGTCCACCATACCTATGTAGGCGAGAGCCGCCGAATTCTAGCCTCGCCGTGTACTGGCCTCAGTACTGACGCTCCTCTTTTTCCTTTGCCCTTTATCGGCACCCATTTTGTTTTAGTAGGTTTAAGATCGACGTCGTTAGCAGGGTTACCCTTCCGTTTTGGCCTGGGCAGGGTTATGGACGCCATTGGTTATTCTTCAGGGCTCTTAGCCCAATTTGCTTCTTGTCCGTACTCGGACGTTGTATCGATTTCAAGGAGATTTGGATCTTTGTATTGTATATCTGTATTCTTGACTCGTTGAGTCGCTGTTGTATATATATATCTGTTCTGTGGGTCCCATCGAGGATTGTTGTGTAATGGTATTACTTTGTTTTCCACCCGCACGAAAGTGCCTGGTGGGCGTCCTTGAATCGTTTCTATGCGGGTTTGGCGGAAAGGGCTAAAACTTGCATCGGGCCGATTCGAGGGTGTTACAGAGTGGTATCAGAGCTCAGCAGTTGCGATACCCCACAAGTCTAGCCTGTAGGATAACCTAGCTAACAGCCGAAGTAGAGTGTCAAAACTATTTTGCAAAATCGGTTGGATAGATCTGATTAGGTCTGCTTTTACTCCTTACCCCTCTGCTATTCTCCTCTTACCTCTGCGTGTTTTAAATCTTCTCTCTTACCTTTCTTCAAGTCCAGGATTTCTCGTGGTTGGGTTTCCGTCGTACCTTCAGGGTTTCACTTCCTCCTTTGGCAACGGTGTTTCTACATCCGGTCTTCTTGCTATCTGAGGAACCCTTCATCTGTTAGACTTCTCTTTGTTCCTTCTTGTGCATTCCCGTGTTTTCCAACACGAAAACGTCTTCTATGCTAGATCCGATGCAGAGTCTGCACCACTCTTTTATTTCCGAACCTCGCTTGTCGAGATATTCAGTCTGATTCCGAGAGTTGGTTGCATAATTCTCCTATTCATGTACAAAGTAATGCTTTGGGTGCGCGATGGACTGATCCCCATCCGACTACTCTTATCATTCGCTCTGGTATATTGAATCGGTGGATCTGCAATTACTCCTTCCACTAAAGTTAGAGGTGGCTTTATTTGTTGATACCTCTACCTTCGCCCTTTGTTCCCGAAGTGTTCACTTGACGATCACGGACAACGACCTCTTGTTAATGGTGTCGCGAGGACCTACCCGAGGAGAGAAGATTCTGGACGTCGGCCTTCTTACAGGTACCATGAGGCGGATCTCGAGGGCGAGATCCCTTGTTAGTGGTGTCGAATTGTGGCATCCCGCTAAAACCACTACTAGAAAATCGCTGTGTTTTTGTGCATTACATCATCATGACCGCATGCTCATGTCATCACGCCACATTGCATTTGAGCATCGTCATCATCTTGCATGGTTTGTTTAAAAACTACTTTCAAAAAACCTGGTTTTGTTTTCTAAACGCCGCGTCTTTATTTCAAATTAAAAACCGGATCTCCGGATTATTTTGCTTCGTCTAAAAACAGATTCTAAAAGCCTTGTTGTGTTAAATAAAATAATTATATTATTTTTAGGGGGCAGCCCGCTAGGCCCGAAATCCCGGCCGACCACCCCTAAACCCTATCTAAAACGCCCTACCCTAACCCTAATCCACTCAGCCACCTACCCCTACCCTTATCCACACAGCCTGCCGCCACCCTCCTTTCCACCGCACACACACACGCACACACGCCACACACGCGCCAGCTGTCCACCACTCCCGCATGCAACCAACGCCACCCAACACGCCTGCACATCCTTCCGCGTGCCCCGGCCCCACCCGACACGTCTTCCGCCAGCCCCGCCCATCCTGCACGCGGTAGAGCCAACTCCCGCCTCACCTGCCCGCTCTCGGGCCCACCCATCTCCAGCCTGCCCCGTCCTGCGCGCCTCAGCCGCCCCCTACACGTTGCCCGACACCACCTGGCCTCCACCCCGATCCCTACACCCGGCCTCCACCTACCCCACGTGCGACCCACCCCGCATCGCCCCTACCCCATGAAACGGTGATTAAAACTGCCCACTACTTATGCTTCAGGATGACTCATGTTATCTATATCTGACTAGTAAGTGTTGCAACTATAATGGAATGAATAAAACTGCCAACTGTGTGAGTTCCTCGGTTTGACTTCCTTATTTGGTCTCGAGGGGGCAAACCAGGATGGGTATGATTGGTGTTACTATCAGGTTGGATCCGGATAGGTCTTTCTTATCCCTCTCTAATAGCCACCAGTTTTATGGAGTCTCTATAGGTTGTTTAGTGCTGATGCGCTACCGCTTCAGTCCACCATACCTATGTAGGCGAGAGCCGCCGAATTCTAGCCTCGCCGTGTACTGGCCTCAATACTGACGCTCCTCATTGTCCTTTGCCCTTTGTCGGCACCCCTTTTGTTTTAGCAAGTTTGAGATCGACGTCGTTAGCAGGGTTACCCTTCCGGCTTGGCCTGGGCAGGGTTATGGATGCCATTGGTTATTCTTCAGGGCTCTTAGCCCAATTTGCTTCTTGTCCGTACTCGGACGTTGTATCGATTTCAAGGTGATTTGGATCTTTGTATTGTATATCTGTATTCTTGACTTGTTGAGTCGCTGTTGTATATATATCTGTTCTGTGGGTCCCATCGAGGATTGTTGTGTAATGGTATTACTTTGTTTTCCACCCGCACGAAAGTGCCCGGTGGGCGTCCTTGAATCGTTTCTATGCGGGTTTGGCGGAAAGGGCTAAAACTTGCATAGGGCTGATTCGAGGGTGTTACAAACACCAGCCCAGTTAGCTTCCTTCTCTCTCACTGACAGGTGGGACCACAGATGGACCGCGGGCTAATTCATAGAAAGGTTAGGGGTTTTATGCAAAATCCGCAGGTGCCATCATCCCCACGCACATCAGCAGCTGCCGGTGCTCGCCGATGTCGTCTGCCGCTATCAGAAAGAATCAACCATCGAGATGCTCGCCGCCGTCGCCGGGAGGGATAAGAAAACAATGGAGTCCCTCTTTCCATCCTCATCCCTTCACTCCCT
This sequence comes from Avena eriantha, assembly GCA_910589775.1. NCBI lineage: Eukaryota > Viridiplantae > Streptophyta > Magnoliopsida > Poales > Poaceae > Avena > Avena eriantha. The sequence goes on from OU342746.1 coordinate 77,768,643, forward strand.
TCCTCGTGCTCGCCTCTTCCTCTGTTGCCCTCTAGGGACAGAAATCCTAGCTCGAAGTCCCATGTCGCACCGCCGCACTGGGTCTCCCCGTGCTCTGTTGATCATGCCCACGCCTTTTCCTTGCCTCCCTGAGCCTCCTAGCCGAAGGAACCGAGTAGGGCAGTTTCCAATCGATGCCCACGACCACTTCTTCCCGAGCTCCGACCAAGCGTCGTCGAGACCATGCCATCATCTCCGCCCTCCACTATTTCATCTGAGGCCATCGTCACATCGAGGGTAAGCGTACGAGTCTTTCAGTGCCCTTCGCTCGCTTTCTCTTGCCCTACATCGCCGTATCGCCGTAGACCACCGAGCACCGCCGCTAGTCATCATCGTTGTCGATACTCCGGTGACTATTAGAGAGCAGAACCCCCTTAGCTAGGTTTCCCCTGCTCCCCTCATTTGAGCGCATCTCTCCGCAATGTCTATAGTGCCATAGATTGGCGTCGCCGCAATGCTCTGGTGGGATGACATCATCCTCCGGCGAGGTGACGCCAGTGAAGACAATCAGGTTGTTTTGACTCGGTCCATGCTCATGTGGCATGTGACGTGGCGGGAGCCCCACCAGTTAGTGACTCCGAGGTAGAATAGACTCAGTATAAAAAGTCTACACCGTGTGTACTGTGTCATGCTGATGTCAGCGGCGATGCAATAAATCAATTATTAGTTATTTAAATAAATCCAGAAAATATATGAATCTTGTTAAATCAATATCTTTTGTTTTATAATTCAGAAAAATTTATATAATATATCAAAATATTCATAAAAATAAACTCTACAATATAAACCTAAAATAATTTTTTATTTTAGAACTCAAATAAAATAATAATTATTATTAGTAAATAACCTATTAGAGATAAATCTTAAATAAATATATTCTATTATTTAAAATTCATAAAAATAAGTATAATATATAAAAATTCTTAGAAACACAAAATATACATTTATAAACTTGTTTTACGCATTTTTGTATCACTTAACTAATATTAGTTATTTATTAAATGTTTATAAAATAATAAAATTTATAAAAACATATCCTATTATTTATAAATCATAAAAATATTTATAATATACCAAAATGATCACAAAAAATACAATTTATACTTTAAAAATATCATATTCCATAATTAAAGTCAAATAAAAGGTAAGGTCTAATAAATCTTATTTAAATCCTTTTCTTTTATTTTAACCTATTAAAAATATGAAAACCTTTATTATTTCCTTTATTCTTATTTGTTTAAAGTCTAAAAGGGTAATAACAAGTTTAATTGATATTAATAAGAATTCATACTAAATTCAACCACTTTAAAATGTAATTCGTAAAGACTAAAGATTTTATCCACTATAAAATCAACAAAAATAGTGTATTGCTGGTCTTGAGGATTCTCCTCATCCATAAAATCACCAAGCTATTATCCACTAAATCTTTTACTAGTTTGGGAATCCATTTAAAGTTTCTAAGTAATCATTAACTCTAAATTAAGTAAGTGATTCCATTCTTATAATTTCAATAAAGACCACCCCATAAAAGCAATAACACTTATCTTCTACCTTTATAAAACATTAAGAAGTGAGCCATATATAATATAGTACTTATTCAAAATACATAAGTAGCCACTACAAGTGGAATAGTTATTCAAATATGGTAATTTTTTTCTCTTATAAAGCTTTTAAATGATTAATAATCTTGCTTAAGAAATATTTTAGATACCATGACCCATTTGAGTGCTTTAATATTGCATGCTACTTCTTATACTTACATATTATTTCATGCACTCTCACAAGCCTTAACTAGAAGCACATGCGTGAAGCTAGTATAAAAGTGCAACACTGTCCAAAGAACTCATCACAAACTCCAAACCCTAGATCAGATACGATTATTCTGGGGATCTGCATTTATCAAACTGCATTACATTACTTATGCATAATTGCATCTTGCTTATTTAAACATTCGTCCTTACCGGACCAATGATGCTATTTACAGAATTTGGATCTTCTATTGTCTTGAAGACCGTGAGTGCATAATCTTGCAATCACAAAAGGCAAGTTCACACGTTGTCATGTCCTTTGATTATTTTATATGCTTGTAACTCAACTGTTGTCATCACCTGCATTTCAAAAAGGTCAAAAACTCTATTTTCATAATTAACTAGAAGTATTAGTTACTAATCTAAGGTGATCAACTAATCTATTATAACTGGCAATGGAAATGCCATTGTATAGGAATGTATCATCTAGGACTTAACAACCAATGTCTCCAGTGATTCTAGCGCCGTATATTACGCGTTAACCATGAGATCTAGAATGGGATGGAGAAGTCAGCTGGATCTTATTCCTTTTGCATGGTTGGATGGCCTTATCGTGAGGCTGTGAATTTCTCGTGGAGATCCAGCACATGGGTGGGACCCCTTAGTTCCCCGTGATACTGGTGCTTGATTATCTATGAGGAACTGCCGGAGGTATAGCTAGTCCTTTATGGGGCTTGCCAAGGGCACAACCGACTCATAGAGTCTTCGGGTGCTGCGGTGACCCAGCATACCACTTCATAATGTAGTACACTATAGTTGTTGACATAACACCAATGAAACACCATTCACTAGTATTACATCTCTCAAAGTGGTACAACAGAAACAGAGCAGGTCCAAGATATGACTATAGATTACAACTCAACTCTTTACATAAGATCCAGAGAACACTCTAGGTTAAAGAGAGAGAAAGAACTTCTTATAAACAAGACCCAGACATAACAACTTATAACTATCTAGTAACTAAGACAAGTATCTAACTATTTGGCTTGCCATTGTTGCTATTCCAATGCTCTACAGAAGTAGGTTTTATGGCTAGAGAATCTACTCCTATCTACTTAAGAATTTGTCTTCACTTCGGTTGATGAATATGTTGACTTCATTGATTTGATTGAAGAACTTGAGATGTCGATGATGGTTTCTTGAGAAGAATTGATGTTGATGTCGTCTTCAATGGCTTAGAACCTAGCAAGGGTTAAGAAGGTATGGTTGAGTAGGAGCGTACTCAACAAGCTCACTAAAAAGGAGTGTATGATGCACTATCTCTACAGCCACAGACCATAGGTCATAGGCAATGCAGTTTTTCATAAACATTTCTTCAAAGGTTGCTTTTATTCTGAAAACTATGTCCGACAGCCTTCAAGGGTTGACCAGAACCTTCATGGGGTTCCTTTCCTGCCGTGTTCGTAGCTCCTTCCCGGAACATGGAGTAACATGTCACAATTCTTACACTCTGTAGAGGTGCATCGCTTTTCCCACAAGAGACCTTAAGCTTTGTTGCACCGCCGGGAGTATGTCCCCGTTCAAACTTCCATGGTTTAAGGCCCAACCTAAGATCCAAGCCAATCGCGGCCCCCTTCATGACCCCGCATGAAGACATGATCCTTCGGGCTGACTACATCTCCGTTAAGCCCCCTTTCGGGCAAGCTACAACCCTGATGAGTTCTCGAAGACTCTGTAAGCAGCTCTGTGTGGCGGTCACCATCACCTATGGTGAAGTCTGACCCAGACAGCTATGCACAGATAATCTAGACACCAATATTGCAGGGAACTAAGGGGTCCCATCCATGTGCTCGATTCTCTAGAACTCCACGAGAAATCAATAGCCTCATCATAAGGTCATCCGTCCATGCAAAAGGAAGAAGATACAGCTGACTTGTCCGTCTCATTCCAAATCTCATGGTTGACACGTAATATACGGCGCTAGAATCACTGGCGACATTGGTTGTTAAGTCCTATATATTATGTTCCTTTACTACTAGAACTGTATCAATAGATTATTACCACTTGGTAAATAATCCATAATCATATTATTATGAAAATAGTTTTTTCTGACCTTTTTGAAATGCAGGTGAAGAAAACATTTGAGTTACAATCATTTGATAGAAAATAATCAAAGGACATGAGTAAGTTGTGAACTTGCCTTTTGTGATTGCAAGATTATGCACTCACGGTCTTCAAAAAAATAAAATATCCAAATTCTGTAAACATCATCATTGGTCCGGTAAGGACTAATGTTTAGAGAAGCAGGATGCAATTATGCATAAGTAATGTAATGCAGTTTGATAACCGTGAATCCCCGAAATAGTCGTATCTGATCTATGGTTTGGAGTTGGTGATGAGTTCTTTGGAATGTGTTGCACTGTTATATCAGCATCATACTTGTGCTTCTTATTAAGGCTTGTGAGAGTGTGTGAAATAATATGTAGATACAACAAGTAATATGCAATATTAAAGTACTCAAATGCGGTATGGTATCAAAAAGATTCCTTAAGCAAGATTATTAATCAACTAAAGTATTTTATATATAAATGCTTAAGAATTACTTTGAAGATTTCTTATTAACTAAGATTATCAAAGGGGAAAATATTATTACATTAAACAATCATAACATACGTGGTCGAGATTTGCATGTGTTGAATAAGGCATCACATTGTAGATGGTTTACTTCTTAACATTCCAAAAAGTTAGAATTTAAATGTTATTACTTGAATGAGGTGGTGTCTTATTAAAGTTATAAGTGAATAGAACTACTTTATTATTAATGCTCATATTTTATAAGCATAGAGAGGGCATTACTTAAATTATTTAATAACTTGGTTTAAACCATTGAGTAATTTTCCCAACTTGTAAAAGAATTAGTAGTTAATCTCTTGATGATTTTATAGATACATAATATCTTTTTGATAAGCAACATACTACTTTGATGATTTTATAATGGAAAAAATTAGAATAGACTTAATTTTAATTCATCAAACATTAATTGAACTTGTTATTACATTTTTTAACTTTCAACAAATAGTGGTGAAAGCAATTGTAAAGATTTATGCATTTTTAAGGATTTAAAATCAAAGAAAGGGGTTTTAATAAGTTTTATAAGACATTTACCTTTTATTTTACTTCAAAAGTGAGAGTCTATATTTTTTGATGTGTAGAATTTATTTTTGTGATAATTTTGGTATATTATAAGTATTTTTGTGATTTTTAAATAATAAGATATGATTTTTACAAGTTTTATCACTTTATAAATACTAAATAAATAATAAATATTAGTTAAGTGATACAAAAATAAATAAAGCAAGTTTTTAACTATAGATTTTGTTTTTCTAAGAAAGTATATTACTTATATTTTTCTTATTTACCAATATTAAAATATGAATTTTCAAAGTATTATTACTTATGAAATCTTTATTAAATAATAATTGTTTAAATAGTTAACACAATAATATTTGATAATAAAGTTAAATTATAGATTTTATTTTTCTAAGCATTTTGATATATTATATACATTTTTCTGAATTATAAAACAAAAGATATTCAATTAAGAAGATTTAATCATTTTATTAATTCCTAAAAAATATTTATAATCGAATTTATAATCTTTAACCTATTTCTTAAACAGGAATTACCTTTTATACTCATACCAAACCTAGCTTGAGTCACAGACAAGTGGGGTCGGGGACACGTTGGCATGCCACGTTGGCAAAGACCAGTCAAACATGCTAACTAGGCTAGGGGTGACGTCAGCATGACGCTGAGGTGACGTCAGCGATGACCGGAGCTCACTGTCGAGCAAGGATTCGTCGATCTAGAGCTCGCTTAGCAAAATGGAGGGCGCTATGCGATAGAGCATACTAAGGTGAGCCTAAGGGTGGTGTCGCCGCCCCGTTTTGGTCACCAGAGGTACTCTGGCGACCCCTTATTGCGGTGGCCGACGACGGATTCCGGCGTTAGAGCAAACCAAGAAGCGAGGATGAAATCATAGAGGTGTGCAAGCACGGGTAGCTCACCTTGAAGCTGTAGAGAATGATGGTGAGACGGGAGGTGGTCGGGAGCGGTGGAATTGATGACGACCAGTGTCGGGAACGGAGGTACCAATCTAGTCATCAGGGGCTTCTTCAGCTTCCACGGGATGGGGCAATCGAACGAGAAGATCACCGCGGTCTTCATAGTAGCCTCAGCTGGCCAAGGTGAGCTCGAGAGTGATAGCCTTCTAGAGCTTCGATGAGCTAGGATTCTCGGTGGAGGAGATGAAGTGAGAGATGGAGAGCGGGCGAGGGGGGAATGAGGATAGGATAAGCGAGAGCATTGCGGTGGGATTCTTATCCCCGTAGGAGTGTCGGTAGCGGCGTGAATCCTGGCGCGGCGATGGGGGACGACATCGGCTCCACCACCGAGCTGCTTCCAGCTGGAGGCGGAAGACGACGACTAATATTTTGCGGAAAACCCCCTAGCAACGTTTCTGTCTCAACCCTCTGGTCCCACCTGTCAGTCAGAGAGGAGGTGAGACGGGCTGTTGTTAGGCTTTTGCTGGGCCGCGATGGAGTGAGCGGTTTATTGTTGCTGCCGCTCGTGAGCTGGGAGTAGGGAATGGGTTGTGGGCCTGCACGGCTGGCTGACTCCTTTTTCTTTTCCATTTCTATTTTCTGTTTTCTGTTTTCTCTTCTTTTACAAAACCTTTTTAAATTTCAATTTCTTTAGGGATTTAAATATCTAGAGATTTTTTAGGTTATAAATATTATTGTATAAAGGAATTATAACTATTTCCTCTCATTTCTTATTGTGTATAAGATATTCATAACTATATGAAGGGTTCTTTTATTTAGTAAAGTAAATAGAATTTAGGGTTTTAGGGATTTACTTCCTATAAGAAAATATTATAGAAATGATTTGTATTACCACTAAAAGGATGTAACAGTAGTGGTTTAAGAGGCTAATGATTTATGTGTATAGAATCTTATAAATACTTTCCCTCATAAATGAATTATATTTACATGATAAGATATTAAATCCTGGGGTTTGTAACATGATGATTTGAATTCCATGGTTCTCCCTAATTGGGAATTTCTCTCATTCAAATCCTCCTTGATTTATAGTATTTAGGATTACCATGGACAACCTTGGTGAAGTCAATAAGCATGAATATCAATCATTAATGTAATTGTTCATTTCCAAATAATTGCCCTGAGTTTTAGGAAGGTTTTAATAGACTCATATTCTATGATGAATATGGATAAGGATTAAGATTTAGGGATAATACTTCTTAATCTATGAGTGGGTTTGATATCTCCACATAGAGTGAGATATTGGAATTACTTATTAATGTGATCCTGATAATTCTATCATTCTAGGTTTCTATTAGGGTTTAAGACAATAAAGCAAATAAATATTTCATCCATAAACATTCATCTCATTCTCTAATTATCTTTTGGAAGTTTCATTTTTTACAAGAGATATTATCCAAGGGTTACCCAGGAACAAAAAATGGTTTCACTATCCATTTGATTCTAAGTTTTTGAATAATGAAGTAGACTGTCAACACCCGGATTTTTAATCCCAGATGCCTATTATGCCATACATCGCAATCCCAAGATTACCATTTTTCCGAGACATAACAGATTGGATATCACAGTACATCATCCATTACAATCCATAATAAGGTCTTACACGAATAAAGGATCTCATGATCCAGTCTTAATACAACAAGCAGCGGAATAAATAATAAGCGTAGCGGTGGGGTCCATCTTCATAGTCATAGGCAATGCTGACGATGGGAGATAGTCCTAGTTGTCATAGCCGTCCTGCTGTCCTCCTTCAGGGAAGTCCTCTTCATAGTCTAGCCACGGGAATAGCCAGGGACAAAAGCCATGTGTACTTTTTAGGTACTCGCAAACTATCACTAACAAGTAAGATGGTTCTAGTAGTAATGCTAAACTCTAAGTTTGTTTGCAAGGTTAAGTTTGAAACCTAAGCTGAGTTCTGAAATAAAGAAAGATAAAATAAAGTTCTAGAATCACCTAAGTTGGGAAACTAGTTTCATAGTCACAACTCTATTGTGGTCAAGTCATGTCATGATTCATTTCACAAGTCATTTTGAAAACATCTGACAACGGAACAGTATGGCCACTCCAACTGTCCATAATTGCAGACCCGGATATTTGAATAGTTTGACACTCTACAGAGGTGATACACTTTCACCACAAAATTCGATACATCTGTCAGGGATAACCCTGAATTATCATACTTAGTATGCATATAATCAAACATAACCTTTCCTTTACACACTCTAGTATAAGCACCTCTCCTATGAGCTTGGCCTCCCAGCCATTGCCATTTGCCATCCTGGGCACTGCATAGGTGGACAACATTGAGAGGTAGCCTCAGCTCAAACCTCTCGCGCGAGGGAACTAATACTAATGCATATAAACTTCCGTCTAAGCCTTACCCAATTCAGGTATTGTGATTGTACGGTAAAATTTGAATGGTATCGCATCTGAACCCAACCATCAGTTTTTATAAAAGGGCTAAGGCTCATGCCTCAACATTTTCACCATCATAAACCATTTGTGTTTCTCAACACATGTCAAAACATCTCAATAGAATGACTCATCATTCCAAGGTTATCATAAGTCATTTTCACCAAGTATTCCCATCTAAAGTGATCAAGTTTTTGGTTTGGCTCTAATCACTAAGTAAGAAACTTTGGTAAAGAAAAAACAAGTAAAGCTTGTAAGTAAAACTTGGGGTAGGTAATAGTCAAAATGTATAACAAAGCATGCTTAAGGCATCTTGTTTAGGTCATCTAGCTTGCAAGGGTTAGCTTGAATTGTTAATGATGGTTTGCCTTGTGTAGTGAAGTGGTTCAAATTCTCTTCGTCCTCCTCTTGGTAGACTTCCTCCTCTTCATAAGCTTGGTCGACACTACCGTCTATAAATACATACGGAATACACAATCACCAAACAATACTTAACTAGTCTACTTAGCACACTAAGGCACACATTTTATGATCTAGTATCATCACAAACATCACAAGGTTTAATGAACTAGTTTCATTTATTTTATTTGTGAAAAGCAATTTCTACTCATTGAAATTAACTAAGATTTAATATTCTCCAATTAAAATATGGGATCAGGTGGACACATGTCATCACCACATATTCTAATGTATGGGAATGTGATTTAAATGTTGGATCACATTTTAATAAGTTTAAGTTTAATATTTAATGATTTAAAGTGACTAGAAATGCCTATATAGCATTATTTTGGTACTAGTCCAAAGTCACTGCATGCAAACCTTAATATTATTACATATTCAGATAGGTATGGTTAAATTTGATTTTTTAGAGTTTGAATCAACTCAAAAGCTATTGTGGTTGATTTTATAAAAATGTTTGAGTGTGAAAAAGCTTCTATCTTGTTATTTTTGCTAGGAGAGATCTCTAACTCTAATTGATTTAAATTCAACGGGCTTCGATACATATTTTCATTACCTTTCCAACAAAATTGGAATCACTCAATTTGGATTTGTAACTCTCTGAATAAAATTTCAAACTAAGGGACAGAACTAAGTTTCAGCTAAAATAGAAAAATCAAGATTTGAATTTACGGGATTGCGCGGGAACACTAATGAGTCGGCCCAGTCTCACTCCGCGGTGCTGAGGACTACTGACAGGGGGGTCCCGCCTGTTAGTGGCTCATTAAACGCGAAGCGGTACGGGGCAATGTGGACCGTAGGATTAGAACTAGGATTTACGGCTCAGGTTCATTGTCGACGACGGACACGTTGCTGGCGAGACAGAAACCTAGCGGCGCTGTGGGGTGCAGTGCGGGTATACCAGGGCTCCAGCAAGCTTGGAGGTGGGGGCGTTTGAACGAAGAGAGTCCGCGGCAGCTCCGGGGGTGGACGAAATCGACGGGGGCGTCTCCTCCTCTGATGCGGCTCTCTCCGGCGAAAATCCATCGGCTGGCTGCTCGAGCGGCTCTGGCTAGAGGTGGGGAATGGTCAGTGGTGAGAGGGGAGTTGAGTGGTGTGGCAATTGAGGCTAGGGAAGATCTCGTTATATAGGCTCGTCGAGGGTACTGAGGGGGCGACGACGAGCTTGTCGGTGGATGACACAGGGTGCTATCGGCGTGGGCAAGGTAGGCGGACGGTGGGCGGTCCTCTAGGGCTTAATGGCGATGCTAGGGGCGGTGGATTGTGGTTGGGAGCGTATCGCGCTCTGCGCGGCAGAGGTGGTTCTCGACGTGGTCCACAGCGGATATGGGTCATGCGACGGGAGAAGGGCGTGTCTGGCGGGGTGCTAGGTTTATGGCGGAGCGGCGCACGTGAGCTGGGAGCAAGGCGCGGCTCGTGGGGCTCTGTCGGGGACTGCGCTCTGGCGTGCACTGCGCATGGCGTAGAGGCTCAGTGTGGGGGCTGTCCATGGTGGTCCAAGGGCTGGTTGTGGCCGTGGGGTGGATAGGGGAGTGCGGTAGGGTTGGGCGGAGCTAGTGGTGGCGCTGGATTGGCGCGGCGTGGTCCGTGGAGCGTTGCCCATGTTCCGCCGACGGCGACCAAAAATGGGCGGTGCAGTACTACTGCTCCAGGCAAAAGGGTAGGCTGGTGAGGGGCTGGTTGGAGTTGGGGGAGACAAGGGGACCAAATTTTGCCCAAAAACTCGACAATGCATTGATCATCCAATAGTATTAGTTAGGAAGAAATTTTGTGTATGCCACATGTTCGACAGAATGGCCGCATGAAGAAAATATTTGAATTTTGAAATAATTTTTGGTGGAGTGGTTGGTCTCATGCTTGTGTATCTCTGGTTGCTAGGATTTGTGAAATTGAATTCATTTGAATGGTTTTTGAAAAAGTGTGATCTAGGTACATACACTTGGTTCCATTTTCAAATGTCTTTTAAATTTAGAGTTTGAATGTTTTTGAAAGATCACAAAGTGGGCCTTGGTACATCACTACTTGTACTAGGAAGGGGTGCAAACATCCACAATTGTTTCTGTTTGAAATTGAGTGCTAGGAACACCCAAAGTGTGCTAGTTGATTAAAATGGCAAAAGTGACCATTTCCATTATTAGTTCTATTTGATTTATTTTTCTTTAGTGTTTGCTTGGGAATGATCTAGATGATGTGGCATTCATCTTAGAGTCATTTTACAACCATTAGAACAAACAATCATGGCAATTCAAAACAATTCCTATTTAATGCAACACACATACGCATGCTTAATTATTTTAATGATAAAAAGCTTTTGTTAACCCTAAATTGGGTGATTTCAATCTTTATCACTTGGATTAAAGTTTTGGGATGTTACAAACCTTCCCCCTTAAACAAAATCTCGTCCCGAGAATTAAGAAAGAAAACTAGGAACTAAAGAGATCTGGGAACTCAGTCCTGATGTAATATTCTCGCTCCCAAGTGGCTTCTTCTTCGGTATGGTTGCTCCATTGAATCTTGAGAAACTTGATACTCCAGGTCATGGTGGTTCTATAGGCTTCCTCCAAGATACGGATGGGTACTTCATGATACATCAGATCCTTGTTGATATCAATGGCTCGGTGATCGATGTTCTTGAAAACTTCGGTCTTCTCCGTCACTTCTAAGCATTTGCGAAGTAATGAGATGTGGAACACATTGTGGATGGCTGACATCTCTTCTGGCAGTTCTAGTTGATACGATACTTTTGCTCGACGATTCAGAATCTTGAAGGGTCCGATATATCTGGGGGTAACTTTCCTTTCAGACTAAAATGTTGCGTTCACTTCAATGGTGAAACTTTGAGATACACAAAATCTCCGACATTGAAAGTCAGGTCTCTCCTTCTCTTGTCAGCATAACTCTTCTGCCTGGATTGGACGGTCTTGAGGTATTCATGGACTTTGTGAACCTTCTCTTCGGTTCTCATAGGATGCCGGGTCCAAAAATCTGACTCTCTCCTTCTTGCGACCAATTCAAAGGGGTACGGCCCTTTCTTCCATATAGGAACTCAAATGGGGAAATTTGCAAACTGGCTTGATAAATGTTGTTGTATGAGAATTCTGTGAAAGGCAGACAATCTTCCCATTTTGATCCATACTCTAACACACAAGCTCTTAACATATCCTCTAGGATTTGGTTGACTCTTTCAGTCTGTCCATCGGTTTGCGGGTGATAAGTTGTGCTGAAATTCAACTTGGTTCATAATCCTTCTTGGACTTTCTGCCAAAACCTCGAGGTAAATTGGGTTCCTCGATCTGATACTATGGTCTTGGGGGTTCCATGTAAACTGACGATTCTAGCAATGTACAACTCTGCTAGCTTTGAACGCCGGTAGGTTGTCTTGACAGGTATAAAATGGGCTACCTTGGATAGTCTATCAACGATGACCCAGATTGAGTCATTTCCCCTACTAGAAGTAGGCAAACCGGTGATAAAGTCCATTCCGACAGAATCCTATTTCCATTCCAGAATCTACAATGGTTGCAACAGTCCTGCGGGTCTCTGATGTTCCGCTTTGACTCTTTGACAGATATCACACTTGGCGATGTAGCTTCCGATTTCTCTCTTCATCTTGTGCAACCTAAATTGCTCCTTTAAATCCTGATACACCTTTGTTCCTCCAGGGTGGATAGAATAAAGAGTATCATGAGCTTCTTGCATGATAACATGCTTCAGTTCCGAATCTGCTGGCACACAGATACGTCCTTTGTACCACAGAACTCCTTCTTCATCTTCGGTGAATCCTGGTACCTTTCATGTACCAATACGATGCTTGATTCCGTCGATACTTGCATTTCCCTTCTGGGCTTCCTTGATTTGGCTAATAAAAGTGGGTTGAAGTTCAATGCTAGCTAAAAATCCGCTGCTAACTAGCTTAGTTCTAAACTGCTCCAACTCCTCATGCAAACTTGGTTGCTTCTCCTTGATGATGGTGTTTAACCTACAAGGCAATCTGCTAAGAGCATCCGCTACCACATTGGCTTTGCCGGGGTGATAGTGAATGTCAAGGTCATAATCCTTGATTAACTCTATCCATCTCCTTTGCCTCATATTCAGCTCCTTCTGAGTGAAAATATACTTTAAGCTCTTTTTATCTGAGTAAATCTCACAGCGATTTCCCATAAGGTAATGACGCCATGTCTTCAAAGCTAAAACTACAGCTGCTAATTCAAGATCATGGATAGGGTAGTTCTTCTCATGCAGCTTCAATTGTCAAGACAGATATGCGATGACTTTGCCTTCCTGCATCAATACACATCAGAGACCAATCTTGGATGTATCACAATACACATCAAACGGCTTCTTGATATCTTGCGTGATCAATATTGGGGATGAAATCAATATCTTCTAGAGCTCTTGGAAACTTGCTTCACATTTGTCGGTCCATTCAAACTTCTTCTCCTTCTTCAACAATTGGGTCTGGGTCTTGCGATGCTCGAAAATCCTTCTACGAACTTGCGGTAATATCCCGTTAATCCGAGAAATGCACGGTGCTTGGGGCTTCCCATTCTTCAACATCTCTGATATTGGCGGGATCAACAGCGACTCCTCCGGCTGACACAATATGTCCTAGGAATCCTACTTCCTTCAGCCAAAACTCACATTTGCTGAACTTGGCATACAACTGATGCTCTCTCAAGGTTTCAAGGATGATTCTTAGATGTTGCTCATGCTCTTCTTTTGACTTGGAGTAGATAAGGATATCGTCGATAAACACAACAACAAACTTATCTAAAAAAATCATAAAGATCTTATTCATGAAATTCATGAAATAACAAGGGCATTGGTTAATCCAAAACACATGACCGTATACTCATATAATCCATATCTGGAATATCCGTTGCACGAATCTTAAGTTGGTGATAAGCAGTCCTAAGATCATTCTTAGAGAACACACTAGCATCAGTCAACTGATCAAATAGATCCTCGATCGTTGGCAGAGGGTACTTGTTTTTGATTGTGACGTCATTCAGCTTCATGTAATCTCTGCACAAACGGTTGCCTCCATCCTTCTTGTCGATGAATAACACGGGCGATCTCCATGGCGATGCGCTTGGTTGAATCAAGCTCGTTGCCAACATAGCATCCAATTGCTTCTTCAACTCTACTAACTCTGAGGGGTTCATGCTATAGGATCTCTGAGCTATGGGTCCAGTTCCGGGGATTAGTTCAATAATGAACTCAATATCCCTATCGGGGGGCATACCGGGCAATTCATCTGGGAATACGTCGGGGTATTCACAGACTACTCTGACTTGGTCTATGGTGGGTAGGGCTAGAATCTTGTTGCACTTGAATTGACGGGGCAAGGTTACAGACATATGCTCTACTGATACTCCAGAGCTATTGGTCATGGTGATGGCTTTCTTGGCACAGTCAATCAATCCTTTATTCTTTGACATCCAATCCATTCCTAGTACTACTTCCAAACCTTTGGATCCAAGTACTATTAGATTGGCATAAAAATATATCCCATGTATTCTGATAAGTACAGCTTTGCAATTTTTTCTAGCTTTTGTAGTTGAACCGGGTATTTGAACTATCATGACATGCTTCAAGTTGGTTGGGTGAATTTTACTAGTGCATGCAAATTCTTCTGTGACAAATGAGTGCGATGCTCCAGAATCAAACAACACTCTTGCTAAAATTGAGTTGATAGAAAACATACCCATCACTACATCTGGCGCTTCTTGGGCTTCTTCGGCGTTCATGTGGAGGAGACGGCTGTTGCGGTTGTGAGGGTTCCCTGGGGCGAATCTTCTTCCGGGCTGAACACGACACTGTTGTTGAGCTGGGGCATTCACATTGGCAGTGGCGGCAATCTTTTTGGGACACTCATTGGAGTAGTGACCCTTCACTCCACACTCAAAACAAGTAATCTGAGACTTTTCTTTTGCTACCACGGGCACAACATTGCTTCCATTTCTCGGTGCAGTGTTGTTGTTGTTGTGCTTGGGAGGTGCGCGGTTGAAATTGCTGGAGCTGCCAGGGTGGTTGTTGTTTCCTCCGGACTTCCCATTTCCTCCGCTATGGTTGGGGTAGCTTGGATGAGACATTGGGGGTCGGTTGTTCCGCAGGGCATATCCGGCAGACGGGTTGGGACGGTACTTCTGGTGACTATTGGATCCAGCTTGGTGCATCATCCGACGTTTGCGGTTGTCATTTGCTTGATTAATCTTCCCTTCCATCTAAATGGCAGAGTCGACTAGCTCTTCGAGATCTTCAAAACGGATGTTGACGAGAACTGTCTGCATCTCATCATGCAGTCTGTTCAAGAATCACTCTGTCTTATTGGCCTCCGTGTTGATCTCATCAGGTGCATGCCTGGCAAGGGACAAGAATCTGTCACGGTACTCCACTACAGTCATTCTGCCTTTCTTTAACTCTCTAAATTCATCTCTCATTCTGACTAGACCCTACCGCATGTGGGTGCGGCTGAACTTGACTTTGAAGGCTTCCCAGTCATCACTTGACCATGGTTCATCGTGCAGGTGTTGTTCCACCATGCTCTTGCATCTCCGGCCAGATAGTGGGTGGCAAAAAGAACATTCTCGTTGGCATCCACTCTGTCTACTTCTAAGTTGTTCTCCATTGTCTGCAACCAATCATCAGCATCCAGTGGGTCTTCAGACTTACTAAAGATTGGGGGATTGGTATTCTGGAAGTTTTTGAGTTTGGATCCATGATGTCCTGATTTCCCTGGTTCTGATTCTTGTGAGCCATCTGGGCGATCTGCTGCAGGGTGGCTAGATTAGCTTGGCGCTCTGCCCTACTAGCTTCACGGTCTGCAATGAGCGTCTACAGAATCTGCAGCATTGGGTCTTGCGATGAGCTGCTCCCTCCTTGGTTTCCACAAGTCATCTAAAGATTGAGATAGATAAAGGGGTAAGAGGGAAAGTTCTAAGGTTCATGGTATTGGTTTCAAAGCTAAAACTTTGAGTTTGACTCAGATTTTTCAACTCACTTCTTTCCATTCATTCAAGCGAAGCACACGATACAACTCACACACGCCACAACAAAAGGAAAAAGATGGTTTTAAGAACCATTCTGCAAGCTACGATACAATGGGACCGATACTTCTCACTCCTACGATAGTTCTCTAGTGCATCTACTCATCATCGATGAAGTTGGAGTCATCATCGTCGATGTAGAAGTCCATTGAATCATCCTCCAGATAGTCATCATCATTGCTGAGGTACGAGTCAATATCCCCTTGGATGTCTTCACCTTCCTCTTCTTCTTACTTTGCTGCAAGCTGAGCTTCTTGCTCCTTGATGGTCTTCTCGAGTTCGGCCACCTTCTTGCGAAGACGGTCAATGGTGCGATCCTTCTTTGCGCGTTGTCGGTGAAGTGACTAACGATCCTTGATGAGCAGGGAGAAAGTCCGGGCCTTTTAGGCAGCAATGGCAAGGTTGTGGTTGGCATACTCTCGAGCATTGTCCAATTCCTTCTATCTGTCGTACAACAGGAAGTCAAGGTTCTCCACTTGACGCTTCAACTCCGGGTGACTTGGCATCTCTAGAGGCATTCCCATATAATCACGCCATGCATAGTGAGAAAAGCGGGTTCCTTGGATCATGTTGGCATTTTGTGCGCAAAGGAGAGCGAGACCTTCATGCATTGCCCTGGCTAATCCATCTAGCTAGTTGTTCTCTCTCACGGAGAACTGAATCCTCTCGGACATTGGTGCCTCTAACTTGCCTCGAATATCAGCAATTACTAGCTGTAACATCCCAAATTTTACAATTGCAGATGTTACTAGAAGCATGCATCATATCCTTGCATCATGGCATCACATAATAAAAACTGCATCAGATATTTTCCTAAACCACATAGTCATATAAAGACTAAAAGGGTAAAAAAATCTAACCTCCTAAACCTTGGCAAAAGTGTTATTTTACAATACCATTCTAATCCTGTTCTTTTCACAAATTTTTAGAGACCGGTCTCACGTAATTCGGAGTCTGTTTGCAAAACTTATGCAACAATTGGTGAAACAGAAAAAAATAAAAAGAATATATAAAAAAAGATATCCCTAGCCTAATGGGCCGGCTAAACCAGCCCGTGGCCTATCTACCGCCCCGCCTGGCAGAGCGGCCAGCGCATAGCACGTGCGCCGGCCCAATAGCCCCCAGCCGATGCCGCCAGCAGCCCGTCAGCGTGTCTGCGGTCGCCGACAGGCGGGCCCCACCGAATCGTCATCTCCGACGAGATCAGAACGAACTCCGCTCGCTGCCACCGCATCTGGAACGAATTCCCGGCCGATTCGGAGGGGATCTCCGCGACCCCCACCCCAAGACTCTGACCCTTTTAATCCCGCAGCAAAACCCCCCCTAAAACCCTAGCCCTCCTTGCTCGCTGTACCTCGCCACTGCCTCGCCGCCGACCTCACCGGAGCAACGTCACCGCCGCCCGACGGTGACCCCTTTTGAAGACCACCACAGTTTTCTTCTTCCCCTTGTAGTACCACTTCCCCTCACGCTATTTTCCTTCTCTATAGAGGACCGTAGCCTCCGCGATTGCTCACCGGAGCTTCGCCGGAATCCGCGAGCTCGAGCCGTCGTTCGCCGTTGCCTCGGAGGAAGGGAGCCGACGCCGTCCCCGGGAACGGAACCATGGCAAGGAACCGGCCGCCATCGTCTACTCCACCGAGCCGGGGAAGCACCGCCTCACCGCTGACACGCCGCCGCCATCCACCGTCGCCGTCGAGCCGCTGTCGTCGTCGCCCAGGTAAGCCTCTGTGCCCCCCCCTCCGTCTGTTAGATCGCGAAAGAACGACCCAGATTATATAGGCCACCGAATCGGTATCGGCGAATCGCACCTCGCCGCGTAGCACACCGCGTCAGCGCCCCCCCCCCTAGACCAGTCCCAAGCCGCCACTTGGCGCTACGCAGCTGGCCCCCTTCCTGTTTTCTTTTAAATAGGCAGAAAACACTTTAAAACTTGTAAAATTCATAGTAATTCGAATACTTGGCCCAAAAATGCGTATAATATACCGTTGGATTCATAAAATTGAGTAGAACACATCTACAATTATATTGCTGTTTTATTACAGAAATCTTGCAGTAGGATTTAAAGTTTAGATTAGAGTATTTTAATTCTAGAAATTTATCCATAGATCCGTTTTAGTTGATTCTTGTTGCGCTGGCTTTGTATCTACGAGACCTTCTGTAGAAAATTGTTATAACATGCTTAGAGTGTTCAGATCTGTTTCGAGCTAGATTGGAGTTGTAGATCTAGTTTTGAGCTTGTTTATTTAGGGTTTAACCCAAAATGCTTAAAACCTGCGGGGGATCGATTCTAATGACATCCCTAACTCAACAACACCCCCGAATAAAACCCTTGGTCAAAATTGATTTCATCCTTGCATATTAGCATGTTGCATGCATGCATATTCGCCTTCGTGACATTGTTTGTGCAAATTGTGATTGGATCTATGTTTTGTTTCGTTAGATTGCTCGGAGTGCGCTGAGGAGTACTGTTGTGTAGAGTGCTGCTCGGATCAAGAAAAGATATACCACTTGTTCATGTTTATGTCCCAGTTTTGACTATGCATGTTTTACTCTTCAAATTCTGTAGTATGCATGTGTAGGATTTTTGGTAGATTTTCTTAGTACTATTTTGCAAGTGCGGTTTTGTAGTATGCCATGAGTAGCTCTATGCTTAGGATTTTCCATCCCAATAGGTTATCCTGTTTTTCTAAGTTATGCTTGCTATGCTATTTACTTATATATATCAAGTACCGTTGGGAGGGTTCGAAAGACTAAAAAAATTCTAAGTATAAAAGCTCTCTCGAGCAAACCTTTTACCTCTCAAAACCTCCTTCAAAATAAAACTAAGTTTTCTTCTAGGCAGAATGGTTGTCGGGACAACGAGTGGAATTTTTGTGGAGGACGGCTGCCCAGGAATCAAAGAACTCTGCCATGTTTCAGAATTCAGAAGCTTACCGTGCAACCACAATACATATGGGCTATGTCTTGGCTTAGTACTTAGTGAGAAACCTCACCGGGGTACCAACATTTGGAGGTTCTTGGCACGGTTGGATCCAGCAGGTAGAGGGGCTACTAAGGGAAGGTTTCGCCATGGTCTTGTCTATAAAAGGATTTGATCGTGGATTGTGCGAAAGTGCACAACCTCTCGAGAGTATTGCAATCTGATCAATCAGCCGTGTTCACGGAAACAGAACAACATTGAGCGTCTGAAGGATGGAGCCTCTGAAAGATCTTCCTCTCTCTTTTCCAAACCTAACGTTTTATAAACCCCAAGGCGTGAGTAATATCGCCATTGGGTGGGATTTTGGGAACTTTGTACATAATATCCAACTGCTAGGTTGATTGGGCACTTGGTGAGTTATATCCACGTGTTCCATTCGACCCTATACTACTTATCAAAGTTTACAAAGTAGGGCAAATATCTTCCTCTTTTCTTCTTACAATGAGAAAATTGGCTTTATGCAAATGAACCCCAAAGCCTACTCTTAGCCTGGCATGTAGAGATAGACTTACTCTTTCCTTGGTGTAATTTGCCAATACATTCAAAGTATTGACCCAACTTGTTGGTTGCACGTCTTATGTGCAGAATCTGAAGACTGAAAGGTGCGTAGGGATCGCGAGTCTTCACGCAACTAGCCAGAGGCGTTGATGGACTCAAGTTTTACTTAGTTTCCGCTGTTTTATTTGAGCTAGCTATAAGCTATGCAAGTTGTAATAATTATACTCTGGATTATTCGTGTAATAATGACTTGTGTTTTACATGATATTCATCGACTGTGAAGTGCTAGCTATTGATCCAGGGACTAGCATGTTAATCACGGGAACTTAGGATCCTTAACGATCTGAGGTCGCAACAGATGGTATCAGAGCACAAAGTTGCCTGTAGTACGTGACCCCTAGGATTGGAAACCACCTGTACCATTGTGTGTTTTTACTTTCCATATTCTTCTAAGATTATTTATGCTCTTCTAGTATTTCTCTTCCTTATCGCTTTGTGCCTAATTTTCTTTCTCCTAACCTAAAGATGACGGCCTTCTACTATGACACCGCCGAAGACATCAAGTGCCTGAGCTTTGGGGAATGCCTTCTGGACATCATCAAGACGTTGCAGTTGCCCATGCCATCAATCAAGGGGAGCGAGTTGAGGAAGATGCACAAGGAAGGATGCTGGGCGATTGAAGTCATCCAACCGGGGCGCAGCAAGTCTGAACCCAAGACAGAGGCCATTGTACTCAACGTCACTAGCGACTCCAAGGAGAAAGGACTTAGCATCAGCATGCAGGAGCTCATTGGACGCCTTTGTGGACGCCACCATGAAGAGGTTGAAGGCCACTACATCAAACTCTTTGGAAGACGTGATGAGAAGGGAGTCCCAATCGAGTTAACGCCGGAGGAAAGGAAGACATGCGAGCGTCGAAGGATCCAATATCAAGACTTGGAGTCCCACATCAGTGATCTTCAGAAGGGGAGTTGCCTTGAGATTATGAGGAATGACGAGCTATGTGACCTAGTCAAGGAGAAGGACGAGCAGATCGAGGAGCTGGAAGAGAAGATCAAGTCCCTAGGAGGGGAGCTCACCACCCAAGACAAGAAGTTTGCTAATCAAGAAAAAAGGGTACAACATAAGAACAAGAGGATTAGGGAACAAAGTCTCGTGCTTGCAAAGAACGAGATGGAGTTCAAGAACTTTGCCACCATGTTGAAGGACCTACGAGCAGCCAAGAGGAGCTTGGAGGAGAAGATCACGCCTGTGACTATGGGGTTAAGTTTGATCAGGAAGCTACAGAAGGAGAAGAAGGAACTTCAAGAGAAGCTCGAAACTGCTACCCAGGACCTGCAAGAGGTGAAGGAACTTCAAGAGAGGCTTGAAGCTGCTACACCGGAGCCATAGGAGGTGAAGGAACTTCAGGAGAAGCTTGAAGCCACGATGAAGGACATGGAGTTATACAAGTCACTGCTGGAGAAGGAAGGCTTCATTATTGAGGATGAGGAAGTGGATGATGAGTAGAGTAGTTGGACCACCTTTAATTTTATAGTCAAACGTTGTTCGCGATTGTAATGAGTACCAAAAATTATTTTGGTTTACTTAAACTTGGTTGAGTGTATTAAACTTTGTGCTTTGTGTGCCTTGCTTTTCTCGTGTGTTTTTCTCTTGTTCACATAAGGGTAGGAGTTTATTCCTTACGCTTTCTATCCATTTCTTAACTGGTTTACCAAACCCCACAGATGGCGAGACGTGGAAACAACAACAACAACAACATGCCCCCAAAGATAGCACAACTTCTGAACTCCCAAAATCAGCTGATCCAACTCCTCACTCAAAACATGCAAAACAACAACAACAACCCGCCACCTCCACCACCTCCACCGCCCCAACAGGATCGCTTGACTTGGTTCCTGAGGTTGAACCCTCCAATTTTCTCAAGTAGTTCTGAGCCAATTGTGGCAGATGACTAGCTCCGCTCCACCAACAAGAAGTTAGACACCGTCCAAGTTGTGGGAGCTGACAGGGTGCGCTTTTCCGCGCACCAACTTGAGGGACCAGCTGCTGAATGGTGGGATAATTACCAGGTCACCCACCCTGATATTGAAGCTATCACCTAGAACCAGTTTGAGGCGGCCTTTCGTACTCATCACGTAGCCGCGGGAGTCATGTCACTAAAGAGACGTGAGTTCCGCGACTTGAAAAAACTGCACCGCTCTGTCTCCGAGTATGGGGACCTTTTCAACAAGCTGGCACGTTATGCACCTGATGATGTATCCACTGATGCCAAGAGACAGGAGGAGTTCTTAAGGGGACTTAATGATAAAATATCCATTCATCTTGTGGCTCTGAAGTTTGATAACTATCAAAAACTTCTGGACAGGGCAGTTGTGGTTGAAGCAAAGCAAAGGAGTATAGAGAACCGAAAGAGAAAGTCCACCTCACACAAGCACAACTCAGCCCCATATCAGAAGCAACGCACTTCGTCACCACCATCCCACAACCACAATGGCCACAACCACAATGGTCATCGTCATGGAGGACATAACCACAATGGCCATAAACACTACAATGGAAATGGCAATGGGAAGGATCTGAGTGAAGTGACATGCTTCAAGTGTAACAATACAGGGCATTATGCAACTACATGCCCCGAAAGGATGAAGAATGGGAATGGCAATGGGAACGGCAACGGACACAACCATGGCAATGGTAATGGAAATGGGAAGAAGCCGAATCCATTCGTCAAAGCCACGGTGAATCATGTCTCTGTGGAGAATGCTCGTGAGGCACCTGACTCTGTGATTAGTAAGTTCAAGCTTAACTCCACCTCCGTAGTTGTTATTTTTGATAGTGGTGCATCTCATTCATTCGTATCAAGGGTATTTGTGGATAGAGGCAAGATACCTATGGAGACTATTAGTACTCCCCTAAGGGTAAGTTCTCCCAGTGGGGAAATAGTGGAAAACTCTGGATGCCGTGGGTTAGAACTAAGGATTGGGGCACACATCTTTCCCACAAGCCTAGTCTCTCTGGAATCACAAGGATTAGACATAATTTTGGGCATGAATTGGATGACCGAATATGAGGGAGTCATAGATTGTGCCAAAAGGACTATCGCACTCACGACTCCGGATAAGAAAAGGATCCGCTTTAAGTCAGCTTTCGCACTCAAAGGAAGTATGGTGAACTCTCTTAAGGGGGTTAGCTTGGAGGATGTGCCAATTGTGAAGGAGTATCCAGATGTGTTTCCAGAAGAATTGCCAGGGATGCCTCCTGACCGAGACATCGAGTTTCTCATTGACCTGATGCCTGGTACGGGACCGATAGCAAAGAGACCGTACAAGATGGATGTGGATGAGTTGAAGGAACTTAAGAAGCAGCTTAGAGAGCAATTGGACGAAGGCTTCATTCAACCAAGTGCGTCATCTTGGGGATCGCATGTCTTATTCGTGGAGAAGAAGGATAAAACCAAGAGACTAGTCGTGGACTACCGGTCGTTGAATAAAGTGACAATCAAGAACAAGTACCCTCTACCCAATATCAACGACCTGTTTGATCAATTAAAGGGAGCTAGTGTGTTCTCTAAGATTGATCTCCGATCAGGTTATTTCTAGCTAAAGATCTGGGAACAGGATGTACCCAAGACAGCCTTCACCACGAGATACGGATTGTATGAATACACCGTGATGTCGTTTGGCTTAACCAACGCCCTAGCATACTTCATGACTATGACGAACAAGGTGTTCATGGAGTACTTGGATAAGTTTATTGTGGTATTCATTGATGACATACTCATATAGTCCAAGGACGAGAAGGAACATGAGAGGCATCTGCGCCTAATTATGGAAAAGTTAAGGGAACACAAGTTGTATGCCAAGTTTAGCAAATGTGAGTTCTGGTTGAAAGAAGTGGTATTCCTTGGTCATATTGTGTCAGCTAAAGGAGTTGTCGTGGACCCAAGTAAGGTAGCTTCCGTGACAGAATGGGAGTCCCCTAAGAATGTGGGTGATATCAGGAGTTTCCTGGGCCTTGCAGGATATTACCGAAGGTTCATTGAAAACTTTTCCAAGATAGCAAAGCCTATGACAGAATTGTTGAAGAAAGAGAAGTAGTTCCAATGGACCGAGGCTTGTGAAGCAAGTTTTGAGGAATTAAAGAAGCGCCTAGTAACAACACCAGTTTTGTGTCTCCCTGACATCCAAAAGGATTTCCAAGTCTATTGCGACGCTTCTCGACAAGGACTTGGTAGTGTACTGATGCAAGATGGAAAAGTAGTGTCTTACGCCTCTCGGCAACTTAAGAACCATGAGAATAACTACCCCATGCACGATTTGGAACTAGCATCAGTTGTGCATGCGCTCAAGGTATGGAGACATTACCTCATGGGCAAACATTGTGATGTGTTCATGGATCACAAAAGCCTTAAGTACATCTTCACTCAAAAGGAATTAAATATGAGGCAAAGGAGATGGCTTGAGCTCATCAAGGACTATGACTTGGACCTACAGTACCATCCAGGAAAGGCCAATGTTGTGGCTGACACCTTAAGCCGGAAGGTCTATGTAAATGGACTTACTTTGGGAGATCTTCCAAATGATTTGTGTGAACAGTTCAAGGACCTCAGGTTAGAGATAGTTCCTAAGGGGTACTTAGCGACTATGGAGATAGTGCCCACGCTTCTGGACCAAATAAAAGAGGCCTAGAAGGGGGACAAAGAGTTGGAGGAGATAAGAGCTAATATAGACAAGGGTAAAGCAAAAGGGTTTCATACGGCTGGACAAGGAATACTTTGGTATGAGAAGCGTTTGTGCGTTCCCGATGATCCCGCTACCAGGAAGATAATTCTTCCGGAAGGTCATGATTCGCCTTATTCAATTCATCCTGGTAATACAAAGATGTACATGGATGTGAAAGATAGATTCTGGTGGAATAACATGAAAAGAGAAATTGCTGAATACATCTCCTTGTGTGACGTGTGCAACAGAGTCAAAGATGAACATCAAAAACCAGCAGGGCTGCTGCAACCATTACCTGTGCCTGATTGGAAGTGGGACAAGGTAGGCATGGATTTTATCACAGGACTACCATGGACTCGTTCTGGGTATGACTCCATCTGGGTAGTGGTCGATTACTTCACAAAGGTGGCCCACTTTATTCCTGTAAAGACCACCTATACCAGTGCTAAGCTTGCCAAGATTTATATGTCAAGGATCATAAGTCTTCATGGTGTACCCAAGGGGATTGTCTCTGATAGAGGTACCCACTTCACCTCGAAGTTTTGGCGATAGCTACACGAGTCTCTAGGGACACGACTGGAGTTTAGTACTGCCTTCCACCCATAAACAGATGGACAGACAGAAAGAGTCAATCAGATCTTGGAGGACATGTTAAGAGCTGTGCGCTAGACTATGGGTCTAGTTGGGATGATAATTTGCCATATGCGGAATTCTCATACAATAACAGTTACCAAACTAGTATCAAGATGGCTCCATTTGAAGTTCTATATGGCAGAAAGTGTAGAACTCCGCTGCTATGGAGTGGAGTTGGAGAACGGAGTTTGTTTGGACCTGAACTAATCAAGGATGCCGAAGAAAAAGTGAGATGGATTCAAGACAGGTTAAAAATAGCCCAATCCAGGCAAAAGAGTTATGTTGATTCCAAGCGCAGGGATGTGACCTATGAAGTGGGAGACCGTGCGTATCTCCGAGTTTTGCCACTACGAGGAGTTAAGAGATTTGGAATCAAGGGTAAGTTAGCACCCCGATTCATAGGGCCCTACAAGGTCTTGGGTCGTAGAGGGGAGGTTGCCTATCAGTTGGAATTGCCCTAAGTGTTAACTGTTCATGATGTTTTCCATGTGTCACAACTAAAGAAGTGTCACCCGGAAATGGCTGAAACCCCACTAAAAGATACGGTTCCGTTGGACGAGGTTCAACTGGAAAACGATCTCACCTATGAGGAAAAACCCACCAGGATTCTGGAAACAACTGAGAGAATTACTCGTACCAAGACTATCAGGTTTTGCAAAGTTCAATGGAATCACCATTCCAAGGAAGAGGCCACGTGGGAACGTGAAGAAGACCTGAAGAAAGAACACCCACACCTATTTGCTAACCAACCTGAATCTCGGGGACGAGATTCTTCATAGGGGGGTAGGTTTGTAACATCCCAAATTTTGCAATTGCAGATGTTACTAGAAGCATGCATCATATCCTTGCATCATGGCATCACATAATAAAAACTGCATCAGATATTTTCCTAAACCACATAGTCATATAAAGACTAAAAGGGTAAAAAAAATCTAACCTCCTAAACCTTGGCAAAAGTGTTATTTTACAATACCATTCTAATCCTGTTCTTTTCACAAATTTTTAGAGACCGGTCTCACGTAATTCGGAGTCCGTTTGCAAAAGTTATGCAACAATTGGTGAAACAGAAAAAATAAAAAGAATATAAAAAAGATATCCCTAGCCTAATGGGCCGGCTAAACCAGCCCGTGGCCTATCTACCGCCCCGCCTGGCAGAGCGTCCAACGCATAGCGCGTGGGCCGGCCCAACAGCCACCAGCCGACGCCGCCAGCAGCCCGTCAGCGTGTCCGCGGTCAACGACAGGCGGGCCCCACCGCATCGTCATCTCCGACGAGATCGGAACGAACTCCGCTCGCTGCCATCGCGTCTAGAATGAATTCCCGGCCGATTCGGAGGGGATCTCCGTGACCCCCGTCCCAAGACTCTACCCCATTTAATCCCCGTGACGAACCCCCCCTAAAACCCTAGCCCTCCTTGCTCGTTGTACCTCACCACCGCCTCGCCGCCGACCTCGCCGAAGCAACGCCGCCGCCGCCCGACGGTGACCCCTTTTGAAGACCACCACATTTTTCTTCCCCTTGTAGTACCACTTCCCCTCACGCTGTTTTCCCTCTCTGTAGCGGACCGTAGCCTCCACGATTGCTCGCCGGAGCTTCGCCGGAATCCGCGAGCTCCAGCCGCCGTTCGCCATCGCCTCGGAGGAAGGGAGCCGACGCCGTCCCCGGGAACGGAACCGCGGCGAGGAACCGGCCGCCGTCATCTACTCCACCGAGCCAGGGAAGCACCGCCTCACCGCCGACACGCCGCCGCCGTCCACCGTCGCCGTCGAGCCACTGCCATCGTCGCCTAGGTATGCCTCTGCGCCCCCCCCCCCCCTCCATCCGTTAGATCACGAAAGAACGGCCTAGATTAGATAGGCCACCGAATCGGTATCAGCCAATCGCGCCTCGCCGCGTGGCACGCTGCATCATCGCCACGTCAGCGCCGCCCCCCCAGACCAGTCCCAAGCCGCCACTTGGCGCTGCGCAGCTGGTTGCCGCCCTGTTTTCTTTTAAATAGGCAGAAAACACGTTAAAACTTGTAAAATTCATAGTAATTCGAATACTTGGCAAAAAATGCGTATAATATACCGTTGGATTCATAAAATTGAGTAGAACACAGATCTACAATTATATTGCTATTTTATTACAGCAATCTTGCATTAGGATTTAAAGTTTAGATTAGAGTATTTTAATTCTACAAATTTATTCGTAGATCCGTTTTAGTTGATTCTTGTTGCGTTGGCTTTGTATCTACGAGACCTTCTGTAGAAAATTGTTATAACATGCTTAGAGTGTTCAGATCTGTTTCGAGCTAGATTGGAGTTGTAGATCTAGTTTTGAGCTTGTTTATTTAGGGTTTAACCCAAAATGCTTAAAACCTGTGGGGGGTCGATTCTAATGACATCCCCAACTCAACAACACCCCCGAATAAAACCCTTGGTCAAAATTGATTCCATCCTTGCATATTACCATGTTGCATGCATGCATATTCGCCTTCGTGACATTGTTTGTGCAAATTGTGATTGGATCCATGTTTTGTTTCGTTAGATTGCTCGGAGTGCGCTGAGGAGTACTGTTGTGTAGAGTGCTGCTCGGATCAAGGCAAGTTACACCACTTGTTCATGTTTATGTCCCAGTTTTGACTATGCATGTTTTACTCTTCAAATTCTGTAGTATGCATGTGTAGGATTTTTGGTAGGTTTTCTTAGTACTATTTTGCAAGTGTGGTTTTGTAGTATGCCATGAATAGCTCTATGCTTAGGATTTTCCATCCCAATAGGTAATCCTGTTTTTCTAAGTTATGCTTGATATTCTATATACTTATATATATCAAGTACCGTTGGGAGGGTTCGAAAGACTAAAAATTTTCTAAGTATAAAAGCTCTCTCGAGCGAACCTTTTACCTCTCAAAACCTCCTTCAAAATAAAACTAAGTTTTCTTTTGGGCGGAATGGTTGTTGGGACAACGAGTGGAATTTTGGTAGAGGACGGCCACCCAGGAATCAAAGAAGTCTGCCATGTTTCGGAATTCAGAAGCTTCCCATGCAACCACAATACATATGGGCTCTGTCTTGGCTTAGTACTTAGTGGGAAACCTCACCGGGGTACCAACATTTGGAGGTTCTTGGCATGGTTGGATCCAGCAGGTAGAGGGGCTACTAAGGGAAGGTTTCGCCATGGTCTTGTCTGTAAAAGGACTTCATCGTGGATTGTGGGAAAAGTGCACAACCTCTTGAGAGTATTGCAATCTGATCGATCAGCCGTGTTCACGGAAACAGAACAACATTGAACGTCTGAAGGATGGAGCCTCTGAAAGATCTTCCTCTCTCTTTTCTAAACCTAATGTTTTATAAACCCCAAGGTGTGAGTAATATCGCCATTGGGTGGGATTTTGGGAACTTGGTGCGTAATATCCAAGTGCTAGGTTGATCGGGCACTTGGTGAGTAATATCCACATGTTCCATTCGACCCTATACTACTTATCAAAGTTTACAAAGTAGGGAAAATATCTTCCTCTTTTCTTCTTACAATGAGAAAATTGGCTTTATGCAAATGAACCCCAAAGCCTACTCTTAGCCTTGCATGGAGAGATAGACTTACTCTTTCCTTGGTGTAATTTGCCAATACATTCAAAGTATTGACCCAACTTGTTGGCTGCACGTCTTATGTGCATAATCCGAAGACTGAAAGGTGCGTAGGAATCACGGGTCTTCACGCAACTAGCCTGAGGCATTGATGGACTCAAGTTTTACTTAGTTTCCGCTATTTTATTTGAGCTAGCTATAAGCTATGCAAGTTGTAATAAATATACTCTGGATTATTCGTGTAATAATGACTTGTGTTTTACATGATATTCATCGACTGTGAAGTGATAGCTATTGATCCAGGGACTAGCATGTTAATCACAGGGACTTAGAATCCTTAACAATCCGAGGTCGCAACACTAGCCATTGTAAATCTCCTCATGGGGGAGCATTGAGTTGAGCTCCAAGAAATTCCGGATGCGGACGCTCCAAGTACTCAGATAGTGCATCAAGATCCCTCTCAAAAATCAGTTGGCCTATGTTGCCCAACTGGTAGAACTTGCTGTATGGAACTTTCATCTATAAGAATTTAGGATGAGAAAGTTAGTGAAGTGATCAAGTGTGTCAGATTTTATTTAGTACTGTAAGAATTTTTGAGGAACATGTATTTTTTTGAGAGAAAGAATCCCAGGGGTAAGAGAGGAAATATGTTTGCATAAATACTCACTTTGGTTTTGAAACTAAGTGTTTGTTTCGGATGTCCATTCTAACTAGGGTCTCCTATGGTCAGGATGGCTCTAATACTAACTTGTCAACACCCGGATTTTTAATCCCAAATGCCTATTATGCCATACATCGCAATCCTAGGATTACCATTTCTGCGAGACATAACAGATTGGATATCACAGTATATCATCCATTACAAACCATAATAAGGTCTTACATGAATAAAGGATCTCAAGATCCAGTCTTAATACAACAAGAAGTAGAATAAATGATAAGCGTAGCGGTGGGGTCCATCTTCATAGTCACAGGCAATGCTAATGATGGGAGATAGTCCTAGTGGTCGTAGCCGTCCTGCTGTCCTCCTTAAGGGTAGTCCTCTTCATAGTCTGGCCACGGGAATAGCTAGGGACAAAAGCCATGAGTACTTTTTAAGTACTCGCAAACTATCACTAACAAGTAAGATAGTTCTAGTAGGAATGCTAAACTCTAAGTTTGTTTGCAAGGTTAAGTTTGAAACCTAAGCTGAGTTCAGAAGTAAAGAAAGATAAAATAAAGTTCTAGAATCACTTAAGTTGGGAAACTAGTTTCATAGTCACAACTCTGTTGTGGGCAAGTCATGTCATGATTCATTTCACAAGTCATTTTGAAAACATCTGACAACGGAACAGTATGGCCACTCAACCTGTACATAACCGCGGACACGGTTATTCAAATAGTTTGACACTTTGTAGAGGTGGTACACTTTCACCAAAAAATTCGATACATCTGTTAGTGATAACCCTAAATCATCATACTTAGTATGTAGATAATCAAACATAACCTTTCCTTTACAAACTCTAGTATAAGCACCTCTCCTATGAGCTTGGCCTCCCAGCCATGGCCATTTGCCATCATGGGCACTAAATAGGTGGACAACATTGAGAGGTAGCCTCAGCTCAAACCTCTCTCACGAGGGAACTAATACTAATGCATATGAACTTCCGGCTAAGCCTTACCCAATTCAGGTATTGTGGTTGTATGGTAAAATTTGAATGGTATCGCATCCGAACCCAACCATCAGTTTTTATAAAAGGGCTAAGGCTCATGCCTCAACATTTTCACCATCATAAACCATTTGTGTTTCTCAACACATGTCAAAACATCTCAATATAATGACTCATCATTCCAAGGTTTTCATAAGTCATTTTCACCAAGTATTCCCATCTAAAGTGATCATGTTTTTGGTTTGGCTCTAATCACTAAGTTAAGAGTGTTCACTAATGTGGGATGCTAAGCTCAATCTCATGACATAGAATGACATCTAAGTCTAACTAGATAGGTCAAGTTTTCTACTCTTTATGATATCTATCAACAAGTAAGAAACTTTGGTAAAGTAAAAACAAGTAAAGCTTGTAAGTAAAACTTGGGGTAGGTAATAGTCAAAATGTATAACCAAGCATGCTTAAGGCATCTTGCTTAGGTCATCTAGCTTGCAAGGGTTAACTTGAATTGTTAATGATGGATTGCCTTGTGTAGTGCAGTGGTTGAAATTCTCTTCCTCCTCCTCTTGGTAGAATTCCTCCTCTTCGTATGCTTGGTCGGCACTACCGTCTATAAATACATACGGAATACACAATCACCAAACAATACTTAACTAGTCTACTTAGCACACTAAGGCACACATTTGATGATCTAGTATCATCACAAACATCACAAGGTTTAATGAACTAGTTTCATTTATTTTATTTGAGAAAGGTAATTTCTACTCATTGAAATTAACTAAGATTTAATATTCTCCAATTAGAATATGGGATCAGGTGGACACATGTCATCACCATGTATTATAATGCATGGGAATGTGATTTAAATGTTGGATCACATTTTAATAAGTTTATGTTTAATATTTAATGATTTAAAGTGACTAGAAATGCCTATATAGCATTATTTTGGTACTAGTCCAAAGTCACTGCATGCAAACCTTAATATTATTACATATTCAGATAGGTATGGTTAAATTTGATTTTTGAGAGTCTGAATCAACTCAAAAGCTATTGTGGTTGATTTTATAAAAATGTTTGAGTGTGAAAACGCTTTTGCCGTGTTATTTTTCCTAGGAGAGATCTCTAACTCTAATTGATTTACATCCATCGGTCTTGGATAGAGATTTTCATTAACTTTCCAACCAAATTGGAATCACTCAATTTGGATTTGTAAAACTCTCTGAATTGAATTTCAAACTAAGGGACAGAACTAAGTTTCAGCTAAAATCGAAAAATCTAAATTTGAATCTACGGGGTTGCGCGGGAACACTAATGGGCCGGCCTAGTCTCACTCCGTGGCGCTGAGTACTGCTGATAGGGGGTCCCGCCTGTCAGTAGCTCATTAAACGCGAAGCGGTACGGGGCAATGTGGACCATAGGATTAGAACTAGGATCTACAGCTCACGTTCATCGTTGACGACGGACACGTCGCCGGCGAGACGGAAACCTAGCGGCTGGCTGCTCGAGCGGCTCCGGCTAGAGGTGGGGAGTGGTCAGTGGTGAGAGGGGAGTTGAGTGGTGTGGCAATTGAGGCTGGGGAAGACCTCCTTATATAGGCTCGTCGAGGGGACCGAGGGGGCGACGGCAAGCTCGTCAGTGACGACGACACAGGGTGCTATCTGCGTGGGCAAGATAGGCGGACGGTGGGCAGTTCCCTGGCGGTCAGCTAGGGCTTAATGGCGATGCTAGGGGTGGTGGATTGTGGTCAGGAGCATCTCGCGCTCTGCGCGGCAGGGGTGGTGCTCGACGTGGTCCACGACGGGTGTGGGTCGCGCGGCGGGAGAAGGGCGTGTCTGGCGGGGTGCTGGGTTTATGGCGGAGCAGCGCACGCGAGCTGGGAGCAAGGCACGGCTCGTGGGGCTCTGTTGGGGATGGCACTCTGGCGTGCGCTGCGCATGGCGCAGAGGCTCAGTGCAGGGGATGTCCATGCTGGTCCAGGGGCTGGTTGTGGCTGTGGGGTAGACAGGGGAGTGCGGTAGGGTTGGGCGGAGCTAGTGGCGGTGCTGGATTGGCGCGGCGTGGTATGTGGAGCGTTGCCCACGTTCGGCTGGCGGTGACAAAAAACGGGCGGCGCGGTACTGCTGCTCTAGGCAAAAGGGTAGGCTGGTGACTGGCTGGTTAGAGCTAGGGGAGACAAGGGGACCAAATTTTTCCCAAAAACTTGACAATGCACTGATCATCCAATTGTATTAGTTAGGCAGAAATTTGGTGCATGCCACATGTTCGAAAGAATGGCCGCATGAAGAAGATATTTGAATTTTTAAATGATTTTTGGTGGAGTGGTTGGTCTCAAGCTTGAGTATACGTGGTTGCTAGGATTTGTCAAATTGAATTAATTTAAATGGTTTTTGAGAAAATGTGATCTAGGTACATACACTTGGTTCCATTTTCAAATGTCTTTTAAATTTAGAGTTTGAATGTTTTTAAAAGATCACAAAGTGGGCCTTGGTACATCACTACTTGTACTAGCAAGGGGTGCAAAGATCCACAATTGTTTCTGTTTGAAATTGAGTGCTAGGAACACCCAAAGTGGGCTAGTTGATTAAAATGGCAAAAGTGACCATTTCCATTATTAATTCTATTTGATTTCTTTTTCTTTGGTTTTTGCTTGGGAATGATCTTGATGATGTGGCATTCTTCTTAGAGTCATTTTACAACCATTAGAACAAACAATCATGGCAATTCAAAACAATTCCTATTTAATGCAACACACATATGCATGCTTAATTATTTTAATGATAAAAAGTTTTTGTTAACCCTAAATTGGGTGATTTGGATCTTGATCACTTGGATTAAAGTTTTGGGATGTTGCATAGACATGGGTCTTGTCATGGCTTGATGTACTATTGGTTAAATATCCTAAAGGATTCCTATCCTTAATACCTCACTAAGGTTATCTTTAGATAAGGAATTCCTTTCCTATGTATACTCTATAAATCTCTCTTATCTTATTAACAAAGATCACTTCTTCTTGAATAAGACAACCATATGACTCCACCATATCCATCATCATATGATGACATTGTCATGCCACTTAAACATTACTCCATGCTTACTCCTAGTATATAACTCCTCTTAATTAACAACCATTGATGCCCTATCAATGTAGCTACTACTAACTCCATCTATTAACTTCCTTAAATACATCTTGCAACTACTTCCAAGTCTTGCAAGATTATAGTTCTCTCTCTATCGCATGTGATATCAATCCTCTGGAATAGGTATGGTACTACTCTCCACAATACAAGTTTGTTCTTGTATTACATTGGTTAAACTACTATACTTCCAACTACTCCATACAACTTATGTTATGTACTTCATCACACTCTAGCTTGACTTCTCAGGATCAAGCTAGATGATTCATCTTACTAGGGATTTACCTAATTTGGTATACTCACAACTCTTCTTCAACACCTAGTCATCTATTCTCAAGTGACTTGAGAATAATGACCACCATCATTTGATCAAACTAAGCTTAGGCTTCTAATTGTCTGATCAAGATCTACTATCCACTAAGTAGTAAACTTGTACTAGTCTTTCTATAAGGCTTATCTTGTTAAGCAAGTTTACTCTAAGTTTATATCCACTTGTCCTAACAAGATTATTATTTAATGTACTAATACTACTAGCTTTCTCATAGCTTCATAATTACTATCTAAACTCTTGGTTTTAAATGCTTCTTCTAGTTAACTCATGAGTGAGTTAACTCCTCTACTATCAACTGGTTTGATCACCACTAAGGATCACATACCATTGATGATGGAACATTCTATCATAACTAATTCCTTCTTCTTATTAATCTACTTAAAGTCTTTGGAAGGTTAATACAATAGGTCAAAGTCTATGAGTCAATAAGTGCTATGTCAAGAATTGATCACACACATTGATGATCAATAGACACTAGGACTTGGTTAAATAGGTTTTCATCTATTAACATGATGCTAAGGGTATGTGCTGGATGGTCTTGGTTTGACTTTACTTTCTACTCTAATTATGATAGAGTTCATGTTTAAGAACTACCATGATACCCATGGTAGGTATCACTATGGGAATCAAGTGTATCAAGATTTAGTTATAGAGTTATCTTTACTTAAGTTACATACTTAACTTGGTATTCAAGGTTTGTGGTAAGTAATACCTTGATATCATCTTTAGAAAATTAAGTATTCATCCTTGAGTTGTGGTATGGAATACCATGAAATGATCTCTAGAAGATCTAGTACTCCTTATTAAGTAGTGTGTTGTTACTTAGTTTATTACATTTGATATACCCTTAGATCAAATTATATTACCCAAAGATAATGCTTTAGCAAAGGTCATATTGAAACTTATCGCAGTCAACTTGATGATCTACTTCAGTTCCACCAAGTTAAGAGAAGCTTCAATCTCTTTGACAAGTTTTATTTAAAAGCGCGAAATTATTCGGATTTTTTATGCATGAATGCAATACACACACCTGTGTTCAGCTTATTTCTAATCTCTAATGCTGGGGTGTTACAGACTCTCCCCCTTAAAATAAACTTGGTCCCCGAAGTTCGTACTCTCTTACGTTTCGGAACAAGCTGTTGACTTGCATTGATCACGACATTGGTCAACTCCATTGTGATCATAATTGAGGATAATTGTGGTATCTCGTATCTAGATCTTTTTCCTTCAATCCTCTTCATACTTGGCAATATTCGTATGTCGTTTCCAATATGTAGCATACTCCTTCTACTACAATCCCTTGGGTTACATCTTCAAAGTTCTACTTAGGATTGGTTTGGGACACATTTAGTCCATTTCAATAAGGTTTCCCTATTATACTACACCGGTCTATTTTGGAATACTCTCTTCACTCTTTGGGACAACTTACGAGTTGTTTCCTTTTTGAACTAGTCCACTAGGTTTAATCTATTATATCTCCTTCGATCTTTGAGCCAGACATACTCTTGGAAACACTTTATACTGAGGGCTTCTTATAACCTTATGAAAATAAGGCTTAATCCCATCATGACTTTGTACTTCTTTCCCAACCTTTAGTCAGAAAATTTGACAACAACACTTCAGTGTTTATTGTTTACTATCCCCCTTGGGGTTTCCTAATGGTCTCTAATCTACATGTATAGCATCCATTAACTCTATAGTTAGGACATTAGTCTTTGTCTAGCTTATACTTTACCTCTATAAGGTCTCACGAAAGAATTTGCGGTACACCCACATAATTGTCGATCTCTGAAATGAATCTTCCAACATTACTTGTCTTACTTTTATCTTCTTAGACATTATTTCTCACCGGTAAATCCGATGTCACGAAAACGTCTAGAAAGGCGTTCACTTAAATTCTATACTCCTTTATGTCTTTCTTAACTTAGGCCAAGTTTTATGCTCTTTAATTTATACAATGATGACCTAATTAGCTAAACCGCTAGGATACCAGCTACGGATACCAACTATTGATACCAGCTACGGATCCTCCTCGGTGCAGGGATTACCCTATGAACTTTGTACTTCTTATTGCCATTCTCTCTGAGTTGCCAGAGCTTGAATACCACTTTTGTTCCAAAACGTCTTGTGCGTACCCTTCCAAGTTACTTCCATGGAGTTGGTACAACTACTGTATTAGCTTCTTAACAACACCACCCACTTTGAGTGAACATAAGTTCATTCCTTCATGTTGCTCCACACTTTTCTGCATTTATAATCCTTCTTATTGCCAGCTCATAGTGAGTTGGGATTGATCCGTCCTTCAAAATTGTGTTGATACTTCTTATATTTGGCTTCCTTCATCATGCAAGCCTTCAGCTTGATCCTCGAAACTTGTCACTCCCTTACACGAATTCCCTTTTCTATCTAGGTCTATAACATCAAGTAATAACTTGATGATGCAACATGCATTTGCATACCAAGTCAAACTTCATGTACAGATCTAGTCAATCAAGAAGATGCAAGAAAAACCAAGAAATCCAAATGTGGTACACATAGCACACATTATTCTAAGCCCAGAATATCGTGGTTGAGTATAATACCTCTAGAATTCATGCTTAGTTGTGTAGTATATGACACCTCCTAGTATAGGTTAACTTTGTGATACTTGGCACTTAGGGTTTAAACTAATCTTTGTCTCATTATTTACCCAAACTGCCCAATTGCAACAGGATAATTTTGAGCAAAGTGGTCTCACTTTGTTTCTGACTAACCCCTTATTTTTCTTTCAGGACTACTAAAGACTACAATTTTTCCGTTCTATCATAAACTATCCTCAGATGATCTCTCAAAACTACTAACAAAATTGTAGTTACTACCTTAATCCAAACTTATTGTAATATTATGACACATGTGTCTTCTATCATAGACCTACACTGTTCTTTACTTACTGTTACTAGAAGATTATTTACTAAGTACTTGTCTTAGTTACAAACTTATCATTGTAGTAACTACAAATTTGTTAGTAGTTTTGAGAGATCATGTGAGGATAGTTTACGATAGAATGGAAAAATTGTAGTCTTTAGTAGTCCCGAAAGAAAAATAAGGGGTTAGTCAGAACCAAAGTGAGACCACTTTGCTCAAAATTATCCTGTTGCAACTGAGAAATTTGGGTAGATATTGAGACAAAGAAAAGTTTAACCCCTAAGTGCTAAGTATCAAAGTGTAAACCTATACTAGGAGGTGTCATATACTATATAGCTAAGCATGAATTCAAGAGGTATTATACTCAACCACTATATTACGGGTTTAGAATAACATGTGCTATATGTACCACATTTGGATTTCTTGGTTTTTCTTGCATCTTCTTGATTGACTAGATCTGTGCATGAAGTTTGACTTGATATGAAAATTCATGTTGCATCATCAAGTTATTATTGGATGTTATAGACCTAGATAGATAATGGAAATTCGTGTAAGGGAGTGACGAGTTCCGAAGATCAAGATGAAGCCTTGCACGAAGAAGGAAGCCAAATGTAAGGAGTACCAACACTATTTGGAAGGATAGATCAATCCCAACTTATTATTAGCCGGCAATAAGAAGGAGTATTAGTGCAGAAAAGGTGTGGAGCAACATAAAGGAATGAACTTAAGTTCACTCAAGATAGGTGATGTTGCTAAGAAGCTAATGAAGTAGTTATACCAAGATCATGGAAGTATCATGAATAAGTGCAAAGAAGAAGTCTTAGAACAAGGGTGGTATTCAAGCTCTGCCAACTCATGACGAATGCCAGTGAGGAGTAGAAAACCTGTATACTAATTCATACGCCTAGGAGGATCCGTAGCTAGTATCCGTAGTTGGTACCCTATTGGTTTAGTTAGTTAGGTCATATTTATATAAATTAAAGAGCATAAAACTTGGCCTAAGTTAGGTTAGACCTAAGGAAGTATGAAATTAAGGCGATCTGTTTTCGAGACGCTTTGTGTAATCAGATTTATCAGTGAGAAATAGTGTCTAAGGAGATAAAAGTAAGACAAGAAATGTTGGAAGATTCATTTTGGAGATCCACAATTGTGTGGGTGTACCGCAAATTCTTTTGTGAGACCTTATATAGGTAAGGTATAAGCTAGATGGAGACTGTCAACACCCGGATTTTTAATCCCAGATGCCCGTTATGTCATTGATCGCAATCCCAGGATTACCATTTTTGCGAGACATAACAGATTGGATATCACAGTACATCATCCATTACAAACCATACATAAGGTCTTACACAAATAAGGATCACATGATCCAGTCTTAATACAACAAGCAGCGGAAATAAAAGATAAGCATAGCGGTGGGGTCTATCTTCAGGGGCACATGCAATGCTGACGAAGGCAGATAGTCCTAGTTAGCATAGCCGTCCTGCTGGCCATCATCTTGGTAGTCTCCTTCATAGTCTGGCCATGGGAATATCCAGGGACAAAAGCCATGAGTACTCTTTAAGTACTCGCAAACTACCACTAACAAGTAGTATAGTTCTAAGTTAAAGTGCTAACTCTATGTTTAACTGTAAAGTTAAGTTTGAAACCTAAGCTGAGTTCAGAACCAAAGAAACATAAAATAAAGTTCTAGAATCACTTAAGTTGGGAAGCTAGTGTCACAGTCACAACTCTGTTGTGGTCAAGTCAAGATTCATCATTTATTTCGTAAGTTATTTTGAAAACATCTGACTACGAAACAGTATGGCCATTCCAACTATCCATAACTGCGGACGCGGCTATTCGAATAGTTTGACACTATGCAGAGGTGGTACACTTTCACCACAAGATTCGATACATCTATCAAGGATAACCTTAAATCATCATACTTTGTATGAAGATAATCAAACATAACCTTTCCTTTACACACCCTAGTATAAGCACCTCTACTATGAGCATGGCCTCCCAACCATGACCATCTGTCATCTTGGGCACTACATAGGTGGACAACATTGAGAGGTAGCCTCAGCTCAAACCTCTCCCGTTAGGGAACTAATACTAATGCATATAAACTTCCGGCTAAGCCTTACCCAGTTCATGTAATGTGGTTGTACGATAAATTTGGAATGGTATCGCATCCGAATCCAACCATCAGTTTTATAAAAGGGTTAAAGCTCATGCCTCAACATTTACATCATCATTAACCATTTGTGTTTCTCAACACATGTCAAAACATATCAATAGAATGACTCATCATTCTAAGGTTTTCATAATTCATTTTCACCATGTTTTCCCATCTAAAGTGACTCAAGTTTTTATCTACTATAAACCACTAAGTTAAGAGTGTTCACTAAGGTGGAAAAGATGGGATCAATCTCATGCCATAGAATGACGTCTAAAGGGTTCTATATAGGCCAAGTTTTATACTCTTTATGCTACCTTCTAAACAAGTAAAGAACTTTGTGTAAAGTAAGGGAAGTAAAGCTTGGAAAAAATAATACTTGGGGTAAATAATAGTTAAAGTGGTATAACCAAAGCATGCATAAAACATGTTTGCTTGGGTTATCTAGATTGCAAGGGTTAGCTTGCATTGTTAATGGTGGCTTGCAAGTACAAATTGCAAGGGTTAACTTCGATAGTGCTAGCTTGCCTTGGTTGGTGCAGTGGTTGAAGTTTTCTTCTTCTTGGTAGAACTCCTCCTCCTCGTAGACTTGGTCGATACTATCGTCTATAAATACATATGGAGTACACAATCACCAAAAAATACTTAACTAGTCTAATTAGCACTCTAAGGCATATAGTTGATGATCTATTATCATCACAAGCATCACAAGTTTTATTCAATAGTTTTATCCTTTTTATTTTAGAAAAGTAATTTCTACTCATTGACTAATTAACTAAGATTTAATATCCACCACTTAAAATATGGGATCATGTGGACACCTATCCTCACCACATATTCTAACATGTGGGAATGGGATTTAAGGGTTGGATCATAATTACTTTGGTTTAAGTTCAGTATTTAATGATTTAAAGTGACTAGAAATGCCTATATAGCATTATTTTGGTACTAGTCCAAAGTCACAGCATGTAAACCTTAATATTATTACATATTCAGATAGATATAGTGAAATGTGATTTTTGAGAGTTGGAATCAACTCAAAATCTATCTTGGTTGATTTTATAAAAATGTTGCAAGGTACAAATGCTTCAATCTTATTATTTTTACTAGGAGAGATCTCTAACTCTGATTGAATTAAATCCAACTGGCTTGGGTAGATCTTTTCAGTGGATTTCCAACAAAATTGGAATCACTCCATTTCGATTTGTAAATCTCCCTGAATTGATTTTCAAACTAGGGGACAGAACTAGGTTTAAACTAAAAAGAAAAGTCCTAATTCAAACGAAATGGGTCGCGCGGGAAAGCTAACAGGCCGGCCTAGTGACACTCCGCGGCGCGGGGCTTAGCTGACAGGGGGGTCCACCGGTCAGCGGCTCATAACACGCGAAGCGGTACGGGCGATATGGGTTGTTGGATTAGAACGGGGATCAACGGCTGGGGATCGTCGTCGACGACGAACTGGTCGCTGGCGAACTCTAACCCTAGCGGCTCGGTGGGGCTACTCAGGGGGCATACCAGGGCTCCAGCGACGATGGCGAGGCGGGAAAACGGACTGGTAGATGACGGCGAGGTCAGGGATGGTCGAGGCAGCTCCGGGGTGGTCGCAATCAGCGGCGCCCTTCTCCTCAGAGGCGGCCTGCTCCGGTGCAATTCCGACGAACTGCTGCTCGCCTTGCTCCGGCTAGAGGTGTGGGTCGGTCCGTGAGGTGAGGGAAGGTGAGTGGTGTGCAAAATGAGGCTAGGGATTCCCTCCTTTTATAGGCTCGACGACGGGACAGCGCGGCATGGCCAGGTGACGGTGGCGACATGGCTACGGGATGCTAGCGGCATGGCTGCGAGCGGCGATCGACGCGCGGTATCCTGGCGGTGCTCTAGGGCTTTAAGGCGGGCTTAGGGACAGTGGTATGCGGTCGAGCGGTGCTGGCTCTCTAAGCGGCAAAGGCGGCGGTGTCCACGGCGAGCGGTGGCTGTGCTGCGTTGGGCGGCGAACGGGCATGTCCGGCGTGCTCCCTAGGTCGTGGCGAAGCGATGGACGCGGGCTGCGGTCGAGGGGCGGCTTGTGCACGCGTGTCGGGCGCAACGCTCTGGCGCATGCTCGGCATGGTGCAGACAGGCAGTGCGCGGCGCTTCCTCGGTGGTCCACGCTCTGGCTTGGCTTGGGGAGGGGACAGAGGGTGGCGGCGAGGTCCTGGCTAGCTCGTAAACAAGGTGAGAGAGAGGGGGACGGTCTGCTGCGGCGGTGACCAAGTTGGCCAGCGAGTTGGTGCTTGGCATGGCTTGGCCTTGCCACTAGGGGGTAGGGGATGGGTTGGTTATGCCTTGGTTTGATGGATTAAATGGAGATCAAATGGGGGCAAAACCCTATACAAAATAGTGAGCTAGCTATTAGTGTTTGATTCTGCCTGCCATGTGTTTGATAAAATGGCCGCAAGAACTTTCTTTATGAATTTTGAAAAGATTTTTGGTGGGTGTGCTAGTAGTAAGCTTGAGACTCTGTGGGTGCTTGGGTTTTGAAAATTGAGCTTGTTTGAGTGGTTTTTGAAATAGTGGGATCTTCCCATATGAAATAGATTCAATTTTAAACTGCCATTTAAAATTAGTGTTTGAATGTTTTTAGCAGATCACAAAGTGGGCCTTGGTACATCATTATGTGTACTAGCAAGGGGTGCAAAGATCCACAATTGTTTATGTTAGGTTTTGAGTTCTAGGAATAGCCAAAGTAGGCATGGTAGTTAATTTGGCAAAAATGACCATTCACTTCTTTTATTTGTTTTTATTTGGTTTTCTTTGGGATTTGTTTGGGAATGATTTAGATGATGTTTATTTCACCTAAGAATCATTTTACAAGCAATGGATCACAGAACCATGGCAATTCAAATCAACTCCTAATTTAAATGCACACACACATGAATGCTTTAATAATTTTAATTGGAAAAGTTTTTGTTAACCCCAATTTCTGTGATTTGGATCTTAATAACCTTGGATTAAAGTTTTGGGATGTTACAAATCTTCCCCACTTAAAAAAATCTCGTCCCAAGATTTACAAAGAAAACTAGGAACTAAAGAGATCTGAGAACTCTGTCCTAATGTAATCTTCGCGCTCCCAAGTGGCTTCCTCCTCGGTATGGTTGCTCCACTAAATCTTGAGAAACTTGATACTCCTGGTCCTGGTGGTTCTGTAAGCTTCCTCTAGGATACGGATGGGCACTTCATGATATGTCAGGTCATTGTTGATCTCAACAGCTCTGTGATCGATGTTCTTGAAAACTTCAGTCTTCTCTGGCACTTCCAGGTGCGAAGTAACGAGATATGGAACACATTGTGGATGGCTGACATCTCTTCAGGTAGTTCCAGGTGATACGATACTTCCCCTTGACGGTTCAGAATTTTGAAGGGCCCGATATATCTGGGGGCTAACTTTCCTTTCAGACTAAAGCGTTGGGTTCCCTTCAATGGTGACACCTTGAGATATACAAAATCTTCGACATTGAAAGTCAGGTGTCTCCTTCTTTTGTCAGCGTATCTCTTATGTCTGGATTGGGCGGTCTTGAGGTTCTCATGGACTTTGTGAACCTTCTCTTCTGCTTCCCGAAGAATGTCAGGTCCAAAGATCTGACTCTCTCCTACTTGCGACCAATTCAAAGGGGTACGACACTTTCTTCCGTACATGAACTCAAATGGTGCCATCTGCAAACTAGCTTGATAACTGTTGTTATATGAGAATTCTGCGAAAGGCAGGCAGTCTTCCCATTTTGATCTGTATTCCAACACCAAGCTCTTAACATATCCTCTAGGATCTGGTTGACTCTCTCAATCTGTCCATCAGTTTGCGGGTGATAAGCTGTGCTGAAATTCAACTTGGTTCCCAATCCTTCCTGAACTTTCTACCAAAATCTTGACGTAAACTGGGTTCCTCGATCTGATATGATGGTCTTGGGGGTTCCATGCAGACTAAAAATTCTTGGAATATACAGTTATGCTAGCTTCGCACATTGGTAGGTAGTCTTGATAGGTATGAAGTGAGCTACCTTGGATAGTCTATCAACTATGACCCAGATTGAGTCATTTCCCCAACTAGAAGTAGGCAAACCGGTGATAAAGTCCATTCCTACGGAATCCCATTTCCATTCCGGAATCTGCAACGGTTGCAACAGTCCTGCGGGTCTCTGATGCTCCGCTTTCACTCTTTGACAGATGTCACACTTGGCGATGTAGCTTCCAATTTCCCTCTTTATCTTGTGCCACCAAAATTGCTCTTTCAAATCCTGATACATCTTCATTCCTCCGGGGTGGATAGAATAAAGAGTATCATGAGCTTCCTGCATGATAACTTGCTTCAGCTTCGAATCCGCTGGCACACAGATACGTCCTTTGTACCATATAACTCCTTCTTCATCTTCAGTGAATCCAGGTACCTTTCATGTACCAATACGACGTTTGATGCCGTCGATACTTTCATTCCCCTTCTGGGCTTCCTTGATTTGGCTAATCAAAGTGGATTGAAGTTCAATGCTAGCTAAGAATCCTTTGCTAACTAACTCAGTTCTGAACTGCTCCAACTCCTCATACAAACTTGGTTGCTTCTCCTTGATCATGGTGTTTAGCCTACACGGCAATCTGCTAAGAGCATCCGCTACCACATTGGCTTTGCCGGGGTGATAGTGAATGTCTAGGTCATAATCCTTGATTAACTCTATCCATTTCTTTTGCCTCATATTCAGCTCCTTCTGAGTGAAAATATATTTCAAGCTCTTGTGATCTGAGTAAATCTCACAGCGATTACCCATCAGATAATGACGCCATGTCTTCAATGCCAAAACTACGGCTGCTAGTTCAAGATCATGGGTCGGATAGTTCTGCTCATGCTGCTTCAGTTGTCGAGACAGATACACGTTGACCTTGCCTTGTTGCATCAATACACATCTGAGACCAATCTTGGATGCATCACAGTATACATCAAACGGCTTCTTGATATCTGGCATGATCAATATTGGGGTTGTTATCAATCTCTTCTTCAGCTCCTGGAAACTGGCTTCACATTTGTTGGTCCATTCCAACTTCTTGTCCTTCTTCAACAATTGGGTCATGGGTATGGCGATGCTCGAAAATCCTTCTACAAACTTGCGATAATATCCCGCTAATCCGAGAAATGCACGGACTTGGGTTTGAGTGGTTGGGGTTTCCCATTCTTCAACATCTTTGATCTTGGCGGGATCAACAAAGACTCCTCCGGCAGACACAATATGTCCTAGGAATCCCAATTCTTTCAGCCAAAACTCACACTTGCTGAACTTGGCATATAACTGACGCTCTCTCAGGGTTTCTAGGATGATTCTCAGATGTTGCTCATGCTCTTCTTCTGACTTGGAGTAGATAAGGATGTCGTCGATAAACACAACTAAAAACTTATCTAGGAAATTCATATAGATCTTATTCATGAGATTCATGAAATAAGTGGGGCCATTGGTTAATCCAAAAGACATAACCGTATACTCATATAAACCATAGCGAGTAGTAAAGGCGGTGTTTGGAATATCCGTAGCATGAATCTTAAGATGGTGATAACCAGTCCTAAGATCAATCTTTGAGAATACCTGGGCTCCAGTCAAGTGATCAAATAGATCCTCTATCTTTGGCAAGGGGTACTTGTTCTTGATGGTGATGTCATTCAACTTTCTGTAATCTGTGCACAAACGGTTGCCTCCATCTTTCTTGTCGACGAATAACACTGGTGATCTCCATGGCGATGCGCTTGGTTGAATCAAGCCTTTTTCTAACATGGCATCCAACTGCTTCTTCAGTTCCACTAACTCTGAGGGGTTCATGCTATAGGGTCTCTGGGCTATGGGTCCGGTTTTGGGGATTAGTTCGATAATGAACTCAATATCCCTATCCGGAGGCATACCTAGCAATTCATCTGGGAATACGTCGGCGTATTCACAGACTACTCTTACTTGGTCAATGGTGGTAGGGCTAGGCTCTTGTTGCACTTGAATTGACAAGGTAAGGTTTCAGAGATATGCTCTACTGTGACTCCAGAGCTTTCTTGGCACAGTCTATCAGTCCTTCATGCCTTGACATCAAGTCCATACCTAGTACTACTTCCAATCCTTTGGTTCCAAGTACAATTAGGTTGGCATAAAAATCTATCCCATGTATTCTAATAGGCACATCTTTGCAAATTTTTCTAGCTTTGGTTGTGGAACCGGGGATTTGAACTATCATGACATGCTTCAAGTTGGTTGGGTGAATCTTACTAGTGCATGCAAATTCTTCGGTGACAAATGAATGCGATGCTCCCGAATCAAACAATACTCTTGCTAAAACTGAGTTCACAGAAAACATACCCAGCACAACATCTGGCGCTTCTTGGGCTTCTTCTGTGTTCATGTGGAAGAGACAGCCATCGTGGTTGTGAGGGTTCCCTGGGGCAAATCTTCTCCCTGGTTGAACACGA
This sequence comes from Avena eriantha, assembly GCA_910589775.1. Taxonomy (NCBI): domain Eukaryota; kingdom Viridiplantae; phylum Streptophyta; class Magnoliopsida; order Poales; family Poaceae; genus Avena; species Avena eriantha. The sequence goes on from OU342746.1 coordinate 77,813,508, forward strand.
GGTTGATGCTGAGCTGGGGCATTCACATTGGCAGTGGTTGTAGTCTTCTTGGGACACTCATTGGAATAGTGACCCTTCACTCCACACTCGAAACAAGTGATCTGGGACTTGTCCTTTGCAGCGACAGGCACAGCATTGCTGCCAGTTCTGGGTGCAGTGTTGTTGTTGTTATTATTCTTTCTCTTGGGAGGTGCACGGTTGAAGTTGTTGGCATTGCCAGAGTGGTGATTGTTGCCTCCGGACTTCATATTGCCTCCGCTACGGTTGGGGTAGCTTGGGCGAGACATTGGGGGTCGATTGTTCCTTGGTGCATATCCCGGTGAGGGGTTGGGACGGTACTTCTGGTGGCTTCTAGATCCAGATTGCTGCATCATACGACGCTTGCGGTTGTTGTTTGCCTAATTAATCTTCCCTTCCATTTGAATGGCAGAGTCGACTTAGCTCTTCGAGATCCTGGAAACGGATGTTAACGAGGACAGTCTGCATCTCATCATGCAGTCCGTTCAAGAATCTCTCCTTCTTGGCCTCCGTGTTGATCTCATCAGGTGCATATCTGGCAAGCGATAGGAATCTATCACGGTATTCCACCACAGTCATTCTGCCTTGCTTCAAGTCGCGAAATTCATCTCTCATCTTGTTGACTAGACCTTGCGGCACGTGGGTGTGGCCGAACTTGACTTTGAATGCTTCCCATGTCATTACTTGACCATGGTTCATATTACAGATACTAGTCCACCAAGCTCTTGCATCTCCCACCAGATAGTGGGTGGCGAAGAGAACTTTCTCGTTGTCATCAACTCCTGCGACTTCTAAGTTGTTTTCCATGGTCTGCAACCAGTCATTAGCATCTAATGGGTTTTTAGCTTGGTTAAAGATTGGGGGATTGGTGTTCTGAAAGTTCTTGAGTTTAGATCCATGGTGATCCTGGTTTCCATGTCCTTGGTTGTTTTGGGCCATCTGGGCTATCTGCTACAATGTTGCTAAATTGGCTTGGCGCTCTGCCCTGCTTTCTTCATGGTCTGCAACTAACATCTGCATAATCTGCAGCATTGGGTCTTGCGACGAGCTGCTCCCTCCTTGGTTTCCACGAGTCATCTGAAGATTGAGGTAGATACAGGGGTAAGAGGGAAAGTGCTAAGGTTCAGGGTTTTGGTTTCAAAGCTAAAACTTTGAGTTTGACTCGGGTTTTGCAACAAACTTCATTTCATTCATGCAAGTAAACACACGATACAACACACACCACAACAATCAAAGGAAAACAGATGGTTTGAAGAACCATTCTGCAAGCTACGATATAGTGGGACTGATACATCTCATGCTACGACAGTGTTCTGGTGCATCTACTCATTGTCGATGAAGTCGGAGTCCTCATCGTCAGTGTAGAAGTCCACAACATCCTCCTCTAGAAAGGCATCATCATTGCTGAGGTAAGAATCCATGTCTCCTTGGATGTCTTCACCCTCCTCTTCTTCCTCCTTTGCTACAAGCTGAGCTTCCTGCTCCTTGATAGTCTTCTCGAGGTCGGCCACCTTCTTGCGAAGACGGTCGATGGTGCGATCCTTCTTTCCACGTTGGCGGCGAAGAGACTGGCAATCCTGGACGAGCAGTGCGAAAGTCTGGGCCTTCTGGTCGGCAATGGCACGGTTCTGGTTGGCTAACTCTCTAGCATTGTCCTGTTCCTGTTGTCTGTCATGCAGCAAGAAGTCAAGATTCTCCACTTGCCGCCGCAACTCTAGGTGACTTGGCATCTCCATCGGCATTCCCATGAAGTCACATCTTGCATAGTGGGTAAACAGGTTCCTTGGGTTTTGTTAACGCTAAGGGCACATAGACGTGCGAGAGCTTCATGCATTGCCCTGGCTAATCCATCTAGCCAGTTGTTCTCTCTCACGGAGAACTGGATTCTCCCGGACGTTGGTGCTTCGATGCTTCCTCTAAGGTCAGCGGTGACTAGCCACTGTAAGTCTCCTCCTGGGGGTCCTGGAAGTTGAGCTCCAAGAAACTCCAGATGTGGGTGTCCCAGTAACTCTGACAGTGAATCTAGATCCCTCTCGAAGATTTGCTGACCTCCGTTCCCCAACTGGCAGAACTTGCTGAACTGAGTCTCCATTTACAAGAATTTAGGATGAGGAAATTAGTGAAGTGATCAAGTGTGTCAAATTTTAAGTAGTAATTGTAAGAATTTTGAGGAACATGGATTTTTGAGAAAGAATGAATTCCCAAAGATAAGAGAGGAAATAGTTTTTCATAAATACTCACTTTGGTTTTGAAACTAAGTTTTTGTTTGGACGTCCATTCTAACTAGGGTCTCCTATGGTCAAGATGGCTTTGATACCAACTTGTCAACACCCGGATTTTTAATCCCATATGCCTATTATGTCATTCATCGCAATCCTAGTATTACCATTTTTGCGAGACATAACATATTGGATATCACAGTATATCATCCATTACAAACCATACATAAGGTCTTACACAAATAAGGATCTCATGATCTAGTCTGAATACAACAAGCAGCGGAAATAAAAGATAAGCGTAGTGGTGGGGTCCATCTTCAGGGGCACATGCAATGCTGACGAAGGCAGATAGTCCTAGTTAGCATAGCCGTCCTGCTGGCCATCATCTTGGTAGTCTCCTTCATAGTCTGGCCATGGGAATAGCCAGGGACAAAAGCCATGAGTACTCTTTAAGTACTCGCAAACTACCACTAACAAGTAGTATAGTTCTAAATTAAAGTGCTAACTCTATGTTTAACTGTAAAGTTAAGTTTGAAACCTAAGCTCAGTTCAGAAGCAAAGAAAGATAAAATAGAGTTCTAGAATCACTTAAGTTGGGAAGCTAGTGTCATAGTCACAACTCTATTATGGTCAAGTCAAGATTTATCATTTATTTCCTAAGTTATTTTGAAAACATCTGACAACGAAACAGTATGGCCATTCCAACTGTCCATAACTCCAGACGCGGCTATTCGAATAGTTTAACACTCTGCAGAGGTGGTACACTTTCACCAAAAGATTCGATACATCTGGCAAGGATAACCCTGAATCATCATACTTAGTATGCAGATAATCAAACATAACCTTTCCTTTACACACCCTAGTATAAGCACCTCTCCTATCAGCATGGCCTCCCAACCATGACAATCTGTCATCTTGGGCACTGCATAGGTGGACAACATTGAGAGGTAGCCTCAGCTCAAATCTCTCCTGTGAGAGGACTAATACTAATGCATATAAACTTCCGGCTAAGCCTTACCCAATTCAGGTAAGGTGGTTGTACGATAAATTTGGAATGATATCGCATCCGAATCCAACCATCAGTTTTATAAAAGGGTTAAAGCTCATGCCTCAACATTTACACCATCATAAACCATTTGTGTTTCTCAACACATGTCAAAACATATGAATAGAATGACTCATCATTCTAAGGTTTTCATAATTCATTTTCACCATGTTTTCCCATCTAAAGTGACTCAAGTTTTTATCTACTATAAACCACTAAGTTAAGAGTGTTCACTAAGGTGGAAAAGATGGGATCAATCTCATGCCATAGAATGACGTCTAAAGGGTTCTATATAGGCCAAGTTTTATACTCTTTATGCTACCTTCTACACAAGTAAAGAACTTTGTGTAAAGTAAGGGAAGTAAAGCTTGGAAAAAATAATACTTGGGGTAAATAATAGTTAAAGTGGTATAACCAAAGCATGCATAAAACATCTTTGCTTGGGTTATCTAGATTGCAAGGGTTAGCTTGCATTGTCAATGGTGGCTTGCAAGTACAACTTGCAAGGGTTAACTTCGATAGTGCTAGCTTGCCTTGGTTGGTGTAGTGGTTGATGTTTTCTTCTTCTTGGTAGAACTCCCCCTCCTCGTAGATTTGGTTGATACTATCGTCTATAAATACATATGGAGTACACAATCACCAAAAAATACTTAACTAGTCTAATTAGCACTCTAAGGCATATAGTTGATGATCTATTATCATCACAAGCATCACAAGTTTTATTCAATAGTTTTATCCTTTTTATTTTAGAAAAGTAATTTCTACTCATTGACTAATTAACTAAGATTTAATGTCCACCACTTAAAATATGGGATCATGTGGACACCTGTCCTCACCACATATTCTAACATGTGGGAATGGGATTTAAGGGTTGGATCATAATTACTTTTGTTTAAGTTTATTATTTAAGGATTTAAAGTGACTAGAAATGCCTATATAGCATTCTTTTGGTACTAGTCCAAAGTCACAGCATGTAAACCTTAATATTATTACATATTCAGATAGATATAGTGAAATGTGATTTTTGAGAGTTGGAATCAACTCAAAATCTATCTTGGTTGATTTTATAAAAATGTTGCAAGGTACAAATGCTTCAATCTTATTATTTTTACTAGGAGAGATCTCTAACTCTGATTGAATTAAATCCAACTGGCTTGGGTAGATATTTTTGGTGTCTTTCCAACAAAATTGGAATCACTCCATTTGGATTTGTAAATCTCTCTGAATTGATTTTCAAACTAGGTGATAGAACTAGGTTTAAACTAAAAAGAAAAATCTTAATTCAAACTAAATGGGTCGCGCGGGAAAGCTAACGGGCCGGCCCAGTGACACTCCGCGGCGCGGGGCTCAGCTGACAGGGGATACACCGGTCAGCGGCTCATAACGCGCGAAGTGGTACGGGGAGATATGGGTTGTTGGATTAGAACGGGGATCAACGGCTGGGGATCGTCGTCGATGACGAACTGGTCGTCGGCAAACTCTAACCCTAGCGGCTCGGTGGGGGTGCTCAGGGGCATACCAGGGCTCCAGCAACGACGGCGAGGCGGGCAAACGGACTGGTAGACGACGGCGAGCTCAGGGACGGTCGAGGAAGCTCTAGGGGTGGTCGCAATCAGCCGCGCCCTTCTCCTCTAGAGGCGGCCTGCTCCGGTGCAATTCCGGTGAACTGATGCTCACCTTGCTCCGGCTAGAGGTGTGGGACGGTTAGTGAGGTGAGGGAAGGTGAGTGGTGTGCAGAATGAGGCTGGGGGTGCCCTCCTTTTATAGGCTCAATGACGGGACAGTGCGGCATGGCCAGGCGATGGTGGCGACATGGCTATGGGCTGCTAGCGGCATGGCTGTGAGCAGCAATCGATGCGCGGTCTCCTGGCGGTGCTCTAGGGCTTTAAGGCGGGCTTAGGGACGGTGGTATGCGGTCGGGCGGTGCTGGCGCTCTGAGTGGTATAGGCGGCGGTGTCCACGGCAAGCGGTGGCTGTGGTGCATTGGGTGGCGAACGGGCATGTCCGGTGTGCTCCCTAGGTCATGGCGAAGTGGTGGATGCGGGTTGCGGTCGAGGGGCGGCTTGTGCACGCGTGTCGGGCACTGTGCTCTGGCGCGTGCTCGGCCTGGTGCATACAGGCACTGCGCGATGCTTCCTCGGTGGTCCACGCTCTAGCTTGGCTTGGGGAGGGGACAGAGGGTGGCGGTGAGGTCCTGGCTAGCTCGTAGACAAGGTGAGAGAGAGGGGAACGGTCTGCTGCGGCGGTGACCAAGTTGGCCGGCGAGTTGGTGCTCGGCATGGCTTGGCCTTGCCACTAGGGGGTAGGGGATGGGTTGGTTAGGCCTTGGTTTGATCAAGAGGGGACAAAGGGATTAAATGGAGATCAAATGGGGGCAAAACCCTATACAAAACAGAGAGCTAGCTATTAGTGTTTGATTCTGCCTGCCATGTGTTTGATGAACTGGCCACAAGAACTTTCTTTATGAATTTTGAAAAGATTTTTGGTGGGTTTGCTAGTACTAAGCTTTAGACTCTGTGGGTGCTTGGGTTTTGAAAATTGAGCTTGTTTGAGTGGTTTTTGAAATAGTGGGATCTTCCCATATGAAATAGATTCAATTTTAAACTGCCATTTAAAATTAGTGTTTGAATGTTTTTAGCAGATCACAAAGTGGGCCTTGGTACATCATTATGTGTACTAGCAAGGGGTGCAAAGATCCACAATTGTTTCTGTTAGGTTTTGAGTTCTAGGAATAACCAAAGTAGGCATGGTAGTTAATTTGGCAAAAATGACCATTTGGTTCTTTGATTTGTTTTGATTTTTTTCTTTGGGATTTGTTTGGGAATGGTTTAGATGATGTTTATTTCACCTAAGAATCATTTTACAAGCAATGGATCACCGAACCATGGCAATTCAAATCAACTCCTAATTTAAATGCACACACACATGAATGCTTTAATAATTTTAATTGGAAAAGTTTTTGTTAACCCCAATTTTTGTGATTTGGATCTTAATAACCTTGGATTAAAGTTTTGGGATGTTTCAGAGACCAATATCCTTATTGTTGAGTTAATGGATATTACACATAGAGGTTAGAGACCATTAGAAAACCCCAAGGGGGAGAGCACACAATAAACACTAAAGTGTTGTTGTCTAACTTTCTGACTAAAGGCTGGAGAAGAATTACTAGGCCATGATTAGGTTAAGTCTTATTCTCATAAGGTTAGAAGAAATCATCATTATAAAGTATTTCCGACAGTATGTCCGGATAAATGATCGAAGTAGACATAACAACTTAAACCAGTGGACTAGTTTAAAAGGAAACAACTCATAAGATGTCCCTAAGAGTGAGGAGAGTATTCCAAAATAGACCACTGTAGTGTAACATGAAGACCTGATTGGAATGGACAAAATGTGTCCACCACCAATCCAAAGTAGGACTAGTAGAACATCATCCAATGGGATTATCATAAAAGGAACCGTGGGATAACTTAGAACTATAGTTGTATATTGTCGGATATGAAGAGGATTCAAGGAAAAAAGATTTGGATACGGGATACCCCAATTATTCCCAATTATGATCACAATGGAATTCAAGAAATGTTGTGATCAATACAATCTAATACCTCATTCTGAAATGTAAGAGAGTACTAACTTTGGGGACGAAGTTTATTTTAAGGAGGAGAGTCTGTAACACCCCAACATTAGAGCTTAGAAATAAGATGAGATGAGGTGTGTACATTGCATTCTTGCATAGAAAATCTGAATAATTTTCGCGCTTTTAAAGAAAACTTGTCAAAGTGATTGAAGCTTCTCTTAACTTGGTGGAACTGAAGTAGATCATCAAGTTGACTGTGATAAGTTTCAATATGACCTTTGCTAAAACCTTATCTTTGGGTAATATAATTTGATCTAAGGGTAGATCAAATGTAATAAAACTAAGTCACAACACACTACTTAATAAGGAGTAGTTGATCCTCTAGATATCATTACATGGTATTCCATACAACAACTCAAGGATGAATACTCAATATTCTAAAAATGATATCAAGGTATTACCTACAACAAACCCTGAATACCAAGTTAAGTATATAACTTAAGTAAATAAACCCCAAAATTAAACCTTGATATACTTGCTTGCCATAGTTATTCCTACCATGAGAATGATGGTAGTTTCTAAACACTAAGTCTTATTAGAAATAGAGTAGGAAAGGAATTCAAGCGAAGACCATTCATCACATATCCTTAATATGATATTAAGAGGTGACATTCCTATTAAACCAAGTCCTAGTGTCGATTGATCTTCAGTATAGAGGGATCAATCCTTGACCTAGAACTTAGTAACATGTTATATTAACCTTCCAAAGACCTTAAGTAAATTAATAAGAAGAAGGAACTAGTTATGGTAGAGCGTACCATCATCAATGGAATGAGATCCTTAGTGGTGATCAAACCATTTGATGTTAGAGGAGTTAATTCACTCATGAGTTAACTAGAAGAAGTATTTAAAACCAAGAGTTTAGATTGTAATTATGAAGCTATGAGAAAACTAGTAGTATTAGTACATCAAATAATAATATTGTTAAGACAAGTGGATATAAACTTGGAGTAAGATTGCTTAACAAGATAAGCCTGTAGAGAGACTAGTACAAGTCTACTACTTAGTTGATTATAGATCTTGATCAGACAATTAGAAGCCTAAGCTTTTCTTGATCAAAGGTTGGTGGTCAGTATTCTTAAGTGACTTGAGAATAGATGACCAGCTGATGCAGAAGAGTTGTGAGTATACCAAATTAGGCAAAACTGTAATAAGCTGAATCATCTAGCTTGATCCTGAGAAGTCAAGCTAGAGTATGATGAAGTATGTAATATGAGTTGTATGGAGTAGTTGGAGGCATAGTAGCTTAGCCAAGCTGATAAAAGAACAAACTTGTATTATGAGACGAGTACCATACCTATTCTAGAGGATTGATATCACATGTGATATAAAGAGAACTATAATCTTGCAAGCCTTGGAAGTAGTTGCAAGATGGATTTAAGGAAGTTAATAGATAGAGTTAGTAGTAGCTGCATTGGTGGATTTATCAAGGGTAGCTAAGAAATGGAAGTTATATAGATACTAGGAGAAGAATGAAGAATGAGTATTGTTGAATTGGCATGACCATGTCATCATATGATGATGGATATGGTGGAGTCAGATGATTGACTTATTCTAGAGAATGTGACCTTTGTGAATAAGTTAAGATAGATTTATAAAGTATATTTAGGAAATGAATTACTTATCTAAATATAAGCTTAGTGAGGTATTAAGGTAGGAGTGCTTGAGAAACCTCTAACCAACAATATATCAAACCATGACAAACCCATGTCTACTTCATTATTCTAAAACCCCAGGATCAAATTGATAGTGGAACCATTTCCTATTCCTAAGTAATCATTGGATATTATCTCTTGGACAAATGAAGATTCCAAGATATAATTAGAGAACCAGATGAATGTTCATGGATGAAAGCCTTGTCTACTTTGTTATCTTAAACCCTAATAAGAACTTAGTCTTAAATACCATCAAGGTCACATTAGGAAAGCAATCCCAATAGCTCACCCTCAGTTGAGTTATTATTTATGGTCACAAATCATGAAGGAAATATATCCTAGCTCTTAATCTTTACATATGTCCATAATTGAATATGAGTCTATTCAATATCTCCAAAACTCGGGATAAACACTTGTAAATGAATATCTCCATTGTTTTGGTATTGATTGCTATTTGTGCATAAGGTCTCAACCAAGATTGTTCTATGGTAGTTATAAACACCACAAACAAAGTCGAGTTTGAAGATGAGAAATCACCAAGTTTGGAGGATCATGAAATTTAAACCACCATATTATTCACCATAAAGAATAAGGACATTATAGTGGATATATATCAATTCTAAAGTGAGGCTAAATATGAATAGAATGTTATATATCATTCACCATTTTAAGACCTTACCATTATAATTATTAAGTTAAAATAGAATCATTCCTAAGTAATAAACTAAGCACCCTAAAACCATAATTCTTAATAAAACTATTTAATAAAAAAACCTCTTAACTAAATATAAATTATGAAAATGACAAAGAATATAATAGTTGAATAGTTGCAATAAACTCTACAATATTTTAATATCTTACAAAAGTTTAGGATAATTTAAATACTGAGAAAAACATATTTGAAAAGGCTTTTTATAAACAGCAAATGGAAATAGAATAAAGAAAAGCAAGAAGAAGTGCGTGCATAACAGGCCCACGGCCCATTCTCTAACCCAACGCCACGAGTAGCAGTAGTAAAAAACACTCACTTTGCTATGGCCCAACAACACTAGACCAGTTAGCTTCTTTCTCTCTCACTAACAGGTGGGACCATAGATGAACCGCGGGTTAATTCGTAGAAAGGTTAGGGGGTTTTCTACAAAAGCTGACGTCGTCGTCATCCCCACGCACACAGGCAGTTGTGTGTGCTCATCGATGTCGTCCGCTACCGTCAGCAAGAATCGACCGCCAAGATGCTCATCGCAGTCGCCGGGAGGGATAAGAACGCCACGGATTCCCTCTACCCATCCTCATCCCTTCACTCCCTTCCTCGCGCTCGTCTCTTCCTCTGTTCCCCTCAAGGGACAGAAACCCTAGCTCGAATTCTCGTGTCGCTCCGCCACTCTAGGTCTCCCCGTGCTCTGTTGATCACGCTTGCGCCTTCGTCTTCCCTCCCTGATCCTCCTAGCCGAATGAACCGAGTAGGGGAGTTTCCAATCGATGCCCATGACCACTTCTTCCCGAGCTCCGACCAAGCGCCCCCGAGACCATGCCGTCATCTCCTCCCTCCACTTCTTCATCTGAGGCCACTGTCACATCGAGGGTAAGCGTACGAGTCTTTCCGTGTCCTTGGCTCGCTTTCTCTTTCCCTACATCGTCGTAGACCACCAAGCACCGCCGCCAGTCATCACCGTTGTCGATACTCCGGTGACTATTAGAGAGCGGAACTGCCTTAGCTAGGTTTACCTTACTCCCCTCGTTTGAACGCATCTCTCCGTAGTGTCTATAGTGCCATAGATTGGCAGTGCCACCGTGCTCCGGCGGGATGACGTCTTCCTCCGGCGAGGTGACGCGAGCAAAGACCATCAGGTCGTTTTAACTCAGTCCATGCTCATGTGGCATGTGACGTGGCGGGAGCCTCACCAGTCAGTGACTCTAGGTAGAATAGAATTGGTATAAAAAGTCTACACCGCGTGTACTTTGTCATGCATATGTTAGCGATGATGCAATAAATGAATTATTAGTTATTTAAATAAATGCGAAAAATATATAAATCTTGTTAAATCAATATCTTCTGTTTTATAATTTGGAAAAATCTATATTATATATCAAAATGTTCAGAAAAATAAACTCTACAATATAAAACTATAATCATATTTTATTTTCCTACTCAAATAAAATAATAATAATTATTAGTAAATAATCTATTAGAGATAAATCTTAAATAAATATATTCTATTATTTAACATTCATAAAAATAAGTATAATATATCAAAATTCTTAGAAAAACAAAATATACATTTATAAACTTATTTTATGCATTTTTCTATCACTTAACTCATATTTGTTATTTATTAAATGTTTATAAAATGATAAAACTTATAAAAATCATATCCTATTATTTATAAATCATAAAAATATTTATAATATACCAAAATGATCACAAAAAATACAATTTATACTTTAAAAATATCATATTCCATAATTAAAGTCAAATAAAAGGTAAGGTCTAATAAATCTTATTTAAATCCTTTTCTTTTATTTTAACCTATTAAAATATGAAAACCTTTATTATTGCCTTTATTCTTATTTGTTTAAAGTCTAAAAGGGTATAACAAGTTTAATTGATATTAGTAACAAGTTAGAGTAAATCCAACCACTTTAAAATGTAATTCCTAAAGACACCATCTATAGTAGTTTGGTTTTATTCCTTAAAAAGATTTTATCCACTATAAAATCAACAAAAATAGTGTATTGCTGGTCTTGAGGATTCTCCTCATCCATAAAATCACCAAGCTATTATCCACTAAATCTTTTACTTGTTTGGGAATCCATTTAAAGATTAAACAAAGCTTCTAAGTAATCATTAACTCTAAATTAAGTAAGTGATTCCATTCTTATAGTTTCAGTAACATACCACCCCATAAGAGCAATAATACTTATCCTCTACCTTTATTAAACATTAAGAAGTGACCCACATATAATATAGTCTTTATTCAAAATATATAAGTAGCCACTACAAGTGGAATAGTTATTCAAATATGGTAATTGTTTTCTTCTTTAATACACATAACTGGTAACAAAACCTTAAGGTGTTAGCTTTAAGTTTAAATACTTTTACTTTGTGAACGTAACATTTTCCTCAAAAGTTATTCTTTTAAGAAACATTAAAAGTAATCCTTAAGCATATCTTTAAAGCCTTTAATTGATTAATAATCTTGCTTAAGAAATATTTTAGATACCATGACCCATTTGAGTGCTTTAATATTACATACTACTTGTTATTCTTACATATTTTTTCACGCACTCTCACAAGCCTTAACAAGAAGCACATGTGTGAAGCTAGTAGAAAAGTGCAACACTGTCCAAAGAACTCATAACAAACTCTAAACCCTAGATCAGATATGATTATTCTGGGGATTCGCGTTTATCAAACTACATTACATTACTTATGCATAATTGCATCTTGCTTCTTTAAACATTTGTCCTTACCGGACCAATGATACTATTTACAGAATTTGGAACTTCTATTGTCTTGAAGACCATGAGTGCATAATCTTGCAATCACAAAAGGCAAGTTCACACTTGCTCATGTCCTTTGATTATTTTCTATGCTTGTAACTCAACTGTTGTCATCACCTGCATTTCAAAAAGGTCGAAAACACTATTTTCATAATTAATTGGAAGTATTAGTTACTGATCTAGGGTGATCAGCTAATCTATTATAACTTGCAACGGAAACGCCATTGTACAGGAATGTATCATCTAGGACTTAACAAACAATGTCTCTAGTGATTCTAGCGCTGTATATTACACATTAACCATGAGATCTGGAATGGGACGGAGAAGTCAGCTAGATCTTCTTCCTTTCGCATGGACGGATGACCTTATCATGAGGATGTGAATTTCTCATGGAGAATCCAGCACATGGGTGGGACCCCTTAGTTCCCCGCGATACTGGTGTCTTGATTATCTATGAGGGGCTTCCAGAGGTATAGCTAGTCCTTTATGGGGCTTGCCAGGGGCACAACCGGCTCATAGAGTCTCCGGGTGCCTACCAGAGTTATAGCTTGTCCTATATGGGGCTTAACAAAGGTGGGGCATGTCCTGGAGGATCGTGTCTTCATGCGGGGGCGCGGAGAGGGGTAGTGATTGGCTTGGATCATCTACTGGGCCCCACATCACAGAATTGTGGACGGGAATAAGCTACCTGGTTGTGCAACAAGGATTTGATCTCTCATGGGTAAAGCAACACACCTCTGCAGAGCTTAAGAACTGTGACATGTTACTCCCTGTTCCGGGAAGGATCTACGAACGTGGTAGGAAAGGAACCCCACGAAGGTTCTGGTCAACCTGTGAAGGTTGTCGGACATAGTTTTCAGAATAAAAGAAACCTGTGAAGAAATGTTATGAAAATCTGCATTTCCAATGACCTTTGGTATGTGGCTGTAGAGATAGTGCATCATACACTCATTTTTAGTGAACTTGCTGAGTCCACTTGTACTCAACCATAACTTCTTAACCCTTTCTAGATTCTGAAGCCTCAACAACTCATCACCTAAAGTTCAAGTTCTTCAATGAAGTCAATGGAGTCAACATATATATCAGCCGAAGTGAAGACGAAGCTCCTGATTTGATAGGAGTAGATACTCTACCCATAAAACCTACTTCTGTAGAGCATTGCATTAGTAACAATTTCAAGACAGATAGTTTAGATGTTAGTCTTTTTAGCCAGATAGGTCCGAGTTATTATTTCTGGTTCTTCTTTGTAAGAAGTTTTTATCTCTCTCTTTAACTTAGAGTGTTCTCTGGATCTTGTGTAAAGAGTCGACTTGTAATCTATAGTCATGTCTTGGACCTGCTGTGTTTCTGTTGTACTACTCTGAGGGATGTAATACTAGTGAACGGTGTTTCATTGGTGTTATGTCAATGACTATACTATAATACATCATGCAGTGGTATGTTGGGTCACCGAAGTGGCTCATGTGTTCTTTATCCCGAAGGGCATTGTTGTGTAGTAGAAGGCGCTTAAGGGCACGATGAAGGCCGGTTTTCTTGGTCCTCTTCCTTCATTCAAATCTGGTGATAGCATGTGTAGGCATCGAGGAAATATAGGCGCTTGCATCCCACGGTGGAGTCAATTATTTGGTCGATCTGTGGTAATGGGAAGTGATCTTTGGGGCAATGTTTGTTCAAGGAGGTGAATTCCACCCACATCCACAGGATATCCATGTCCTTTTTAGGAACAAGCATAGGGTTTGCTACCCAGGTGCTCTCCTTGATTTCTCGTATGAAGTTGGCGTCGAGGAGTCTGTTGACTTCCATACCGACCGCTTTTTCCCTTGGTTCTGACAGTCGATGTATCGACTGCTTCACTGGTCTAGCTTCGGGATTCACGTTGAGTGAATGCTCGGTGAATTCCCTGGGAACTCCTGGCATGTCTGCTAGACACCAGACGAAGATCTCCCAACACTCACGGAGAAATTCGACGAGCGCGAGTTCCTATGCGGAACTCAAGTTGTTGGCAATAAGGGCCATCTTGGTCGGATCCGTCGGGTGGACCTGGACCGCCTTGGTGTGTAACGACGAGTCGAAGGAATGGTCAGGTGAGTTTGGCTTACTCGGAGTGGGTAGACTGTTGTATGTCGACTCCTTCAGCCTCGCCAATTCTTCCTGAATGCCAAAAGACTGGGAAATTCTGTTGAATTCACTATCGTAGTTGTCTGACCTCTTGAAGCTTCCGTTGATGGTAATAATGCCGTTAGGGCCCGAGATCTTCATATGTAGGTAGGCTTAGTGTAGCATCGCCATGAACCTCGTGAACGCGACATGTCTGAAGATACAATGGTACTGAGATGGCCACTCGAACACTTTAAATTCGAGGCGCTCTCACCGGAAGTTCGTCGGCGTGCCGAAGATGACGTCTAGGCTGATTTTGCCCAAGGGGTACACGCCCTTCCCTGTGACGATGTCGTGGCATGTCGTGTCGGAGGTTTCCAGGCACAGAAGGGGGATCCGCATGGCATGCAAGGTGCTGGCAAACATGAGGTTGATGCCGCTGCCGCCATCCATGATGACGCGACTCATCTCGAAGCCCCTGATTTGTCCTTTGAGCACCAAAGGAGAGTGTCCTGGACGAGGCACTTGGCGCGGGTGATCGCGCTTGTGGAAGGTGATGCAGGACTCGCCCCCACTGAGGTACACAGTAGTTGAGGGTGGAGGGTGAACCGCCAGATTGATTTGGCGAGTGATTGATTTTTGCACTCGATTGGATGGGCGTCCATTTTGGATCATTCCCATATTCTCTAGTGCTCATGGGTATTGTTCACCTCCATTGTTCTAGGCTGGTGTAGCCATAGGTGGTGGCGTTCCGGGTGGTGGTGGCAGTTCTCCCTGAGCCACAACACCTAGGGAATGTCCGTAGCCCTGATTTATCGTGTCGCGATTCATCTGGGCAAGGCCTTCGTGGAGCTTGAGGAACTCACAATAGTCCTTTAGAAGTTGGCTAGACTTCTTCTTGTCGTTGTGTTTGTTGATGTAGAAGTGTACATTGCAAGGTCTAGACAGTTTGTCCTAGATCGACGTTCCAGGAACTTCATCGCGGGTACAGCATTGCCATACCTGCATGGTTTTCCCGCTGTCGCGGTATCCACCATTGTTGTATATCCTGCTGTGGTTACCGTCGTCGTGTCTGTCAGCGTAGCCGTCCGTGACCATATCAACCTCTTCGCGATCTTCGTAACCATGCATTTGACATTTTCCTCGATGGCCGCGCCTGTGGCCGAGGTCGTCGTCATCGTCTGAGTGGACACGGTTATTTTTCACCGAGTCCTCTCCATCAGCCCACCTGTTTGCGATCTCTATTAGCTGTTCAATTGTTTTGGGCTTCGAGCGGCCCATCTCTTCCCTAAGCTCTCTACGGCATACACCACCATTGAACGCGTCGATTCCGCAGTCCTCAGAGATGTCCTCTGCGGAGTTTTTAATGATGGACCACCTCTAGATGTAGGAGCGCAATGACTCGCCTGGCTTTTGATAGCAGCCCTTTAGCTCATTGATTGATGTGGGCCTTTTGTAAGTTCCCTTGAAATTTCACATGAAGCTGTATACTAGCTCTTCCTAGCTGTGAATGGATCTGCGGGGGAGGTTATTGAGCCACGCAAGAGCGGCGCCCTGCAGCTGCAGTTGGAGGCACTGTATGGTTGTGCTTTGGCTCCCGCCATGCAATTTGACGGAGGAGATGTGGCCCTCCAACCATATCTTCTGGTCCGAGAGGCCATCAAACTTTGGGTTCTGTGATGGGAGTTTGAACCCCATCGGCATTCGTGTTTTCCATATAGCTCTGCTGAAGCAGCCAGCGCCGCAGAGCTCTGTTCCTTCGTCCTTTGAGTCCGTCGAGCGGGCGCGTCTTGCGTGCATCTTGTCTACTTTGCGTTGTGTGATGTCATCATGTGCATCATAGTCGCGATCATGCCGACGTGAGCGGTGTCGCCGCGATAGGTCGTGCTCATCATCGCTGGAGGAGAGTGAGTGGTACTTGACTGGAGCCTTGCTTTTCTTTGGCTCCGGCATCAGATCCTTGGTGAGTGTGGCTTCGACTAGTCCTAGTCCAGCGATCATAGATCGGTGCATGGCGGATCGTGGATCCCCAGCTGGTGGATGGTTATTGAGTAGGTATATGGTGGCTGCTGCCACTGCCGCATGTGGTGTCTTTGGGAGCACGTTCCCTGCGAGTCCACCATCATAGACGAGAAGTTGAGGACTCGAGTGGTCTCTTCCCACTCCTTGTCGGTGAGGTGAGCCAGTCGAGACCGCATTTTAGCAGCTACATAGTCGTTGCCCTTGGAAGAGGAACTCCGATAGAAGAGAGCATAACTCGTCGGAGGTTCGATTCATCCGCCCTCCTTTTACGCTCTTCAAGTTGAGTGCTCACTTGTTGCTGGCGCCTGAACTCCTCCATGAGCAGCCAGTGGTAACCCATCAACATTTGCTGCGGTGAGTTTGAAGGCAAGGGGTTGCCATGTAGGACCTCCCTGCATCGTGCCCACTCGGCGTCGTTGATCTCAATCAGCTGCCGTTTGTTGGCGCGTTCACCCGCAGGGAGATGCGGCTGATGGTATTCTTGGACGGTCCAGACGACATGGGGTTGGTTTGTTGGTCTATAGTTGGTGGGTCCGCCATTGGCGTTTTCCCTTGCGGTACCTCCATCACCGGTGTTGATAACAACGCACATGTAGTGGCTGGGGAAGTTGTTGCTTCCGCAGCTCTCAGATCCGAAGCCATAGACTCCATCTTCTGACGCCAGATCACCCAGATCGGACTCACAAATACTGTTGCCATCCATATTCTCGACGCGTTGCGTTCGCTCAGGGTGTCGATCGGTAGTGGGAACCACGACGCAGGAGCAATCGCAGGGATCTTCGGCTGATCAGGGAGGTGAAGCGTGTCGAGCCGACTAACCTAGAAGCATAGGATTCCGATTCCTAGGCCAATCCCATCGCCCATGGACTTGAAATCCGGGCGATCACCGGCACATGGGCAGTGAAGTCGAGGGCACCAAAGAGGAGGCGAGTCTCTGTTGCAGTAGAGTCATAGATCACAGTTGATGGGGCCGAGGAAGCTGCAACATCAGCACTCCCGTTTCCCACAGACGGCGCCAATTGACAAGGGGTTAACTCATCAATACCCATCGTTGATGGACATAGGTTCGAGGAAGTGGGGAGCACTGGAGGCATCGATCGGCTAGAAAACAAGCACACGGGTGACACGAGGTTTTACCCAGGTTCAGGCCTCGTAGAGGACCCTACTCCTGCTTGTCTGCTCTTGATTACAAGGGAGTTAAAAAGTTACAAGGGTGGACAAATGCAATCTGGCAAGGTGTATGCGGGGGTGTGTGTATTGGTCCTCCTCGCCGCCCCCTCCTAGCCTTTATATAGAGGCTAGGTCTCGGGATAGCCGGTCAAGTCGGTTACAAGTTAGGGTTTCCCTTTCAAGTTTCTATCTACACTTTTTCGTGTCATCCAAGAAGTCGAACTCCAATGGGCCACCCGAATCTTTGCTAGGCTTCGATTGCACCATGAACTCCTTCTTGGGCCGAACCGTATATGATAATCTCAGGTACCTATAAGGTATACCCACATCACTAGTATTTTCATCTAACACCAAAAAGGGGATATTGAAAGAACATTTCATGATCTATATTATTTTGGGTGTTAGATAACAACGCCAAGGATTATTTAATTATGTGTTTAGTGCTGTAGATTATTTCCCCCCATATGCAGCTAAACAGAGTTTTGCGGGGTGGACTATCCGCCCCTATCAAGGGCCGAATTATCCGCCCTTTCCCAATCACCAAGCATGGGCTAGATGCGTCAAGTAGTATAGGGGCGGATTTCCCACGGATTGTCCGGCCAGGGCCATAGTTTTTTCCCGGGCTGGATAATCCACCCCCAGGGCAAGTTTTCCGCCAGATTATCCAACTAGGTCCAGACTTTGTGCCCCGTCCGAATAATTCGCCCCTTCACGGGGCTGGATAATCCCCCCCCCAAAGGATTATTACGAAGGGTTCCAAGGCACGTCATGTGGTATAGGGGAAGATTTTTCCCTGGTTTATCTAGGCCAGATGTTTTGGTCTGGCCGAATTATCCGGCCCTTGATTTCTCCAACAGCAGCTTTTTGGACGGGGTATTTATAACCCATCAAATCTTAATTTCAGATCTCTTGGATCCCACGAAAAGTATTGTACTGTTCATATCGATTCAAGCGAGATCCTCACCTTCAACCACTCAAAGTCTCCGGGCTTTGGGTAATCGAAGGAGGGGGCTTAGATCTTCATTGACACAAATCCAGATCTTCATTTCCCCTCCATTCACTTGGGAGACTCTTGATCTAGAGCTTCTCAAGAATATCTAGATCTTGGTTATGTTTATTGATAAAACAAATCTTGTGGTAGCTTGTTGTCATCTCGGGAGCCTCCAATTCAGTTGTGCATGTGTGCCCCAGTTGTGGGGCCCCCGATTTAATCCTCCGAGAATCTCTGTTATGCATACACCATGATCCCATGATCAGTTAGTTGTGGCACATAACCGACAAGTATCAAAGTAAACATCCATTACTTAAAGCGGATACATGTCATACCTTACATGCCGTTATGGCTACATTAGGCATCATCAGCAAAAATTTATTGAAGCGTAGAGCCCGAGCCATGCCTTAACCGATAGGTAACTGACTGGGAGAATGTCCTATCTCGAATAGTCGTCATCGTCACCTTCTTCTCGAGATCTAACCAAGTGAATAGTCAGGGGAAATGCTAGTGAGTACTTTGAATGTACTCGCAAACCACCTTCAGAGAAAAATAATAACAAGAGGATATGCAATATGGCTGTGGTAGTAGGAGGGCTCCATGAGAGGTTCTTTTCTCAAATATTTTATCTTGTAGATATAGCATCTACATATGTTTGTTGAAATTTTTTGTAAAACATTTTGGAAACCCATTTGAAAAGAAATGGGGAGCACATGGACTGGGAGCACATGGACTGGGTCACCCATTTGTTTCTTCCTTCCGGTCATCCTATGACGAACCTCCTTTCCTTCCTTTCCAACCAACCCATGGCCAAATCATTTCAAAAGACTTTGGTTTTCCGAAGTCCTTTTTGAAATCAAAACCAACACTGCTCTAAATTAGTTTGTCCAACCCGTCCATAATCGCAGACACGACTATTCGAATAGATTTACACTCTTCAGAGGTTGTACACTTTACCCACACCATCTGGTTACCCTGCCCTAATCACCTACGGATCGTGGGTCGAATAACCTATCAAGACTCTCTGGATGCCACTCTAGTATAGGCCCTACCCTATGAGTTGTTCCCCTCAACATCAGTACATCCAGGCAAAGGACCAACCAGAGCGCATTTCGACTCCTCGAGAGTGGGCACTTTCAATGAGAGGCTCATAGTATCGACTGGTCGCTCACATGGGCGATCCTACTTCCTCCAGGTGACTGTCTAACAGTTCACCCTTTTGTAAAGGAAGCCTTGAATTAGAGGGATATGATCCCTTATAAGAAGTTATGAGAATTCCCACACCATAGTAGCAAACTTCAAGTCTAGCCATGTCCCATTCCAGAGTAATGTGGTTGCACAGGTTAAGTTGTTATATCTAAAGCTACAAAGAAACAGGTGCGTTTTCGAAAATGTTTTCCTCCTCTTTCCTTTGTAAAACAAAACCCTTTTTCTTTTCTCAAACTTCTCTTGGTAGGTCAAACCTCACCAAGGTTTTATCATAAATCATTTTGTAAACTTTTTCGGGGTCTTCCCATCCTCGAGTTTTGCTTCGGCTAAAACGGGGTCTCCAAAGGGGTATGGTGGTATACACCAACTATCATACTAGGGACAAGTTGGTGTCATCAAGGGGGTTGGACTTAATAGTACAAAAGTGTAGTGGTTTGGAGGATTCAAGCCACTAGCAGGTATAGATCATCATATAATAAAACAATGAAGTTTTCATAAAACAATAGGTAAAACATGCATAAGTAAAACAGTAGGACAAGGCTTATGAGCAAGAAGGTGGTTTGCCTAATAACGGCAGTATGGCAATATGTCCCTGGACTTCTTAGAATACCATAATAACCATCTTCTTCGGGTCTTCGATATAATCGCAACTATCGTCGTCAAAGGGAATACATGCAAGCAAGCAATTGATACAATCAACAGAAGGCATACAAGCATAAATACAATATAGAAAGCAAACATACAACACATTACTAGAATCAGTATGTTTTGATAATTTGAGATCATAGCATTTGGAATTACTTTAATTTTCTTTGTGGACCTTTTTTATGATTTATTTGCCACAACCACTTAATGAGGGGGTTTGGAACTAAGACTTGGGTATGTATGATGCCAATGTACAAAAATGATATCAACAGATAGGTATCACAAAAATAAGGTCAACAAAAGTGGTTTCACTATTTTATCAATTTTGTTTATTTAGGTATGAATTTTCAAGTGAAATAAACCCTAGTTTAGGTGAATAAATCATCAGAAAAGATCTGGATCTCAATTAATTTTGTACTCAGATGATTTTGTATATATTTGAGTTTGTGATTTTTGCGAGTTTGAATCACCTCAAAATAATTACCAGAATGCCCTTGGGAAATTCCCAAAGTCAGCTCTGTAGACAATTTGTCTTTTTCACTATATTTATGCTACAACAGTAGTTGATATGAAACCAAATGTATTAGATAGGTACGTCCAATACCTTTCTATAGAATTTGGATTCATCATTAGGTGTTGTAAAACACGTGTAGTGATTTATTTACTGAATTAGCCCTAGGCAGAGAGGTTTAATTCACCAAAATTAATTAATGGGTCACTAAATTTTGAACTCTTGGTATTTGGTGGGTAGAGGTCCATTCAATTCATTGTTTGGCCTAGGGAAATTTGGAAAGTCATAAATGAATTGTTTTTGTTAACTAGAGCTCCTATTGGCATGAGACCAGTGCTATTTAATAGGTATTTCAAGAAGCTCCCAGAGGAAGTTGGAATCACTCAATTTGGATTTATGAAACTTGAGGAGTGATTTATTGATTGTAAAAGTTACACTGTAGTAGATTTATTCTCAGAAAATAATGATAATTATCTTGGGCCCGGGGCTTGGTTTTCCTGTTAGACGAAATATTAGGGAACATATAAAAAATAGATTTAGGCAAAATATTTTCTTTTCCCATTTTATCTTGAATAAATCCTACCAAGAATTCTGGCAGATCTGCTAAAAAGCTATAATAGTAGAAAGGATGATGGGCCAGATCTTGGTGGCGTGGGCCGACCGCGCCGGACCGGCCTAGTTAGGAAGCACCACGGGCGGGAGCACCGCATTCAAGTCCCTGAGGGAGGGGCCCTCCCATTAGCTACATGGTTTGTCCAAGGGGTAAGCGGGTGCCTCGCTCGTTGGATTAAGTGGATATGAATGGCCATCGTTCATCTTCCTCCCTTGGTGGCGTGTGACACCGGGAAACCCTAGGAGGGGCAGTGAGAGGCAAGGGAGCTCACCGGAGGCCTTGTCGACGGCGGAAGGGGCACGAAGAGGTGCGGTTCACCATGGCGAGTCTGGGGATGGGCAGAAGAGGTAGGTTCCATGGCGGGAGTTGGCTGGCGCGAAGACGACCTTGCGACCTCATTGGAGCTCGTTGGTGGCCATTGCTTCAGCGTTCCTTACAGTACGAAAAGGGCGTATTAGATAGATATGGAGGAACATGCATGGTGGAACTGAGCAAGGAGAGGGTCGGAGTTGAGAGTAGAATGACCTGCAAGCTTTCATTACCGTGGGGATGTTCTCCTTCCGGGCTACAAAGAGGGAGAGGATCCTTGGGCTCTTGGGGGAGGGGAGGAGTAAGGTAGGGGAGTGCTATGGCGGTTGAGGTTGTGTTCAGGTGCCCTGGTTTCGCAGCACATCAGCCTTTCCTTGCATTCTCGAGAGGAGGTTTCTCTCCTTCTTTCTTGGTGAGGGGAGGGCATAGGGAGAGAGAGAGAGAGGAGCCCGTGGAGTGGTGCTCTGATGGCCAGAGATTGAAATAAGGGGGCAACGGCGGGGTGGAAGGCCTCTGGGATATTTAACATGGAGAACATGGTGTATGGTTCACGAATCTTATCCATGGTTAGGGCTTGTCCATGGATTTCCTATTGGGTAATGTGGGGACTCTGATGTTGTTCCTAGGGGCATAGGGGAAGGATGTAGTAGCTGTAGGGGGAGTAACGAATATTGGAAGGCAAGGCAAGAACATAGGGTCAAGTTCTAGTGCCCAAGTGCTAGAGGACAAGCTGCTATAGGATATTTCTACAGTGCACTTCGACCAGAGATGAGCTAGGATGCTTTGGTGTTCAAAGATGAGGGTCGATGGGTAATTGATGGGGGAAATGGGTTAGGGTTTTGTTTAAACTCCCATTTGTCCTAAAGAGTGATCATGAATACGTCCTTAGTTTTTGATCTTGGAAGGAGGAGTATAGGTCAAGGTGCATCATAAAGAAATATTTGGGATTTATTTGATCAATTTAGATCATATTTATATCAATTATTCAAATAGTGCTGAAATAGTTTTCTTGATTTTATTTGATATTTTTGAATTGGGAAGGTTGTTTTTTTGGTTTGAGATTCTCCTAGACATAAATTCAAACATTGGAGGATCTTCTAAGAATTTATTGAGGCATAAAAGTATTTAAAGTAATTATTTCCTTATTTCTGCCCTTTAAGAGAATAGGCAAAAAGAATTATTGAACTCTTCAAAAATATTTATTATTTAAGTGGTAGGATGGTGTATGATATATAAGCCTCAGATGTGCTTAAAGTTGGACAAGTGTATTGGAGAAATAGAAACTTTTCTTTATAGATTAAGTTTTGGGTTTTTTGTCAAACCAAGGAATTAAATTATTTTTGGGCCAAAATAATCATTGGAAGACTTTGGTAAATTTTTATATCTCCGTTAGATTATGTACACAAGGTGTATCCATCATTTGAAACCTTGGTTTATGGCAATCCAACTTGATTTTGGGATGGGGGCATGGAATAGATGATCTTGGGCAAAGTTAATATAATACCATCAAAACCTTGTTGGATCTGGGAGATCAGAGTTCACCATGAGTCATGGGCTATATGGATGGATAGACCATGTGAGGTAGATCACCAAGGTATAGAGGTTTGAGGTTGATCATGATTGACCTCTCCGAGAATTTATGCTAAGAATTGAATAAAATAAGGGTGCCAAAATAGATTATCAACTAGCCTTCGAAAGAATGTGGGTTTTAGAAGCACAAAGATCCAATTGGAACAAGTGAAGTAGGGATTTATATAACTTTATGAGTAGAACACAATCATGAAAGGAGTTGGTCCAAAGAAGGTAGTATGGAGAAGTGGGCTTCTGCCAAAGTAGGCTAGTTGATAAGATTTGTAGGATTTATTATTTTCTTGCCTGCAAAACCATCAAGAACAAGTGGGTTGGATGATGATATATTCAAGGGAAAGAGTGGGATTTGGTAATCCTTATGATGGTCTACAATATGTTTCAAGTGCATTACGAAAAATGCAGAAGGATTGGAAATGCGGGAGAATCAAAGATGGCCTCTTAATAACATTTCCAGACTTAAGTCATATTTTGGCAGATTTAGGGTTTTTGACTAGAATACAAGTGTTAGTGTTTTTCCTTGGTTGTAAGGTCCCAAAGCATCATCAAAGGGATGATGTTGAAGTGTATATTGGGCAGAGAGTATCCAATCTTAGAGTTGGTCTTCCTTGACTTAGAAACTTCTAGAAGAAGATAATCTCAGAAGTGATCTAGTTAAGGGTTTTAGAAAATCACCTAGTGGCTATAGATCAGATCCAGCTTGATTAATTGCTTTGGGTTGATACTCTTGGATTTGCTAGATTCTATAATATGGGCTCATAGGGTAGCTCATACTACTTCTAAGCAAACAAGTCAGGCAGCAGATCAAGGAAACTCATCTTACAAACAAAACAAATCTACTACCATGGGTACCTCTAGGCCTATCTTGAGGTAAGGATGGGTATTTGATGACCCACAAGTATAGGGGGTGTATCGCAGTATTTTCGAGGGAAGTGAAACCCAATTTATTGATTCGACACAAGGGGATCCAAAGAATATTTATAAGCCTTAACAGCCGAATTGTCAAGTCAGCTGCACCTGGAAACAATCTTGCTCATAGCAGTTTATCAGTAGCAACAATTTTGTAGTAGGAATAGTAAAGTAGCAGCAGTAGTAAAGTAAAGACAGCAGTAACAATAGCAGTAAACAGTAGGATTCGAGTGTGGTAGGCATAGGGATGGATGGACGGGCATTGCATGGACAAGACAATTCACATAGTAATCAGAACAAAGGGCAATTGCAGATAAATAATATAAAGGATCCAAGTACTAGATTATCCTAGGCATGTGTTCCATATATAGTCATACGTACTCGCAATGAGAACTTGCACAACATCTTTTGCCCTGCCAGCCCGTTTACAGCGGGGCCTCGAGGGAACTACCAACAATTAAGGTGCTCCTTTTAATAGAGCACCGGAGCAAAGCGTTAACACTCCGTGAACACATGTGATCCTCACATCAAAACCATTCCCTCCGGTTATCCCGATTTCTGTCATTTCGGGGCCATTGGTTCCGAACAACAACGTGTGTAAACAACTTGCAGGTAAGACCAAAAACAATACTATCATAATTAATCAATAACATGTTCAGATCTGAAATCATGGCACGCGGGCCCTAGTGACAAGCATTAAGCATAACAAGTTGCAACAAAGTCAAAAAGCACTAATAAAAGATACTAGGCACAATGCCCTAACAATCTGATGTCATTACATGAACGATCTCATCCAATCCCTACCATCCCCATACCCTACAGCGGGGGATTACTCACTCATAGATGGGGGAAACATGGATGGTCGATGGAGAAGCGATGGTGATGATGATGGCGATGATCTCCTCCAATTCCCTGCCCTGGCAGGGTGCCAGAACGGAGTTTATGGTGCTATTTTGTGGAATATGGTGGTGGCGGCGGCGCGGAACTCCTTCTAGAAAACATCGACCCCCCTGAGTTTTTAGGTCAGAAGGCATCTTATAGGCGAAGAGGGAGACCTAGGGGGTGTCTGGGACGGCCAGAACACCCCCTAGCGCGGCCAGGCCCAGCCCGGGTGGCCAGGTGGTGTGGCTCGGCCCCAGCCCCTCTCCGTCTCGTATTCTGGCTCCAGGTGTCCGTCGGTAAAATAATGACTTTGGCTTTTGTCCCGTTCAATTCCGAGAATATTCATTTTCTGACTTTCCTGGAACCAAAAACAGTAGAAAACAGGCAGCTGGCACCGTTGCTCTTGTTAATAGGTTAGTCCAAGAAATCATATGAAAAGTACTCCAAAGTATGGACAAAGCATAAGAAAGTAGATAAAACCAAGCATGGAACATCAAAAATTATGGATACGTTTGCAACCTATCAGTATTTTTAGAAGATTGTATTTTGAAGTAGATGAGAGTCCCTTGGTATTTCGACCAAAAGTAGATTTTAAAAGCTTCATAAAAGGTTTTGGAAAACCTAGGGGTGAGAGTAGTTGAAGGTAAATTATAGGGAGATTATATCATATAGATCTCCATAGTTTTGTAAATAGAAGCTACTAAAATAGTTAGGATGGCAAAGGCATCTTGACTCGGGTTTTGAAATGCTAGAACATTTGAAAATAGGTAAAATGAGCCAATATAGTTTTCTTAAATAGATTTTGTCAACTTATGGTGGGATAAGTAGTATATCATATGCTATACATCCAGATGCATAAGCACAAACATACAACAAGAAAACATTGCAACACTTAACAAGAAAAAGTTTTTGTTCCCCCTGATTTTTGCATTCTGGACCATTAATTATGGTTGCTGAAATTGGGATGTTACACCGGTAGTGTTGTAAAGGCACCGGTTCCCGTCTAGAAGGATACCAAATATTGGAAGGTGGATCAGGCCTCTCGTGGCGAGATCCATCAGAGAACCCGGTGAGTTATTTTGTGGCGTGGTGGTCTTAGTCCCGCCCACTCCTCCAATGCATATGCACTTCCCTTAACAAGGAAGGAACTACGGTAAAACAAATAATGTGTCTCCACGTGCACCACTATGATAACGTTGTTGCTCTCTTTGCATTTACTCGCTTAGTACTAGGTTGGTATATAGGGAAATTCATCTTAGTTGCATATCTAGAGAATTTACCTTTGTGTCAAGCCTAAAATTGAAAAAGAGTTAAAATTTGGAGTAGCATCTATTCACCCCCCCCCCCCCCCCGCCGCTCTAGGTGCCCATACGATCCAATTCAAAAGGTCGTGACGATCGGGAATGAAATAGTGAATATGGATCATGTAATCACTAAAACAATCTTTGGGATGACATTTTTAGTCAGAGCTCATGTAATAATTTGATTATAAAACCTGAATGCATGTTATGAACTTAGTATTATGTATTTACAAATGTCCTTATAGATCATCGAAATCAAACCTATGAATTTCGATTATGGAATTTTTTTGAGAGATTGGGATCTTGAGTTAGATGGGTCCAACTTCATAGACTGGTATTTGCGCTTAATAAAACTCCTCACCATAAATGACGTACTCTGCACAGTATCAGAACCACTAGGATATGATCCCAATGATAGTGCAACTGAGGAAGGTAAGGATTAGTTTTGCGCTCGTCATGACTTGTTCACGTTCGTCTGTTACACCATGCGATGGGCGATGGTACCTGACCTGTGAGTGAGGTTTCCATAAATCATGCCATATGATATGATCGATGGAATGAACGCAATGTTCATAGAGCAAGTCAAGCTTTTGAAGTTTGAGCTATTGAATAAGATTCTTTCATAGAAGATGGAAGAAAACATGTTCTAGATTAGTCACTTGGAGATCATGCATAGGCATTATGTATGCCTTGTGTATGAGGTTTGACTACGGGATGATGGATGACCAATTTTCGATAGATGGTGTGTTGTGCTCGCTTCCCCCAGCTACAAAGAGGTCGTCCGAGGCTATGTGATGAAAGGGGACCCACTCACCTTTCATCAGTTCATGCAGTAGTTGAGAACTGTCAAGGTAAAACCTATCGTAGGAGAGAAAGTCGATGGGGCAGGTATATATGATATACAGTTTATAAATGTGTTTCTGACAAAACACTTGTTGTAGTTTCATCAAGTATACATATACTTGTTCTTGTTTTATGAAAACAGGGCCATTTGCCTAAGCGTCGTGTGGAGGAGACGAGGATACCTGGCATGCAAGATGTTGATTGCCACCGACACTTCTCCTTCTACATTTATCGCCTAGATTTGTTATAATTTGAACAATTTTTGTAATTTATTTGAGTGTGTGAACTTATTAGTGTGTCTTGCATCTCATGAGATAGTTATTCATAATGAGTCTGTGAAAACAAGTGTTCTATTATTATGAATGATTTCTATTATGGTCACATTTTTTGATTATGAATACGTTATTCTTATTATAATCCTGATGATAATGGTTTATGCATTTATAACATTAAATGATAAAAGATATCCAAACATAATTGTGAAATGACACTGTAGTTTGAAGTCAAAATTGTATTGTGTACATTCATGTTCATGAAAACATGAAGTCATGAGATGTTCAATCTTTTTGACACTCATAGTACCATGCCCCTTATGCAAAGATGACTAAAAATAGAATATGTTCTGATAAAATAGAATGCATATTAAATTGTTAAATAATGTACATAGTGATGTATTATTCATCAATACAAGTGGATATCACTATTCCCTAATTGTAGATTTGAGTAAGTAAAATTATTTACTAAATGAAGCATGAGCCTGAAACCATTTGAAATTTTCAAATACTTTCAGAACGAAAGATGGATATGAAATTGACTAAAGAATAAAAGTCTCAATGATTCAATCAAAATGACTAGTATTTTGAGTTAATATTTTAGCATATACAAGACTTGTGAAAGTTATTTCACAAATTGCGATGATTAACTATATATCAAATCGTATTGATATGGTCTAAGCATCATAATCATGGTGTATTAGATACATATGGTTTAAAATAATCTCTAAATGGGTTATCATAGAAGAGTTAGAGCTATAAGTAAAGAGTAAGCAAACACTTGTAAATAAAGGGAATCATCTAGATTTGTGGAAACAATACCATAAGAGTGTTCGAGTTTCTAGAGACTTTGATCAAGTCATTATGAACAAACCTTTGTAGAAGTATTCATAGGCAACTATGAATGTGTTTTCCTACAAAATACAAACTTGTGGTTGTTCAGTGCATTATTATCAAGAAAGTTTCTCGATAATAAGGTTGATGGAAGAAAGTAAAATTTCAAAATCAAGATACTTGATCTTACTCCAAATGTTGAGTAGCGCAATAGAATGTCAACACCCGGATTGTTAATCCCAGATGCCTGTTATGTCATACATCGCAATCCTAGGATTACCATTTTTACGAGACATAACAGATTGGATATCACAGTACATCATCCATTAGACACCATCAATAAGGTCTTACACAAATAAGGATCTCATGATCTAGTCTTCATACAATTAGCAGCGGAATAAATAATAAGCGTAGCAGTGGGGTCCATCTTCAAGGGCACATGCAATGCTGACGAAGGCAGATAGTCCTAGTTATCATAGCCGTCCTGATGTCCATCATCTTGGTAGTCTCCTTCATAGTCTGGCCATAGGAATAGCCAAGGACAAAAGCCATGAGTACTCTCTAAGTACTCGCAAACTACCACTAACAAGTAAGATAATGCTACAAGGAAAAGCTAACTCTATGTTTATTTGTAAAGTTAAGTTTGAAACCTAAGCTGAGTTCAGAAACAAAGAAAGATGAAATAAAGTTCTAGAATCACTTAAGTTGGGAAGCTAGTGTCATAGTCACAACTCTGTTGTGGTCAAGTCAAGATTCATCAGTCATCTCATAAGTCATTTTGGAAACATCTGACAACAAAACAGTATGGCCACTCCAATTGTCCATAAGCGCGGACGTGGCTATTCGAATAGTTTGACACTCTGCAGAGGTGGTACACTTTCACCACAAGATTCGATACATCTGTCAGGGATAACCCTGAATCATCATACTTAGTATGCAGATAATCAAACATAACCTTTCCTTTACACACCCTAGTATAAGCACCTCTCCTATGAGCATGGCCTCCCAACCATGACCATCTGTCATCTTGGGCACTACATAGGTGGACAACATTGAGAGGTAGCCTCAACTCAAACCTCTCCCGCGCGGGAACTAATACTAATGCATATAAACTTCCGGCTAAGCCTTACCCAATTCAGGTATTGTGGTTGCATGGTAAAATTGGAATGGTATCGCATCCGAATCAACCATGAGTTTTGTAAAAGGGGTTAAGGCTCATTGTCAACACCCGGATTTTTTATCCCAGATGCATATTATGCCATACCTCGCAATCCTAGGATTACCATTTTTGCGAGACATAACGGATTGAATATCACAGTACATCATCCATTACAAACCATACATGAGGTCTTACACAAATAAGGATCTCATGATCCAGTCTTAATACAACAAGCAGCGGAAATAAAAGATAAGCGTAGCGGTGGGGTCCATCTTCAGGGGCACAAGCAATGCTGACGAAGGCAGATAGTCCTAGTTATCATAGCCGTCCTGCTGGCCATCATCTTGGTAGTCTCCTTCATAGCCTGGCCATGAGAATAGCCAGGGACAAAAGCCATGAGTACTCTTTAAGTACTCGCAAACTACCACTAACAAGTAGTATAGTTCTAAGTTAAAGTGCTCAGTCTAAGTTTAACTATAAAGTTAAGTTTGAAACCTAAGCTGAGTTCTGAAGCAAACAAAGATAAAATAAAGTTCTAGAATCACTTAAGTGGGGAAACTATTGTCATAAACACAACCCTGTTGTGGTCTAGTCAAAATTCATCATTCCTTTCATAAGTCATTTTGGAAAACATCTAACAACGAAATAGTATGGCCATTCCAACTGTCCATAACCACGGACGTGACTATTCGAATAGTTTGACACTCTACAGAGGTGGTACACTTTCACCACAAGATTCAATACATCTATTAGGGATAACCCTGAATCATCATACTTAGTATGCAGATAATCAAACATAACCTTCCCTTTACACACCCTAGTATAAGAACCTCTCCTATGAGCATGGCCTCCCAACCATGACCATCTATCATCCTAGGCACTACATAGGTGGACAACATTGAGAGGTAGCCTCAGCTCAGACCTCTCCCGTGAGGGAACTAATACTAATACATATAAACTTTCGGCTAAGCCATACCCAATTCAGGTAGTGTGGTTGTACGGTAAATTTGGAATGGTATCGCATCCGAATCCAACCATCGGTTTTATAAAAGGGTTAAGACTCATGTCTCAACATTTTCATCATCATAAACATTTGTCTTTCTCAACACATTTCAAAACATCTCAATAGAATGACTCATCATTCCAAGATTTTCACAATTCATTTTCACCAAGTGTTCCCATCTAAAGTGACTCAAGTTTTTATCTACTCTAAACTACTAAGTTAAGAGTGTTCACTAAGGTGGAAATGATGGGATCAATCTCATGCCATAGAATGACATATAAAGGGGTTCTATATAGGCCAAGTTTTATACTCTTTATGATACCTTCTAAACAAGTAAAGAACTTTGGGTAAAGTAAAGGAAGTAAAGCTTGAAATGAATACTTGGGGTAAATACTAGTCAAGGTGGTGTAACCAAAGCATGCCTAAAGCTTCTTTGCTAAACCATCTAGTTTAATCCTAGCTTGCTAAGCATTATACTTGCAAGTGTTAGCTTGCATTGTTAATGGTGGCTTGCCTTGGTTGATGCAGTGGTTGAAGTTTTCTTCTTCTTCTTCTTGGTAGAACTCCTCCTCCTCGAAAGCTTGGTCGGTACTATCGTCTATAAATACACACGGAGTACACAATCACCAAGCAATACTTAACTAGTCTAATTAGCACTCTAAGGCATACATTTGATGATCTAGTATCATCACAAGTTTTATTAACTAGTTTCATCCTTTTTTTAGAAAAGTAATTTCTACTTTGAAAAATTAACTAAGATTTAATATTCACCACTTAAAATAGGGGATCATGTGGCCACATGTCATCACCACCTATTCTAACATGTAGGAATGTGATTTAAGGGTTGGATCATAATTACTTTGGTTTAAGTTCATTATTTAATGTTTTAAAGTAAACATTAATATTATTAGATATTCAGATAGATATGATGAAATGTGATTTTGAGAGTTGGAATCAACTCAAAATCTATCTTTGTTGATTTTATAAAAATGTTGCAAGGTGCAAATGCTTCTGTTTTATTATTTTTACTAGGAGAGATTTATAACTCTAAATGAAATAAATCGAACGGGCTTGGTTAGATCTTTTTAGTTGCTTTCTAGAAAAATTGGAATCACTCCATTTGGATTTGTAAATCTTTCTAAATTGAATTTCAAACAAAGAGACAGAACTAGGTTTAAACTAAAAAGAAAAATCCTAATTCAAACTAACTGGGTCGCGCGGGAAACTCTAACGGGCCGGCCCAGTTTCACTCCGCAGCACAGGGCTCAGCTGACAAGGGGTCCACAAGTCAGTGGCTCATAACGCGCGAAGCGGTACGGGGCAAAGTGGGACGTTGGATTAGAACGGCAATCAACGGTTGTGGATCGTCGTCAACGACGAACCTGTCACCGGCGAGCTCTAACCCTAACGGCTTGGTGGGAGTGCATAGGTGGCGTACCAGGGCTCCAACAACGACAGCGAGGCAGGCAAACGGACTGCTGGTTAATGGCGAGCTCAGGGACGGTCGAGGCAGCTCCGAGGGTGGTCGCAATCAGCGGCGCCCTTCTCCTCTAGAGGCGGCCTGCTCCGGTGCGATTCCAGCAAACGACTGCTCCCCTTGCTCCGGCTAGAGGTGTGGGACGATCAGAGAGGTGAGGGGAGTGGAGTGGTGTGCTGCAAATGGCTAGGGGTGCCCTCCTTTTATAGGCTCGACGGCGAGACCGAGAGGGATGGGAAGGCGATGGTGGCGACATGGCTACGGGCTGCTAGCGGCATGGCTGCGGGCGGTGATCGACGCACGGTCTCCTGGCGGTGCTCTAGGACTTTAATGTGGGCTTAGGGGCGGTGGTATGTGGTCGGGCTGAGCTAGCGCTCTGAGCGGCAGAGGCGGTGACTTCGACGGCGAGCGGTGGATGTGAGGCGTTGGACGGCAAATGGGGGTGTCTGGCGTGCTCCCTGGGTCGTGGCGACGCGGTGGGCGCGGGATGTGGTCGAGTGTTGGCTTGTGCACGCGTGTCGAGTGTGGCGCTCTGGCGCGTGCTCGGCATGGCACGGTGGCACTGGGCGTGGGGATTTCTCGGTGGTCCACGGTTGGGCCTGGCTCGGGGAGGGGACAGTGGGCAGCAGTGAGGTGCTGGCTAGCTACTAGACATTTAGGGAGAGGGGGAAATGGTCTGCTGGGGTGATGGCATGGTCTGCCGGCGAGTTGGGGCTCGGCTTGGCATGACCATGCTGCTAGGGGGTAGGGGATGGGGTAGTTAGGTCCTGGTTAGATCATTAGGAGACAATGGGAGCAAATGAGGGTCAAATGGGGGACAAGTTTGGCGAGAACACTATTTAAAATAGTGAATTTGGTTTTGTTTGAATTCTCCCTGCCAAGTGTTTGATGAAATGCCCGCAAGAAAATTCTTTTTGAATTTTGAAAATATTTTTGGTGGGTGCGCTAGGCATAATCTTGAGACTCTCTAGTTGCTTGGGTTTTGAAAATTGAGCTTGTTTGAGTGGTTTTTTAAATAGTGGGATCTTCCCATATGAAATAGATTCAATATTAAACTGTCATTTAAAATTAGTATTTGATTGCTTTTAGCAGATCACAAAGTGGGCATTGGTACCTCATTATGTGTACTAGCAAGAGGTGTAAAGATCCACATTTGTTTCTGTTAGGTTTTGAGTACTAGGAATAGCCAAAGTAGGCATGATAGTTAATTTGGCCAAAATGTCCATTTGATTCTTTTGTTCATTTTGAATTGTTTTTCTTTGGGAATTGTTTGGGAATGATTTAGATGATGTTTATTTCACCTAAGAATCATTTTACAAGCAATGGATCACAGAACCATGGCAATTCAAATCAACTCCTATTCTAAATGCACATACACATGAATGCTTTCATACTTTGAAATGGAAAAGTTTTTGTTAACCCTAATTTTGATGATTTGGATTTTGATAAGCTTGGATTAAAGTTTTGGGATGTTACAAACCTTCCCCCCTTAAAAAAATCGTGTCCTGAGATTTACAAAGAAAACTAGGAACTAAAAAGATCTGGGAACTCTGTCCTAATGTAATCTTCGCGCTCCCAAGTGGCTTCCTCCTCGGTATGGTTGCTCCACTGAATCTTGAGAAACTTGATACTCCTGGTCCTGGTGGTTCTGTAGTCTTCTTCTAAGATACAGATGGGCACTTCACGATATGTCAAGTCATTGTTTATTTCTACAGCTCTCTGATCGATGTTCTTTAAAACATCAATCTTCTCTGGCACTTCTAAGCATTTGCGAAGCAACGATATATGGAACACATTGTGGATGGCTGGCATCTCTTCAGGTAGTTCCAGCTGATACGATACTTCTCCTCGACGGTTCAGAATCTTGAAGGGCCCGATATATCTAGGGGCTAACTTTCCTTTCAGACTAAAGCGTTGGGTTCCTTTCAATGGTGAAACCTTGAGATATACAAAATCTCCAACATTGAAAGTCAGGTCTCTCCTTCTCTTGTCAGCATAACTCTTTTGTCTTGATTGGGCGGTCTTGAGGTGCTCACGGACTTCGTGAACCTTCTCTTCGGATTCTCGGAGAATGTCGGGTACAAAGATCTGACTCTCTCCTACTTGCGACCAATGCAAAGGGGTACGACACTTCTGGTGCCATTTGCAAACTAGCTTGATAACTGATGCTATATGAGAATTCTGCGAAAGGCAGACAGTCTTCCCATTTTGATCCGTATTCCAACACACAAGCTCTAAGCATATCCTCTAAGATCTGGCTGACTCTCTCAGTCTGTCCATTAGTTTGCGGGTGATAAGCGGTACTGAAGTTCAACTTGGTTCCCAATCCTTCGTGGAGTTTCTGCCAAAATCTTGTGGTAAAATGTGTTCCTCGATCTGATACTATGGTCTTGGGGGTTCCATGCAGACTAACAATCCTAGCAATGTACAGCTCTGCTAACTTCGCACTCTGGTAGGTAGTCTTGATAGGTATAAAGTGGGCTACCTTGGACAGTCTATCAAGTATGACCCAAATTGAGTCATTTCCCCTACTGGAAGTAGGCAAACCGGTGATAAAGTCCATTTCGACGGAATCCCATTTCCATTCCGGAATCTGCAATGGTTGCAAAAGTCCTGCAGGTCTCTGATGCTCTGCTTTGACTCTTTGACAGATGTCACATTTGGCGATGTAGCTTCCGATTTCTCTCTTCATCTTGTGCCACCAAAATTGTTCTTTCAAATCCTGATACATCTTCGTTCCTCCGGGGTGGATAGAATAAAGAGTATCATGAGCTTCCTTCATGATAACTTGCTTCAGCTCCGAATCTGCTGTCACACAGATACGTCCTTTGTATCATAGTACTCCATCTTCGTCTTCAGTGAATCCAGGTACCTTCCCTGTACCAATACGACGTTTGATTCCGTCGATACTTTAGTTTCCTTTCTAGGCTTCCTTGATTTGGCTTATCAATGTGGGTTGAAGTTCAATGCTAGCTAAGAATCCTTTGCTAACCAATTCATTTCTGAACTGCTCCAACTCTTCATACAAACTTGGCTGCTTCTCCTTGATCATGGTGTTTAGCCTACACAGTAATCTGCTAATAGCATCCGCTACCACATTGGCTTTGCCGGGGTGATAGTGAATGTCTAGGTCATAATCCTTGATTAACTCTATCCATCTCCTTTGCCTCATATTCAGCTCCTTCTGAGTGAAGATATACTTCAAGCTCTTCTGATCTGAGTAAATCTCACAACGATTACCCATCAAATAATGACGCCATGTCTTTAATGCCAAAACTACGGCTGCTAACTCAAGATCATGGGTCAGATAGTTCTACTCATGTTGCTTCAGTTGTCGAGACAGATACGCGATGACTTTGCCTTCTTGCATCAATACACATCCGAGACCAATCTTGGATGCATCACAATATACATCAAACGGTTTCTTGATGTCTGGCATGACCAATATTGGGGCTGATATCAATCTCTTCTTTAGCTCCTGAAAACTGGCTTCGCATTTATCAGTCCATTCAAACTTCTTGTCCTTCTTCAACAATTGGGTCATGGGTCTGGCTATGCTCGAGAATCCTTCTACGAACTTGTGGTAGTATCCCGCTAATCAGAGAAATGTACGGACTTGGGTTTGAGTGGTTGGGGCTTCCCATTCTTCGACATCTTTGATCAGACACAATATGTCCTAGGAATCCTACTTCTTTCAGCCAAAACTCACACTTGCTGAACTTGGCATACAACTGATGCTCTCTCAGGGTTTCTAGGATGATTCGCAAATGTTGCTCATGCTCCTCTTCTGACTTGGAGTAGATAAGGATGTCGTTGATAAACACAACTACAAACTTATGTAGGAAATTCATAAAGATCTTATTAATGAGATTCATGAAATAAGCTGGGGCATTGGTTAATCCAAAAGACATAATCGTATACTCGTATAAACCATAGCGAGTAGTAAAGGAGGTCTTTGGAATATACGTTGCACGAATCTTAAGTTGGTGATAACCAGTCCTAAGATCAATCTTTGAGAATACCTGGGCTCTAGTCAATTGATCAAATAGATCCTCTATCTTTGGCAAGGGGTACTTATTCTTGATGGTGACATCATTCAATTTTCTGTAATCTGTGCACAAACGATTGCCTCCATCTTTCTTGTCAACGAATAACACTGGTGATCTCCATGGCGAAGCGCTTGGTTGAATCAAGCCTTTCCCTAACATGGCATCCAACTGCTTCTTCAGTTCCACTAACTCTGAGGGGTTCATGCTATAGGGTCTCTGGGCTATGGGTCCGGTTCCGGGGATTAGTTCGATAATGAACTCAACATCCCTATTCGGGGGCATACCTCGCAATTCATCAGGGAATACGTCGGGGTATTCACAAACTACTTTGACTTGGTCTATGGTGGGTAGGGCTAGGCTCTTGTTGCACTTGAATTGACGAGGTAAGGTTTCAGAGATATGCTCTACTATGACTCCAGAGCTATTGGTCATGGTGATGGCGCTCTTAGCACAGTCTATCAGTCCTTTATGCCTTGACATGCAGTCCATACCTAGTACTACTTGCAATCCTTTGGTTCCAAGTACAATTAGGTTGGCATAAAAATCTATCCCATGTATTCTGATAGGCACAGCTTTGCAATTTTTCCTAGCTTTGGTTGTTGAACCGGGGATTCAAACTATCATGACATGCTTCAGGTTGGTTGGGTGAATCTTACTAGTGCATGCAAATTCTTCGGTGACAAATGAATGTGATGCTCCAGAATCAAACAACACGCTTGCTAAAACTGAGTTGACAGAAAACATACCCAGCACTACGTCTGGCGCTTCCTGGGCTTCTTCTGCGTTCATGTGGAAGAGACGACCGTTGCGGTTGTGAGGGTTCCCTGGGGAAAATCTTCTTCCTGGTTGAACACGACGCTGCTGTTGAGCTGGGGCATTCACATTGGCATTGGCGGCAGTCTTCTTCGGACACTGATTGGAATAGTGACCCTTCACTCCACAGTCGAAACAAGTGATTTGGGACTTGTCCTTGACTGCGACAGGCACAACATTGCTGTCAGTTCTAGGTGCAGTGTTGTTGTTCTTGATGTTGTTGCTCTTAGGAGGTGCACGGTTGAAATTGTTGGCATTGCCAGAGTTATGATGGTTTCCTCCGGACTTAACATTGCCTCCGCTACGTTTGGGGTAGCTTGGGCGAGACATTGGGGGTCGGTTGTTCCTTGGTGCATATCCTGGTGAGGGGTTGGGACGGTACTTCTGGTGACTGCTGGATCCATATTGCTGCATCATACGATGCTTGCGGTTGTCGTTTTCCTGGTTAATCTCCCCTTCCATCTGAATGGCAGAGTCGACTAGCTCTTCGAGATCCTCGAAGTGGATGTTGATGAGGACTGTCTGCATTTCATCATGCAGTCCGTTAAAGAATCTCTCCTTCTTCTTGGCCTCCGTGTTGATCTCATCAGGTGCATATCGGGCAAGTGATAGGAATCTGTCACGGTACTCCACCACAGTCATTCTTCCTTGCTTCAATTTGCGGAATTCATCTCTCATCCTGTTGACTAGACCTTGCGGCACGTGGGTGCGGCTGAACTTGACTTTGAATGCTTCCCATGTCATAACTTGACCATGTATCATCAAGTGGATACTGTTCCACCAAGCTCTTGCATCTCCTGCCATATAGTGGGTGGCAAAAAGAACTTTCTCGTTGGCATCCACTCTTGCAACTCCTAAGTTGTTTTCCATTGTCTGTAACCAGTCATCGGCATCTAAGGGGTTTTCTAACGTGCTAAATATTGGGGGATTGGTATTCTGGAAGTTCTTCAGCTTGGACCCTTGATGATCCTGATTTCCATGTCCCTGGTTGTTGAGAGCCATCTGGGCGATCTGCTGCAATGTTGCTAAGTTGGCTTGGTGCTCTGCCATGCTTGCTTCACGGTCTGCGATGAGATTTTGCAAGATCTGCAGCATTGGGTCTCGCGACGAGCTGCCCCCTCCTTGGTTTCCACGATTCATCTGAATATTGAGATAGATACGGGGGTAAGAGGGAAATTCTAAGGTTCATGGTTTTGGTTTTTAAAGCATAAACTTTGAGTTGAACTCAGGTTTTGCTAGTAATTTCATTTCATTCATGCAAGAAACACACGATACAACACACACCACAACAATCAAAGGAAAAAAGATGGTTTGAAGAACCATTCTGCAAGCTACGATACAGTGGGACCGATACATCTCATGCTACGACAGTGCTCTAGTGCATCTACTCATCGTCGATGAAGTCGGAGTCATCATCGTCAGTGTAGAAGTCCACAGCATCTTCCTCCAGAAAGTCATCATCATTGCTGAGGTAAGAATCCATGTCTCCCTGGATGTCTTCACCCTCCTCTTCGTCCTCCTTTGCGGCAAGCTGAGCTTCCTGCTCCTTGACTGTCTTCTCGAGGTCGGCCACCTTCTTGCGAAGACGGGCGATGGTGCGATCCTTCTTTGCACGCTGGCGGCAAAGAGACTGATGATCATGGACGAGCAGTGCGAAAGTCTGGGCCTTCTGGTCAGCAATGGCACGGTTCTGGTTGGCTAACTCTCTAGCATTGTCCAGTTCCTTCTGACGGTCATACAGCAAGAAGTCGAGGTTCTCTATTTGGCGCTTCAGTGCTGGATAACTTGGCATCTCCATCGGCATTCCCATGAAGTCACGTCTTGCATAGTGAGCAAAACGGGTTCCTTGGATCTGGGTGACGCTGAGGGCACATAGACGTGCGAGAGCTTCATGCATTGCCCTGGCTAATCCATCTAGCCAGTTGTTCTCTCTCACGGAGAACTAAATTCTCCCAGAAGTTGGTGCTTCGATGCTTCCTCTAAGGTCCGCGGTGACTAGCCACTGTAAGTCTCCTCCTGGAGGTCCTGGAAGTTGAGCTCCAAGAAACTCCAGATGTGGGCATCCGAGTAACTCCGACAGTGAATCCAGATCCCTCTCGAAGATCAGTTGACCTCCGTTTCCCAACTAGTAGAACTTGCTGAATTGAGACTCCATCTACAAGAATTTTGGATGAGGAAGTTAGTAAAGTGATCAAGTGTGTCAAATTTTAAGTAGTAGTGTAATAATTTTGGGGAACATGAATTTTTGAGAAAGAATGAACTCACAAGGATAAGAGAGGAAGTAGGTTTTCATAAATACTTCCTTTGGTTTTGAAACTAAGTTTTTGTTTGGACGTCAATTCTAACTAGGGTCTCCTATGGTCAGGATGGCTCTGATAACAACTTGTCAACACCCGGATTTTTTAATCCTAGATGCCAGTTATGCCATACCTCGCAATCCCAGGATTACCATTTTTGCGAGACATAACAGATTGGATATCACAGTACATCATCCATTACAAACCATACATAAGGTCTTACACAAATAAGGATCTCATGATCCAGTCTTAATACAACAAGCAGCGGAAATAAAAGATAAGTGTAGCAGTGGGGTCCATCTTCAGGGGCACAGGCAATGCTGACGAAGGCAGATAGTCCTAGTTATCATAGCCGTCCTGCTGGCCATCATCTTGGTATTCCCCTTCATAGTCTGGCCATGAGAATACCCAGGGACAAAAGCCATGAGTACTCTTTAAGTACTCGCAAACTACCACTAACAAGTAGTATAGTTCTAAGTTAAAGTGCTAAGTCTAAGTTTAACTATAAAGCTAAGTTTGAAATCTAAGTTGAGTTCTAAAGCAAAGAAAGATAAAATAAAGATCTAGAATCACTTAAGTGGGGAAACTATTGTCATCAACACAACCCTGTTGTGGTCAAGTCAAAATTCATCATTCCTTTCATAAGTCATTTTGGAAAACATCTGACAATGAAATAGTATGGCCATTCCAACTGTCCATAACCGCGGACACGACTATTCGAATAGTTTGACACTCTACAAAGGTGGTACCCTTTCACCACAAGATTCGATACATCTGTCAGGGATAACCCTGAATCCTCATACTTAGTATGCAGATAATCAAACATAACCTTCCCTTTAAACACCCTAGTAAAATCACCTCTCCTATGAGCATGGCCTCCCAACCATGACCATCTGTCATCTTGTGCACTACATAGGTGGACAACATTGAGAGGTAGCCTCAGCTCAGACCTCTCCCGCGAGGGAACTAATACTAATGCATATAAATTTCCGGCTAAGCGTTACCCAATTCAGGTAGTGCGGTTGTACGGTAAATTTGGAAAGGTATCGCATCCGAATCCAACCATCAGTTTTATAAAAGGGTTAAGACTCATACCTCAACATTTTCATCATCATAACCATTTGTGTTTCTCAACACATGTCAAAACATCTCAATAGAATGACTCATCATTCCAAGGTTTTCACAATTCATTTTCACCAAGTGTTCCCATCTAAAGTGACTCAAGTTTTTATCTACTCTAAACTACTAAGTTAAGAGTGTTCACTAAGGTGGAAATGATTGGATCAATCTCATGCCATAGAATGACATCTATAGGGGTTCTATATAGGCCAAGTTTTATACTCTTTATGTTACCTTCTAAACAAGTAAAGAACTTTGGGTAAAGTAAAGGAAGTAAAGCTTGAAATGAATACTTGGGGTAAATACTAGTCAAGGTGGTGTATCCAAAGCATGCCTAAAGCATCTTTGCTAAACCATCTAGTTTAATCCTAGCTTGCTAAGCATTATACTTGAAAGTGTTAGCTTGCATTGTTAATGGTGGCTTGCCTTGGTTGGTGCAGTGCTTGAAGTTTTCTTCTTCTTCTTCTTGGTAGAACTCCTCCTCCTCGAAAGCTTGGTCGGTACTATCGTCTATAAATACACACGGAGTACACAATCACCAAGCAATACTTAACTAGTCTAAGTAGCACTCTAACGCATACATTTGATGATCTTGTATCATCACAAGCATCACAAGTTTTATTAACTAGTTTCATCCTTTTTATTTTAGAAAAGTAATTTCTACTCATTGAAAAATTAACTAAGATTTAATATTCACCACTTAAAATAGGGTATCATGTGGACACATGTCATCACCACCTATTCTAACATGTTGGAATGTGATTTAAAGGTTGTATCATAATTACTTTGGTTTAAGTTCATTATTTAATGATTTAAAGTGAATATAAATGCCTATATAGCATTATTTTGGTACTAGTCCAAAGTCACTGCATTTAAACCTTAATATTATTACATATTCAGATAGATATGATGAAATGTGATTTTTGAGAGTTGGAATCAACTCAAAATCTATCTTGGTTGATTTTATAATAATGTTGGAAGGTGCAAATGCTTCTGTTTTATTATTTTTACTAGGAGAGATCTATAACTCTAAATGAATTAAATCCACCGGGCTTGGTTAGATCTTTTAAGTAGCTTTTTAGCAAAATTGGAATCACTTCATTTGGATTTGTAAATCTTTCTAAATTGAATTTCAAACACAGAGACAGAACTAGGTTTAAACTAAAAAGAAAAATCCTAATTCAAACTAACTGGGTCGTGCGGGAAACTCTAACGGGCCGGCCCAGTTTCACTCCGTAGCGCGGGGCTCAGCTGATAGGGGGGTCAACAAGTCAGCGGCTCATAACGCGCGAAGCAGTACGGGGCAAAGTGGGACGTTGGATTGGAACGGGAATCAACGGTTGTGGATCATCGTCGACGACGGACCTGTTGCCGACGAGCTCTAACCCTAACGGCGCGGTAGGGGTGCATAGGTGGCGTACCACGGCTCCAGCGACGACGATGAGGCGGGCAAACAGACTGGTGGTCGACGGTAAGCTCAGGGACGGTCGAGGCAGCTCCGGGGGTGGTCGCAATCAGCGGCGCCCTTCTCCTCTAGAGGCGGCCGGCTCTGGTGCGATTCCGGCGAACGGCTGCTCCCCTTGCTCTGGCTAGAGGTGTGGGATAATCAGAGTGGTGAGCGGAGTGGAGTGGTGTGCTGCAAACGACTGGGGGTGCCCTCCTTTTATAGGCTCGATGGCAAGACCAAGAGGGATGGGCAGGCGACAGTGGCGACATGGCTACGGGCTTCTAGCGGCATGGCTGCGGACGGCGATCGACACACGGTCTCCTGGCGGTGCTCTAGGACCTTAATGCGGGCTTAGGGGCGGTGGTATGCGGTTGGGCTGAGCTAGCCCTGAGCGGCAGAGGCGGCGACTTCGAGGGCGAGCGGTGGCTGTGAGGCGTTGGACGGCGAATGGGTGTGTCTGGCGTGCTCCCTACGTCGTGGCGACGCGATGGGCGCGGGATGCGGTCGAGCGGTGGCTTGTGCACGCGTGTCGGGTGTGGCGCTCTGGCGCGTGCTCGGCATGGCGCGGTGGCACTGGGCGCGGGGATTTCTCGGTGGTCCACGGCTGGGCCTGGCTCGGGGAGGGGACAGTGGGTGGCGGTGAGGTGCTGGCTAGCTTCTAGACTTGGAGGGAGAGGGGGAGGTGGTCTGCTAGGGTGATGGCATGGTCGGCCGGCGAGTTGGGGATCGGCTTGGCATGGCCATGCTGCTAGGGGGTAGGGGATGGGGTAGTTAGGTCCTGGTTAGATCATTAGGAGACAATGGGAGCAAATGGGGGTCAAATGGGGTACAAGTTTGGCTAGAACACTATTTAAAATAGTGAATTTGGTTTTGTTTGAATTCTGCCTGCCAAGTGTTTGATGAAATGGCCGCAAGAAAATACTTTTTGAATTTTGAAAATATTTTTCGTGGGTGTGCTAGGCATAATCTTGAGACTCTGTGGTTGCTTGGGTTTTGAAAATTGAGCTTGTTTGAGTGGTTTTTTAAATAGTGGGATCTTCCTATATGAAATAGATTCAATTTTAAACTGTCATTTAAAATTAGTATTTGAATGTTTTTAGCAGATTACAAAGTGGGCCTTGGTACCTCATTATGTGTACTAGAAAGGGGTGTAAAGATCCACATTTGTTTCTGTTAGGTTTTGAGTACTAGGAATAGCCAAAGTAGGCATGATAGTTAATTTGGCCAAAATGACCATTTGATTCTTTTTTTCATTTTGAATTGTTTTTCTGTGGGACTTGTTTGGGAATGATTTAGATGATGTTTATTTCACCTAAGAATCATTTTACTAGCAATGGATCACAGAACCATGGCAATTCAAATCAACTCCTATTCTAAATGCACATACACATGAATGCTTTCATACTTTGAATTGGAAAAGTCTTTTTAACCCTAATTTTGATGATTTGGATTTTGATAAGCTTGGATTAAAGTTTTGGGATGTTACACTCATGCCTCAACATTTTCATCATCATAAACCATTTGTGTTTCTCAACACATGTCAAAACATCTCAATAGAATGACTCGTCATTCCAAGGTTTTCACAATTCATTTTCACCAAGTGTTCCCATCTAAAGTGACTCAAGTGGTGATTTAGCTTTAAGCAACTAAGTTAAGAGTGTTCACTAAGGTGGGATGCTAAGATCAATCTCATGCCATAGAATGACATCTAAAGTTATCTAGATAGGTCAAGTTTTATACTTTTTATACTACCTTCAAAACAAGTAAGGGACTTTGGTAAAGTAAATAAAGTAGAAGCTTGAAAGTAAAACTTGGAGTAGGTACTAGTCAACTTGGTATAGCCAAGCATGCCTAATGTATCTTGCTTAGGTTATCTAGCTTAATTCTAGCTTGCTAAAAATAGCTTCTATTGTTAATGATGGCTTGCTAGTATAATACTTGCAAGTGTTAGCTTGCCTTGGTTGGTGTAGTGGTTGAAGTTTTCTTCCTCTTCCTCCGGGTAGAACTCCTCCTCCTCGAAACCTTTGTCGGTACTATCGTCTATAAATACATACGGAGTACACAATCACCAAACAATACTTAACTAGTCTACTTAGCACTGTAAGGCACACATTTAATGATTTATTAACATCACAAGCATCACAAGGTTTTATTAACTAGCTTCATTCTTTTTATTTCGGAAAAGTATTTTCTACTCATTAAAAATAACTAAGATTTAATATTCTCCAATTAAAATATGGGATCATATGACCACATGTCATCACCACATATTCTAACATATGGGAATGGGATTTAAAGGTTGGATCACATTTGAATAAGTTTAAGTTTAATAATTAATGATTTAAAGTGACTAGAAATGCCTATATAGCATTATTTTCGTACTAGTCCAAAGTCACTGCATGTAAACCTTAATATTATTACATATTCAGATAGGTATGGTTAAATGTGATTTTTTAGGGTTGGAATCAGCTCAAAATCTATTATGGTTGATTTTATAAAAATGTTTGAATGTGCAAAAGCTTTTGTCTTGTTCTTTTTAATAGGAGAGATCTCTAACTCTAAATGAATTAAATCCAACGGGCTTGGATAGATCTTTTCAGAGGCTTTCTAACAAAATTTGAATCACTCAATTTCGTTCAGTAAATCTTCCTGAATTGATTTTTAAACTAAGGGATAAAAGTGAGTTCAAACTAAAATAGAAATATCCATATTTGAACTAACTGGGTCGCGCGGGAAAACTAATGGGCTAGCCTAGTGGCGCTCTGCGGCGCGGATCACAACTGACAAGGGGGTCCTACAGGTCAACGG
Source organism: Avena eriantha (assembly GCA_910589775.1). Lineage (NCBI taxonomy): Eukaryota > Viridiplantae > Streptophyta > Magnoliopsida > Poales > Poaceae > Avena > Avena eriantha. The sequence goes on from OU342746.1 coordinate 77,857,950, forward strand.
CACATCAAACGCAAAGAGGTACGGGCAACATGGACCGTGCGATTAAAAAGAAGATCTACGGTTGAGGATCATCGTCCCCGGCGAATAGATCGCCGACGAGAGCTAACCCTAGCGGCTCGGTGGGGGTGCAATGGGGGCATACCAGGGCTCCAGCTAGCGTGGCGATGGGGGCGATCGAACATGTTGTCAACGGCGGACTCAGGCGTGGTCGCGGTGGCTCCTAGGGTGGACGAAATCGACGGCGCCTCTCCTCCTCTGCTGCGGCAAGCTCCGGTTAATTCTGGCGAACGGCGGCCTTCCTTGCTCCGAGGATGGGGTGGAAGGATCAGTAGAGAGAGGGGAGTGAGATGGTGTGAGTAGTTTGTGTTGGGGTGGCCTCCTTTTATAGGTCGACGAGGGGACCGAACGGCACGACAGTGAGCTCGTCGGTGACATTGATACAGGCGGCTAGAGGCATGGGTTGGGTAGGCGGACGGTAGCCTGCCACCTGGCGGTCATCTATGGCTTAAATGCACAGCTAGGGGCGGTGGTGTTTGGTCGGGAGCGTCCTGCGCTCTGCAAGACAGAGGCGGTGCTCGACGCGGCGCATGGCGACTGTGGGTCACGCGGCGGTGCAAGGCCATGCCTGGCGGGGTGCTGGGGTCGAGGCGGAGTGGCGTGCACGGTATTGGGTCGAGGGGCGGTCTGTGGCATGCTGGCGGCTATCACGCTCTGGCGTGCTCTAGCGAGCTCGTAGAGAGAATGGGCGGCGGTGTTGGCGGGTGGTCCAGGGGCTGTGGGTGATCGAGGGGTGGATAGGGAGGTGCGGTAGGGTTGGGAGGAGCTGGAGGGATTGCTGGTTTAGTGCGGCACTGTCCCTGGCACTCTGCCCTCTTCTGGCCGCCGGCGACCACAAAGTGGCGGCGCTCCACTACTGTTGCGGCTTAGGGGTAGGCCGGTGAGGGTTTGGTTGGGCTCAGGGGGGACAAGGGAGAGTAGAGAGGGTGCAATGGGGGACAATGGCTTAATTGGAAACAGTAATAGTTCGGCCATTTTATTTCTGTCTGCAAGGTGTTCGACACAATAGCCACATGAACTAAATTTTTGAATTTTTGGCTGAATTTTGGTGGAGTTGTTGATCACATGCTTGAGCATCTCTGGTTTCTTGGGATTTGAAAATGGAGTTCATTTGAGTGGTTTTTGATTAAGTGTGATCTTGATACCTACACTAGATTCCATTTTCGAATGCCATTTAAAATTAGTGTTTGAAAGTTTTTGTGAGATCACAAAGTGGGCCTTGGTACATCACTACATGTACTAGCAAGGGGTGCAAAGATCCACATTTGTTTCTATTAAGAATTGAGTCCTAGGAATAGCCAAAGTAGGCATGTTGATTAAAATGGCACAAATGACCATTTCCTTCTTTTATTCATTTTGATTTGTTTTTCTTTGGGATTTATTTGGGAATGATCTAGATGATGTTTATTTCACCTAAGAATCATTTTACAATCAATGGATCACTTAATCATGGCAATTCAAATCAACTCCTAATTTAAATGCACACACATATGAATGCTTTAATATTTTCAAACGGGAAAGTTTTTGTTAACTCTAAATTTGATGATTTGGATCTTGATCACATGGATTAGAGTTTTGGGATGTTACACGGAATGTGTTCCGTGAAACGAGACTCTACAGGGTGAGCTGAAACTAATGATAGTGATCATGAATTTTTTGATTAAGCACTTTGGTAGAAAAATTACGATTATGTAGTATATTTCCTGTTGTATGGAAATATATTATAGATTCATTTGTCATGTTAAACAAATAAGACATACCTACGAACTATGAAGAAGCGATGACGTGCCTAAGTACGAGAAATGACTAAGAGTCATAAAATACTAAAGAAAGTTACATTTAAGATAACAAAGTAATGAATTACTTTATCTCATCGAGTAAGTTAGTTACTTGAATCTTTCCCGAATGACTTTAATTTATAAAGAAGAAATGAAGACTTAAAGCAAAACATAAAAGCTCGATTTGTCATGAAGATTGTCTTGACAAATTCAAATGATTGGCTAAAATATATAGTGATGCTTGAGTCTTTTGGATTTACACTTAGCAATTGGATGGTAAAGTCTCATAGTGGGAAAATTCTCGATTTGATAAAAGATCAAAGGATTTGGAATCACCAAAATAGCGAGAAGACCTACACTTGTGAAGTATTTAAGTGTGGGATAAATAGTTTCTTGATCAAATGTGTGAATGACATATTTGAGTGGGAGCTATGAGGATATCATGAATGTCTCATATATGATAGCATATTTGAGTGGGAGCGTGACAGTATTCTATCATATGTATTCGACATGTAATGAGTGGTGTAATTGGTATTAGTGATATTTATGTTACTAAATATTTTGTGAATGAAGTTGAACAAAACATCAAACATTAAAATCTATCGAGATAGGTTGGTATGTTTAATGGACATTAAGAGTCAAATTGTTTCATTTAATATTCCAAAGAAAGTTCAGGATGTACTAGATTCTGAAGTAATTCAGAATGGAACAAGATAGGAAACCTATTTTTACTTGTAAAACTAGGAGAAACACTATGTATTGTCAACTATGGTTAAAAAGGAAGAAAGGGAATGTTCTTCATCCCATATGACTCTAATATGTCTATTCCACATATTGCCATGTTGCATACTTGACAAAATGTGACCCATGTTCTTGACTAGAAGAACAGGTTCTGAGGTGATTTATGAATAAATCACTAAACCAGGGTTCAGCATACCATTAGACCTTAGTTAAATTCCAAGGATCTACATTGATAATCAAGTAGGTAACTACTTCAGAAAATAACAACTATGACAAGTTTGGCTAATGAAGTTTGACTTCAACTCGGTGTGTTTCTAGTGTACATGACAACTTTGAAAGTTCTCGTGACCGATCGACCGTCATAGTTAAACACTAAGAAATAAAGTCTCACCCTGTCACCAGACGAATACTTTGACAGATTATGTGATAATGGTGTAAATGTCAAAATTAGGAGACATTAACTATTTTCAAAAGACATACAATCTGGTAACATATATCGAAGACAGGATGTTTCCCATAGGAAAGCATGATCAGAGCACACGTGTTTATGATCAGTAACATATGCAACTAGATTATTTGTACTCTAGTGCAAGTGGGAGACTAAATGAGCTATGCTCTATAGGGAAATAATAAATACTTTTATTATCATATCTCATTTAGTTCATAATATTTTTGTACCATGCTATAACTGTATCAAGTGGAAACATTGATACTGGTGTGATACATAAATAAACCACGGTCCCTAGTAGCCTCTATACAACTAGTTCATTGGGCAACCGATGATCAAGTTTTTTTTATCATGGAGCATTTATGGCAGTTGACAATGAAGTCACATCATTGATGAATGATATGATGGTTATTACCCACATAAGTACTGTGACATGATAAAAGTCACATGGTTTATCATTTCAATAGTTAAAAACAAAGTTACCTTCTCCCGAGACCATGAGATCATATTTAATCACTATCACCCGTGGCTGCTTTGACTGTATCAACCTTCACACCGTAACAGGATGATCATACATGATGGGTATTCTAGAGGGTCACGTTGAGGTGTATGCATAAAGATCGGGATTTGTTCACCTGCGTGACGTGAAGATACACTAGGCCCACTCGGTGACATTGTATCCAATAAGCTACAGCGAATGACTAGGTCTTGGAGATACGATATCATGATAATGAGTTAAGTAGACTTGTCAGCAACAAGATTAGTATTTCGATACTGATGATTAAATATCAGACAAGTAATGTATCGAAGTAACAAAAGGAATTAGACACAGATTTTATGGTTCAAATGACAAAGCAATTGTGGAATGCATGGGGATCATTATGGGAATCTCGGTCCTGCTATTGATCATTGCTATGAGAGAGATCTCGATCATGTCTGTGTCATTCCAGAAGTGTAGGGTAACACACTTAAGGGACTTATGATGTTTTCAAAATCATTATGGAAGCGTTGGGATCACGGATGGAAAGAAGAGAGAAAATTGGAAGTGTTTCGGGTAAAGTTCGGAGTCATTCAGAGTGATAAAAAAGTAGTTTTTGATCATGAGGAAATGTTTAAATATGGAACACATTGTGGATGGCTGACATCTCTTCAGGCAGTTCCAGTTGATATGATACTTCTCCTCGGTGATTCAGAATCTTGAAGGGCCCAATATATCTAGGGGCTAACTTTCCTTTCAGACTAAAGCGTTGGGTTACTTTTAGTGGCGAAACCTTGAGATATACAAAATCTCCGACATTGAAAGTCAGGTATCTCCTTCTCTTGTAAGCATAACTCTTCTGTCTAGACTGGGCGGTCTTGAGGTGCTCACGGACTTTGTGAACCTTCTCTTCTGCTTCTCGGAGAATGTCGGGTCCAAAGATCTAACTCTCTCCTACTTGTGACCAATTTAAAGGGGTACGGCACTTCCTTCCATATAGGAACTCAAATGGTGCCATCTGCAAACTAGCTTGATAACTGTTGTTATATGAGAATTCTGCGAAAGACATGCAGTCTTCCCATTTTTATCCATACTCTAACACACAAGCTCTCAACATATCCTCTAGGATTTGGTTGACTCCCTCATTCTGTCCATCAGTTTGCGGGTGATAAGCGGTGCTGAAATTCAACTTGGTTCCCAATCCTTCCTGGACTTTCTGCCAAAATCTCGAGGTAAACTTTGTTTCTCGATCTGATACTATGGTCTTGGGGGTTCCATGCAGACTAACAATCCTAGCAATATACAGCTCTGCTAGCTTCGAACTTTGGTAGGTAGTCTTGACAGGTATAAACTGGGCTACCTTGGACAGTCTATCAACAATGACCTAGATTGAGTCATTTCCCCTACTAGAAGCAAGAAAACCGGTGATAAAGTCGATTCCAACGGAATCCCATTTCCATTTTGGAATCTGCAATAGTTGCAACAGTCCTGCTGGTCTCTAATGCTCTGCTTTGACTCTTTGATAGATTTCACACTTGGCGATGTAGCTTCCGATTTCTCTCTTCATCTTGTGCCACCAAAATTGCTCTTTTAAATCTTGATACATCTTCGTTCCTACGGGGTGGATAGAATAAAGAGTATCATGAGCTTCCTGCATGATAACCTGCTTCAGCTCTGAATCTGCTGGCACAGAGATACGTCCTTTGTACCACAAAACTCCTTCTTCGTCTTCAATGAATCTAGGTACCTTTCCTGTACCAATACGACGTTTGATTCCATCAATACTTTCATTTCCCTTCTAGGCTTCCTTGATTTGGCTGATTAGCGTGGGTTGAAGTTCAATGCTAGCTAAAAATCCTTTGCTAACAAGCTCAGTTCTAAACTGCTCCAACTCCTCATACAAACTTGGTTGCTTCTCCTTGATCATGGTGTTTAGCCTACAAGGCAATCTGCTAAGAGCATCCGCTGCCACATTGGCCTTGCCGGGGTGATAGTGAATGTCAAGGTCATAATCCTTGATTAACTCTATCCATCTCCTTTGCCTCATATTCAGCTCCTTCCAAGTGAAAATATACTTCAAGCTATTGTGATCTGAGTAAATCTCACAGTGATTACCCATAAGATAATGACGACATGCCCTCAATGCCAACACTACGGCTGCTAATTCAAGATCATGGGTCGGATAGTTCAGCTCATGCAGCTTCAGTTGTCGAGACAGATATGCGATAACTTTGCCTTCTTGCATCAATACACATCCAAGACCAATCTTGGATGCATCACAATATACATCAAATGGCTTCTTGATATCTGGCATGATCAATATTGGGGCTGATATCAATCTCTTCTTCAGTTCCTAGAAACTGGCTTCACACTTGTCGGTCCATTCAAACTTCTTGTCCTTCTTCAGCAATTGGGTCATGGATCTGGCGATGCTCGAGAAACCTTCTACGAACTTGCGGTAATATCCCGCTAATCCGAGAAATGCACGGACTTGGGTTTGAGTGGTTGGGGCTTCCCATTCTTCGACATCTTTAATTTTGTCTTGATCAATAGAGACTCCTCCGGCAGACACAATATGTCCTAGGAATACTACCTCTTTCTGCCAAAACTCGCATTTGCTAAACTTGGCATATAACCAATGCTCTCTTAGGGTTTCTAGGATAATTCTCAGATGTTGCTCATGCTCTTCTTCTGACTTGGAGTAGATAAGAACATCATCGATAAACACAACGACAAACTTATCTAAGAAATTCATAAAGATCTTATTCATGAGATTCATGAAATAAGCAGGGTCATTTGTTAACCCAAAAGACATAACCGTATACTCGTATAAACCATAACGAGTAGTAAAGGCGGTCTTCGGAATATCCGTTGCAAAAATCTTAAGTTGGTGATAACCAGTCCTAAGATCAATCTTTGAGAATACATGGGCTCCAGTCAACTGTTCAAATAGATCCTCTATCTTTGGCAAAGGGTACTTTTTTTTGATGGTGACGTCTTTCAGCTTTATATAATCTGTGTACAGGCGGTTGCCTCCATCTTTCTTGTCGTCAAATAACACTGGTGATCTCCATGGCGATGCGCTTGGTTGAATCAAGCCTGTTGCTAGCATAGCATTCAACTGCTTCTTCAACTCTACTAACTCTAAGGGATTCATGCTATAGGGTCTCTGGGCTATGGGTCCGGTCCCGGGGATTAGTTTGATAATGAACTCAATATTCCTATCCGGGGGCATACCTGGCAATTCATCTGGGAATACGTCGGGGTATTCACAAACTACTCTGACTTGGTCTATGGTGGGTAAGGCTAGACTCTTATTGCACTTGAATTGACGAGGTAAGGTTTCAGATATATGCTCTACTATGACTCTAGAGCTACTGGTCATGGTGATGGCCTTTTTAGCATAGTCTATCAGTCCTTTATGCCTTGACATCCAGTCCATACCTAATACTACTTCCAGTCCTTTGGTTCCGAGTACGATTAGGTTGTCATAAAAATCTATCCCGTGTATTCTGATAGGCATAGCTTTGCAAATTTTTCTAGCTTCTGTAGTTGACCGGGGATTTGAACTATCATGACATGCTTCAGGTTGGTTGGGTGAATCTTACTAGTGCATGCAAATTCTTCAGTGACAAATGAATGTGATGCTCCCGAATCAAACAATACCCTTGCTAAAACTGAGTTGACAGAAAACATACCCAGCACTATGTCTGGCGCTTCCTGGGCTTCCTCGGCGTTCATGTGGAAGAGACGACCGTTGTGGTTGTGAGGGTTCCCTGGGGCAAATCTTCTCCCTGGTTGAACACGACGCTGTTGTTGAGCTGGGGCATTTACATTGGTAGTGGCGGCAGTCTTCTTGGGGCACTCATTGGAATAGTGGCCCTTCACTCCACACTCGAAGCAAGTTATCTGGGACTTGTCTTTTGCTGCGACATGCACAACATTGCTGCCAGTTCTAGGTGTAGTGTTGTTGTTGTTGTTGCTCTTGGGAGGGGCAAAGTTGAAATTGTTGGTGTTGCCGGATTTGTTGTTGTTTCCTCCGGACTTCACATTGCCTCCACTACGGTTGGGGTAGCTTGGGCGAGACATTGAGGGTTGGTTGTTCCTTGGTGCATATCCTGGTGAGGGGTTGGGACGGTACTTCTGGTGACTGTTGGATCCAGATTGCTGCATAATACGACGTTTGCGGATGTCGTTTGCCTGATTAATCTTCCCTTCCATTTGAATGGCAGAGTCGACTAGTTCTTCAAGATCCTCCAAGCGGATGTTGACGAGGACAGTCTGCATCTCGTCATGCAGTCCGTTCTGGAATCTCTCCTTCTTCTTTTCCTCCGTGTTGATCTCATCAGGTGCGTACCTTGCAAGTGACAGGAATCTGTCACGGTACTCCACCACAGTCATTCTGCCATGCTTCAACTCTCTGAATTCATCCCTCATTCGGGTGACTAGACCCTGTGGCACGTGGGTGCGGCTAAACTTGATTTTGAAGGCTTCCCATGTCATCACTTGACCATGGTTCATCAGACGGATGCTGTTCCACCAGGCTCTTGCATCTCCTGCCAAGTAGTGGGTGGCGAAGAGAACTTTCTCGTTGTCATCAACTTTGGCTACTTCCAAATTGTTCTCCATTGTTTGCAACCTGTCATCAGCATCTAATGGGTTCTCTGAAGTGCTAAGGATTGGGGGATTAGTATTCTGGAAGTTCTTCAGCTTGGATCCTTGATGATGCTGATTTCCATGCCCTTGGTTGTTGAGAGCCATCTGGGAGATCGGTTGCAGTGTTGCTAGATTAGCTTGGCACTCTGCCTTGCTTGCTTCTCTGTCTATGATGAGATTCTGTAGGATCTGCAGCATTGGGTCTTGTGACGAGCTGCTCCCTCCTTGGATTCCACGAGTCATCTGAAGATTGAGGTAGATAAAGGGGTAAGAGGGAAAGTTCTAAGGTTCATGGTTTTGGTTTCAAAGCTAAAACTTTGAGTTTGACTCAGCTTTTGCAACTAACTCCATTTCATTCATTCAAGCAAGGCACACGATACAAACACACACACACCGCAACAAGGAAAACAGATGGTTTTTAGAACCATTCTGCAAGCTACGATACAGTGGGACCGATACATCTCATGTTACGACAGTGCTCTAGTGCATCTACTCATCGTCGATGAAGTCGGAGTCCTCATCGTCAGTGTAGAATTCCATGGCATCCTCCTCCAAAAAGTCATCATCATGGTTGAGGTAAGAATCCATGTCTTCCTGGATGTCTTCACCCTCCTCTTCTTCCTTCTTTGCTGCAAGCTGAGCTTCTTGCTCCTTGACGGTCTTCTCGAGGTCGGCCACCTTCTTGCGAAGATGGGCGATGGTGCGATCCTTCTTTTCGCGCTGGAGGCGAAGAGACTGACGGTCCTTGACAAGCAGTGAGAAAGTCTGGGCCTTCTGGTCGGCAATGGCACGGTTGTGGTTGGCAAACTCCCTAGCATTGTCCAATTCCTTCTGGCGATCGTACAGCAGGAAGTCAAGGTTCTCCACTTGACGCTCTAACTCCGGGTAACTTGGCATCTCCATCGGCATTCCCATGAAGTCACGCCTTGCATAGTGCACAAAGCGGGTTCCTTGGATTTGGTTCACACTGAGGGCAACTAGACGTGCGAGAGCTTCATGCATTTCCCTGGCTAATCCATCTAGCCAGTTGTTCTCTCTTATGGAGAACTGGATTCTCCCGGACGTTGGTGCTTATATGCTTCCTCAAAGATCAGCGGTGACTAGCCACTTTAATCTCCTCCTGGGGGTCCTGGAAGTTGAGCTCCAAGAAACTCCGGATGTGGGCGTCCCAATAACTCCGACAGTGAATCTAGGTCCCTCTCGAAGATCAGCTGGCCTCCGTTGCCCAACTGGTAAAACTTGCTGAATTGAGTCTCCATCTACCAGAATTAAGGATGAGGAAGTTAGTGAGGTGATCAAGTATGTCAAATTTTATGTAGTAATGTAAGAATTGGGGGACATGAATTTTTGAGAAAGAATGAATTCCCAAGGGTAAGAGAGGATATAGTTTTTCATAAATACTCACTTTGGTTTGGAAATTAAGTTTTTGGTTCGGACATCCATTCTAACTAGGGTCTCCTATGGTCAGGATGGCTCTGATACCAACTTGTCAACACCCGGATTTTTAATCCAGATGCCTGTTATGTCATACATCGCAATCCCAGGATTACCATTTTTGCAAGACATAACAGATTGGATATCACATTACATCATCCATTACACACCATCAATAAGGTCTTACACAAATAAGGATCTCATGATCCAGTCTTAATACAACAAGCAGCAGAATAAATAATATGCGTAGCTATGGGGTCCATCTTCAGGGGCACAGGCAATGCTGACGAAGGCAGATAGTCCTAGTTATCATAGCCATCCCGCTGTCCATCATCTTGGTAGTCTCCTTCATAGTCTGGCCATAGGAATAGCCAGGGAAAAAGCCATGAGTACTCTTTAAGTACTCACAAACTTCCACTAACAAGTAAGATAGTGCTACGGGGAAAAGCTAACTCTATGTTTCTTTGTAAAGTTAAGTTTGAAACCTAAGATGAGATCATAAACAAAGAAAGATAAAATAAAGTTCTAGAATCACTTAAGTTGGGAAGCTAGTGTCATAGTCACAACTTTGTTGTGGTCAAGTCAAGATTCATCAGTCATCTCATAAGTCATTTTGAAAACATCTGACAACAAAACAGTATGGCCACTCCAACTGTCCATAACCGCGGACGAGGCTATTCGAATAGTTTGACACTCTGTAGAGTTGGTACACTTTCACCACAATATTTGATACATCTGTTAGGGATAACCCAGAATCATCATACTTAGTATGCAGATAATCAAACATAACCTTTCCTTTACACACCCTAGTATAAGCACCTCTCCTATGAGCATGGCCTCCCAACCATGACCATCTGTCATCTTGGGCACTTCATAGGTGGACAACATTGAGAGGTAGCCTCAGCTCAAACCTCTCCCGCGAGGGAACTAATACTAATGCATATAAACTTCCGGCTAAGCATTACCCAATTCAGGTATTGTGGTTGTACGGTAAAATTGGAATGGTATCGCATCCGAATCCAACCATCAGTTTTGTAAAAGGGGTTAAGGCTAATGCCTCAACATTTTCATCATCATAAACCATTTGTGTTTCTCAACACATGTCAAAACATTTCAATAGAATGACTCATCATTCCAAGGTTTTCACAATTCATTTTCACCAAGTGTTCCCATCTAAAGTGACTCAAGTTTTGATTTAGCTCTAAGCTACTAAGTTAAGAGTGTTCACTAAGGTGGGATGCTAACATCAATCTCATGCCATAGAATGACATCTAAAGTTATCTAGATAGGTCAAGTTTTACAATTTTTATGCTACATTCAAAACAAGTAAGGGACTTTGGTAAAGTAAATAAAGTAGAAGCTTGAAAGTAAAACTTGGAGTAGGTACTAGTCAACTTGGTATAACCAAGCATGCATAATGCATCTTGCTTAGGTTATCTAGCTTAATTCTAGCTTGATAACAATAGCTTGCATTGTTAATGATGGCTTGTTAGTATAATACTTGAAAGTGTTAGCTTGCCTTGGTTGGTGCAGTGGTTGAAGTTTTCTTCCTCTTCCTCCGGGTAGAACTCCTCCTCCTCGAAAGCTTGGTCGGTACTATCGTCTATAAATACATACGGAGTACACAATCACCAAACAATACTTAACTAGTCTACTTAACACTCTAAGGCACATATTTGATGAGTTATTAACATCACAAGCATCACAAGGTTTTATTAACTAGCTTCATTCTTTTTATTTCTAAAAAGTAATTTCTACTCATTAAAAATAACTAAGATTTGATATTCTCCAATTAAAATATGGGATCATATGGACACATGTCATCACCACATATTCTAACATATGGGAATGTGATTTAAAGGTTGGATCACATTTGAATAAGTTTAAGTTTAATAATTAATGATTTAAAGTGACTAGAAATGCCTATATAGCATTATTTTGGTACTAGTCCAAAGTCACTGCATGTAAACCTTAGTATTATTACGTATTCGGATAGGTAAGGTTAAATGTGATTTTTTAGGGTTGGAATCAACTCAAAAGCTAATATGGTTGATTTTATAAAAATGTTTGAATGTGCAAAAGCTTCAGTCTTGTTATTTTTTCTAGGAGAGATCTCTAACTCTAAATGAATTAAATCCAACGGGCTTGGATAGATCTTTTCAGAGGCTTTCTAACAAAATTTGAATCACTCAATTTGGTTCAGTAAATCTTCTTGAATTAATTTTTAAACTAAGGGACAGAAGTGAGTTCAAACTAAAATAGAAAAATCCATATTTGAACTAGCTGGGTCACTCGGGAAAACTAATGGGCCGGCCCAGTGGCACTCCGTGGCGCGGATGACAACTGACAGGGGGGTCCCGCAGGTCAGCGGCACATCAAACGCGAAGCGGTATGGGGCAAAGTGGACCGTGCGATTAAAAAGAAGATCTACGGCTGAGGATCATCGTCCCCGGCGAACAGGTCACCGGCGAGAACTAACCCTAGCGGCTCGGTGGGGGTGCAATGGGGGCATACCAGGGCTCCAGCTAGCGTGGCGATGGGGGCGATCGAACGTGTTGTCGACGGTGGACTCAGGCGTGGTTGCGGTGGCTGCTGGTGTGGACGAAATCGACGGCGCCTCTCTTCCTCTGCTGTGGCAAGCTCCGGCTAAATTCCGGCGAACGGCGGCCCGCCTTGCTCTAGGGATGGGGTGGAAGGATCAGTGGAGAGAGGGAAGTGAGATGGTGTGAGTAGTTTGTTCTGGGGTGGCCTCCTTTTATAGGTCGACGAGGGGACCGAACGGCACGACGGTGAGCTCGTCGGTGACGTTGATACAGGCGGCTAGAGGCATGGGTTGGGTAGGCGGACGATGGCCTGCCTCCTGGCGGTCATCTACTGCTTAAATGCGCGGCTAGGGGAGGTGGCGTTTGGTCAGGAGCATCCCGCACTCTGGAAGAAAGAGGCGGTGCTCGACGTGGCGCACGGCGACTGTGGGTCGCGCGGTGGTGCACGGCCATGTCTGGCGGGGTGCTGGGGTCGAGGCGGAGCGGCGTGCACGGTATTGGGTCGAGGGGCGGTCTGTGGCATGCTGGCGGCTATCGCGCTCTGGCGAGCTCGCAGAGAGAATGGGCGGCGGTGCTGGCGAGTGGTCCAGGGGTTGTGGGTGATCGAGGGGTGGACAGGGAGGTGCGGTAGGGTTGGGCGGAGCGAGCAGGCTTGCTGGTTTGGCGTGGCGTTGTCCCTGGCGCTCTGCCCTCTTCTGGTCGGTGGCAACCACAAAGTGGCAGCGCTCCACTACTGCTGCGGCTTAGAGGTAGGCCGGTGAGGGTCTGGTTGGGCTCAGGGGGGACAAGGGAGAGTAGTGAGGGTGCAATGGGGACAATGGCTTAATTAGAAACAGTAATAGTTAGGCCATTTTATTTCTGTCTACAAGGTGTTCGACACAATGGCCGCATGAACTAAATTTTTGAATTTTTGGCTGAATTTTGGTGGAGTTGTTGATCATATGCTTGAGCATCTCTGGTTGCTTGGGATTTGAAAATGGAGTTCATTTGAGTGTTTTTTGCATAAGTGTGATCTTGATACCTACACTAGATTCCATTTTCAAATGCCATTTAAAATTAGTGTTTGAAAGTTTTTGGTACATCACAAAGTGGCCATTGGTACATCACTACATGTACTAGCAAGGGGTGCAAAGATCCACATTTGTTTCTGTTAAGAATTGAGTCCTAGGAATAGCCAAAGTAGGCATGTTGATTAAAATGGCACAAATGAGCATTTCCTTCTTTTATTCATTTTGATTTGTTTTTCTTTGGGATTTGTTTGGGAATGATATAGATGATGTTTATTTCACCTAAGAATCATTTTACAATCAATGGATCACTTAATCATGGCAATTCAAATCAACTCCTAATTTAACTGCACACACATATGAATGCTTTAATATTTTTTAATGGAAAAGTGTTTGTTAACTCTAAATTTGATGATTTGGATCTTGATCAATTGGATTAGAGTTTTGGGATGTTACACGGAATGTGTTCCGTGAAACGAGACTCTACAGGGTGAGGTGAAACTAATGATAGTGATCATGAATTTTTTGATTAAGCACTTTGCTGGGAATAGTACGATTCTATAGTATATTTCCTGTTGCATGGAAATATATTATAGATTCACTTGTCATGTTAAACTAACAAGACATACCTACGAACCATGAAGAATCGATGACGTGCCTAAGTACGAGAAATGACTAAGAGTCATAAAATACTAAAGAAAGTTACATTTAAGATAGCAAAGTAATGAATTACTTTATCTCATCGAGTAAGTTAGTTACTTGAATCTTTCCCAAATGACTGTCATTTATAAAGAAGAAATGAAGCTTTAAAGCAAAACATACAAGCTCAATTTGTCATGAAGATTGTCTTGACAAATTCAAATGATTGGCTAAAATATGTAGTGATGCTTGAGTCTTTTGGATTTACACTTAGCAATTGGATGGTAAAGTCTCATAGTGGGAAAATTCTGGATTTGATAAAAGATCAAAGGATTTGGAATCACCAAAATAGCGAGAAGACCTACACTTGTGAAGTATTTAAGTGTGGGATAAATAGTTTCTTGATCAAATGTGTGAATGACATATTTGAGTGGGAGCTATGGGGATATCATGAATGTCTCATATATGATAGCATATTTGAGTGGGAGCGTGACAGTATTCTATCATATGTATTCGACATGTAATGAGTGGTGTAATTGGTATTAGTGATATTTATATTACTAAATATTTTGTGAATGAAGTTGAACAAAACATCAAACATTAAAATCTATCGAGATAGGTTGGTATGTTTAATGGACATTAAGAGTCAAATTGTTTCATTTAATATTCGGAAGAAAGTTCAGGACGTACTAGATTCTAAAGTAATTCAGAATGGAACAAGATAGGAAACCTATTTTTACTTGTAATACTAGGAGAAACACTATGTATTGTCAACTATGGTTAAAAAGGAAGAAAGGGAATGTTCTTCATCCCATATGACTCTAATATGTCTATTCCACATATTGCCATGTTGCATACTTGACAAAATGTGACCCATGTTCTTGACTAGAAGAACAGGTTCTGATGTGATTTATGAATAAATCACTAAACCAGGGTTCAGCATACCATTAGACCTTAGTTAAATTGCAAGGATCTACATTGATAATCAAGTAGGTAACTACTTCAGAAAATAACAAGTGTGACAAGTTTCGCTAATGAAGTTTGAGTTCAACTCGGTGTGTTTCTAGTGTACATGACAACTTTGAAAGTTCTCATGACCGGTCGACCGTCATATTTAAACACTAAGAAATAAAGTCTCACTCTGACACCAAACGAATACTTTGACACATTATGTGATAATGGTGTAAATGTCAAAATTAGGAGACATTAACTATTTTCAAAAGACATACGATCTGGTAACATATACGCAAGACAGGATGTTTCCCATAGGCAAGCATGATCAGAGCACATGTGTTTATGATCAGTAACATATGCAACTAGATTATTTGTACTCTAGTGCAAGTGGGAGACTAAATGAGATATGCTCTATAGGGAAATAATAAATAGTTTTATTATCATATCTCAATTAGTTCATAATACTTTTGTAACATGCTATAACTGTATCAAGTGGAAACATTGATACTGGTGTGATACATAAATAAACCATAGTCCCTAGTAGCCTCTATAAACTAGTTCATTGGGCAACTAATGATCAAGTTTTTTGATCATGGAGCATTTATGCCAGTTGACAATGAAGTCACATCATTGATGAATGATATGATAGATATTACCCACATAAGTATTGTGATGTGATAAAAGTCACATGGTTTATCATTTCAATAGTTAAAAACAAAGTTACCTTCTCCCGAGACCGTGAGATCATATTTAATCACTGTCACCCGCGGCTGCTTTGACTGTATCAACCATCACACCATAACAGGATGATCATACATGATGGGTATTCTAGAGGGTCACGTTGAGGCGTATGTGTTCACCTGCGTGAAAGGAAGATACACTAGGCCCACTCGGTGACATTGTATCCAATAAGCTACAGCGAATGACTAGGTCTTAGAGATACGATATCATGATAATGAGTTAAGTAGACTTCTCAGCAACAAGATTAGTATTTCGATACTGATGATCAAATCTCGAACAAGGAATGTATCGAAGTTACAAAAGGAATTAGACACAGAGTTTATGGTTCAAATGACAAAGCAATCGTGGAATGCATGGGGATCATTATGGGAATCTTGGTCCTGCTATTGATCATTGATAAGAGAGAGATCTCGATCATTACTGTGTCATTCCAGAAGTGTAGGGTAACACACTTAAGGGACTTATGATGTTTTTGAAATCATTATGGAAGCGTTGGGATCATGGTTGGAAAGAAGAGAGAAAATTGGAAGTGTTTCGGGTAAAGTTCGGAGTCATTCGGAGTGATCAAAAAGTAGTTTTTGATCATGAGGAAATGTTTAAATATGTTTTAATCTTAATTACTAAAATTAATAATAAAATAAATATTTAAAATTAATTTTTGAGCAGCTTCCAGAAGGCCCAAGAGGGAAACCACCCGAAAGGGGGGCAGCAGCCAGCTTGGCCATGGGCCGCTGTGCGGGCAGGTGGGGCCCATCCCGCGCAAGCTACCATGGCCGCCCTGAGCCACATGCGCATGGGGTGGGTGTGGCTAGCCTGGTCATCTGGCGCTGCCGCATGCCCCTCCTCCTTTAGTCCCACATTTCTAGGCTAGCAAGTTGGGGGTCCTTCATGCTCCTGTAAATATATGGGAATATGAGATGATTAAATCCAACAATTAAATTGGGGGGTTTCCTAAGGCATTTTCCTTAGGGATTTTTTCCTCTCTCTTTGTTGAATCTCGCGAGTGCGGTTACAAGATGAGCTATGCATGTGGGAGACGACACCACCCGAGCACACCATCGTCTTGCTGGATCCCAGTTCCAAAGGGTCTACTTCTGCATCCCGTATGGATCAAGGAGAAGGGGAGTCATCGCCGGATACCATACATGTGTGAAACCACAAAGGTGCTTCCACTTGTGGCGCCGGAGCTGTCGTGAAGGATCAGGAGGTGACGTGCGAGGAGCAACATGACCTCGAGGTCAGGTACGAGTACGACTACATCACCAATGTTCCCACGGACGTAACACTTTAGGTCTACAAGGGTATGCCATTGAAACCTCCATCCCCATTACTACATTAACTCATAGATAGATCTTGGCATTGGTGTTGCGATATCTAGGATTTTTTGTTTTCTGCTACGAACCCCTTCATTGACTACGTAAGCCCAAGATCACGAAGATCAAAGATTCAACATATTCCAAACCTGTGCTGAAATCAATGAGAAGTCCATCAAAGTCATTATTGATGGAGGGAGTTATCATAACCTAGCAAGCACCGAGCTATGTGAAAAGCTCAACCTTACCCAGCGCCCACGCAAGCACCCCTACCATGTACAATGGTTAAGTGATAATGGATCTGTGAAGATCAAGCACACCGTGTCAGTTACATTCTCGATTGGACCATACAAGGACACGATTGAGTCTGACGTGGTTCCCGTGACTGTTTATCACATGTTTCTTGGTAGGTCGTGGCAATATGAAAAAGGCACTCTCCATTATGGCCTCACATATGTGTATAGCTTGAAGTGTATTGATAAGACATGTGTTTTGCAACCAATGAATCCAAGCCAAATAATAGCAAGGGTGCAATCCACAAAAACCTCTGAGATGAATGGTGAGAGAGAGAACCACCATATAGTGAGTGAGGGCCAAAAGCCAAATATGAGTGGAAAAACTAAGTGTGTTATCCTTTCCACCAAAAGTGAGATGAGAGAAGTGCGGAAGAACCCATCCATATTGCACGATGTCCTCATTTGTAAGGGCTTGGCGCAAGGAACTAACGACTTAAAAAATGGTCCTCCTTCTTTAATAGCTATTTTGTAGGGATTTGACATTGTGTTTCTCGAAGAACTACATCATGGATTACATCCTATTCATGGAATAAAACATTGCATCGACCTCATCCCTGGTGTGCCACTACCAAACTGTGTCGCTTACCGCATGAACTTGGAGGATATGAATGAGATAGAGCGCCAAATACACCACCTCATCTCCAAAGGTTTTATTTAAGAGATCTTTAATCCCAAGTACAGAACCCGTGACACTACACTATAACATGGAGCTCATGCCCTGGCGCTTATGATGTTGAGGCACAATCTTAGTTGCCATGCTCTCTCTCGCACGGCAAAAAAAGCTGCCAGGGATAATTGCGCCGAGGATTCTAAAATGGTGGCGGATTTTTTGGCATGGCACAACATGACCCGCCGAGCTAGCGCTTCCGCGGCGCGGCAGAGGATGCGCCACGCTACATTACAGAAGACGGTGGAAATTTAGTGTTGAGTAACCATGCATTATTTGTCGTGTTACACCGTCCATCATCACTGAAAGTTAATTACATTAATAATAACTGATTTACATTGCTAATCTCATTGCAATTCGAACACTCCAGTTTATTCATATATAAAATATCCATTACATCAAATCATATTACACTGGATTTGATCCCCTCTCTAATCATTTAATTAGAGGTAGCATCTACTGCTGCAAAGTAGGTCTTGAGCCCATCTCTATTCAGTAGATCTATCTCTAAAACCTAAAACTACACCTAATTAGGAGAAAAAAACCTATCTAATCATAGACTTCTTGAGCGCCTCTCTATTCCGATTGACATGAACATCATGTCGGCACTGAAGAGTCTATGCTCGCCAACATCATCAAAACAAATATGACTTTGAGCACACGCTAGATGCTGGTAACTTTGCTTGGAACTAAAAGAAGAACAAGAAAGATGATTAAGAGGCGAAAGAGCAAAGCAGTGGATCTGAAAGAGCAAGCCAACGAAGATGTGTACAGAAGATGAGGACCAAACCTATGGATCAGACAAGCCAACAGTGGCGGTTCCGTGCAAGATCCGGCGTGGCGGTTCCGAGCAAGATCTGGTGTGTTGGGGCTGCGCAAGATCCATCGAGCCAACAACCGTGCAAGATCTAGGACGATACGGCCGCACAAGATCATGCGCTACCCGGTTGAGATACTACGTGTGGATTTCTTGAGTTGGAGGTGTCTACGTGAGGTGGCGACTGATAATGGGATTAGTTGCTAGGGTTCCTCTATATTATATAGAATAGGGAGTGGGGAGTAGCAGGTCTGGGCCATTTGAGCAACTGCGGTCCATACATCCAGCTTTTTGTACCGCATTCGCAAGGGCCCATAATAAATTGCATAGCACTTTCCTTCTCCCTATAGCCGCACATGATAAGTATTGGAGTAATAATCTAAAAACAAAAGGAAGAGAGGGATTGAAGGAGGTGGATGGTCTTGCTTTAATTGCGGGAAATGATCCATTAACAAATAAAAATTGAGAAAACATAAAACATTCATTCCGGGTTTATGATAAAAAATGTAAACAACCGAGTCTAATAGGCACCATCTTGTTAGTGGTGGCTCTCACCACTTAGTCTGATGTATTTGACTGGTCAGCACGATGCTTACCATCCACGGTGCAATCATAGTAGCCTCCATCGAGCTACCACGACATTCGGTGCTGCTGGGCTTACCAATCATGTACCATGGCACCACAATTCATCGGTATCGAGTGTGCCATAGCATATAAGTGTCCGCCATAATAAAATAGTGCCGTGATATACCATCCGTCATGCATCCAACGACTGCAGATACTATTCTCTTGTGCCACCCCAAAAAACCACTGGTATGGGGGTATTTTTGTAGTGCTAGTCCTAAAAGGTATGATACATTGTGGTTATGCATGGACTTTCGCCCTATCAATGCTATCACCGTGCATTATCGACATCCAATACCACGTTTTTTATGACATGCTTGACGAGTTGAGTGGAGCCACGATCTTTTCTAGGATAGATCTTCGTAGTGGTTACCATCAAATATGCATTGTCTTGGGTGATGAGTGGAAGACCGCCTTCAAGACCAAGCTTGGTCTCTATGAATGGTTAGTAATTCTGGCCTATCTAATGCCCCATCCACCTTCATGCATCTTATGGATCATATTTTGAGATCCCTAATTAGCAAGAGTGTTGTAGTTTACTTTGATGATATTCTAGTCTATACAAAATCGCTTGAAGATCATGTTAAGGAAGTACTTCAAATCTTTCGAAATGAAAATCTATATGCTAATATTCCCAAGTGCAATTTTTCTACAGACAACTTGGTTTTTCTTGATGTTTTTATCTCTTCGAATGGCATTGAAGTCGATAATTCTAAAGTGAAATACACATGAGATTGGCCTATTCCCACAAATGTGAGTGAATTTTGAAGTTTTCACGGATTAGCCAGTTTATATCGCTGTTTTGTGAAAGACTTCTCTACCATTGCTTGTCCTCTCAATGATTTGACCAAAAATAATCTCACCTTCATGTGGGGAAGGCACAACAAAAGGCCTTTGATGATCTCAAAAAGAGACTCACCGAAGAACCTCTACTTTCTTTCCCGGATTTCACGAAAGCTTTTGAGATAGAGTGAGACGCTAGAGGTATTGTCATTGATGGGGTCCTTATGCAAAATGGATGTGCGGTTGCTTACCATAGTGAGAAACTTGATGGAGCATGACTCGGTTATCCTATTTACGACAAGGAACTTTTTGCTTTGGTTCGTGTTTTGCAACTTTGGCAACACTACCTTTGGCCCAAGGAGTTTATCATCAATTCCAACTATGATTCGTTGAAGTATCTAAAGGGTCAAGCCAACTTCAGCAAATGGGACGCTAAGTGGGTTGAGTTTATGGAGTCTTTTTCCTATATTTTCAAGTATAAGAAGGGTAAAGATAATGTGGTTGCGGACGCTTTGTCCCGAAAAAACACAAGCCTACTTACGAGCCTTGAAGTGAAGATTTTGGTTCTTGATGATATCAAAGTTTGTATTCGTCTGACCCATTCTTTGGACCAATATTTTCTAAGTGTACCATTCACATAGGATTTCATGAATTCTATTTGCACAATGGGTTTCTATTCAAACAACAACATTTCCATTCTGAAGTAAATCTCTCCAAATTTTGCTTGTCCAAGAGTATCATGGTTGGAGGCTTAATGGGTCACTTTGGTCTTGACAAGACATATGAAATTCTCCCCACCCACTACTATTAGTACAAAATGAGCGGTTGTAACACCCTCGAATCGGCCCTATGCAAGTTTTAGCGATTCCCGCCAAATCCTCATAGAAACGATGCAAAGATGCCCACCAGGAACTTGCATGCGGCGGGTGGAAAACGAAGTAATACCATTACACAATAGTTTTCGATGGAACCCATAGAACATATATACAACAATGACTCAACGAGTCAAGAATACAGATATATAGCACAAAGATCCAAATCACCTTGAAATCGATACAACATCCGAGTACGGATAAGATGCAAATGGGGCTAAGAGCCCTGAAGAATAACCAATGGCGTCCATAACCTTGCCCAGGCCAAGCCGGAAGGCCTGCTAACGATGTCGAACATATACCTGTCAAAGCAAAGGGGGTGCCGACATAGGGCAAAGGAAAAAAGGGAGCGGTCAGTATTGAGGCTAGTACACGCTGAGTCTAGAATTCGGTGGCTCTTGCCGACATAGGTATGGTGCACTGAAGCGGTAGTGAAGCTTGCACTAAACAACCTATAGAGACTCGATAGAACTGTCGATTATCAGAGAGAGGTAAGAAAGACCTATGTGGATCCAACCTGATACTAACACCAAACATACCCATCCTAGTATTTCTCCCTCGAGACCAAACGAGGAAGTCATTCCGAGGAAACTCACACGGTTGGCAATTTTCTTCATTCTTTCCATGGTGGTTATCCAACTTAATAGTCATATTAGATACAAGTCAAATTATAATAGAAAAGTTTAGTTGTAGTTGTCTATGATCGAGAAACTATGCTCCAAGTCGTCCATAACCGCGTCGAAAGGATTGAAAAAGTCAGTCATTCACAACCACTGATGAAGGATTCCTCGAAAAGTTAAGGATTTGTAGTTCTTTTTCGAAATCGATTTCGAAAAAGAATGGATTCGGTCTTATACATACGCGAGGAAGGTAATCAAAAAAGAAAGAAGACGAGTTCTTCTTTCTTTTATCACTTAGGAGCCGTGCGAGAATCCGATCCAACCTAGTAGTAAGCAATCCGCCAAAAGCAACCAAAATATTCCTTGGTGAATCGGTCGAAAACTTGAACTACGCACATACATTTCTTTAAAAAAAGGTAAAGCCAAGAGAGATATAAAAACTGGTGCTATTGCGGCTACACCTCCCGCTTTGTCAGGTATACTGCGAAGAATGGCATG